>JBBPBR010000008.1:25412031-25434049 GCA_037974775.1 Cicer pinnatifidum | reverse complement strand
TTGATATGTGTAAAAAGTCAAAAAAAAAAAAATGACTGTTAAAAAGTAACAGAGAGTAGTTAACTTTTATTTATAATAATATAGATGATTTGAGACGTTTTTCTTATTATTTCATCGAATAAATTATCAAAATTATGAAAAACAGTGAAATATTAAATATGTTCATTATTTATATTTTTTAACAAATTTAACTTTTATAAGAGATTTAATTTTATATTTTTAGTAGTATTTATTACGAATTGCAAGGGAGGATCTAATATAAGTACGTGTATATTAATGTTGTTCTTACACATTAATTCAACTAACAAACACTACGTCAAAATTTGTCTTTTACAGCGCTTTTTCAAAAAAAAAAAAAAAAACGCTGTAAAAGATACAACAGCGTTTTTCAAAAAGCGCTATAAATCATGTAAATATAATGCGCGCTTGTTATGCACCTTTTACAGCGCTTTTTAAAATAAGCGCTGTAAAAGGCATACCCATATTTCATATATTTGGTGTACCTTTTATAGCGCTTTTTCAAAAAAGCGCTGTAAAAGGCATACACATAATTCATATTTTTTGTGTACCTTTTACAGCGCTTTTTATAAAAAGCGCTGTAAAAGACATACCCTTAATTTAAATTTTGGTGTACCTTTTACAGCGCTTTTTATAAAAAGCGCTGTAAAAGGCATACGCATAATTCATATTTTGGTGTACCTTTTACAGCGCTTTTTATAGAAAGCGCTGTAAAATGTCAACCCAATGCACATTTTACAGCGCTTTTTCAAAAAAGCGCTGTAAAAGGTGTTTTTTTTTTTTTTTTTAAAGCCCTGTATATATTTGAAAAGCGTTTTTTTAGCTTTTTATGGCATTTTTTTATTAAGCGCTATCTTTTATCTTTTTATCCAAAATTAGTTTGAACCAGTTCACACAACACAACCAGAATCAGTAATTTACAACATGATACATATATATTATCCTGTAACAGTAATTTACAATAAGCAGTTCACACAATATGATACATATATATTACCCTGTAACACAGTAATTTACAACATAAGTAACTAAATATACATTGAACCTAATTTACAACATATTCATATGCATGTTTATATATTGTCCTATGATCATATACATATAATAACTATGCACCATATAATATTCAGATCCCTTGCACAGCCGCATACTATTTCCCAGAAAATCAAATAATGTTCATTTCAAGCACATACTCACACCATTCCTCCTTTAATTCCATCAGATCTTGCTTAGAATATGATGGACTGGAATTTTCAAAGTACTGCAATATAAAAATTGAACATATTATATTAAGTTAGTATCAAATATATAGATAATTTATATATGAAAATCATATAATCAAAATACCGAACCGTTTCTGGGATAATAGTTTTATTCTTGTCAACAATCTCCTTCATGAATCTCAATATGTAGTATCCATAGTCGATGTTGTTTGTTTGACGAGGGCACTTTATTGGGATCCATGTAATATTATTAGACTTTTGCTTCGACACTACCGCACCTCTTTGAGCTCGAAAAACTTTTAATGCACTATCGAATGAATAAATGTGATTATTTTAGCATAAACAAACACTTATTTATATATATGTGTAACAAAAATAAATGAATATTACTTACGTGTCGAACATAGTCTTTATTTCGGAGTGGTTGTTGTAATCGCCATGCACGAGATCCAAATAGTATATAACTTTAGAGACCGCATTGATTGCAAATAGCACTCAATGTGCCCTACAACAAAAAAAAATTGGTTAAGCAATTTTGTTTATACACAACTAATAAATTAAATTCTCATCAATTAAAAAAGATAAAATTACGTACCCTGAATTATATGGTGCGAAGAACAATTTATCCTTTACTTTATTTCCTAAAAACATATTTACAATGCATTTCATTACGTTATCTAGATTGAGTTTCCACATGGACGTCTTATGCGGAGACAAGAATGAGTATTTATTTGACAATTTCCTCGGGCACACGACCTTCTCATACAAAAACCTTCAATGAAAATTTTAAACTAGATTAATTACCAATACATTTAATTAATTACCAATAAATGCAATTAAAAGTATTTTTTTACCTTATGTACAGGCTCATTACAGTAGCACTGAGCTCCTTTTGTTCGAGAAGTTCGTATACGTGCTCCTTGCCGAGAAATTCCTCATAATCATCTCCGAATATATCTTTATTCATGTGTACCATGCGCGAATCATCGTTGCTGCCCATGTTCTTTTTTACTTGGATGTCAAGACACGCCCCATATTTACCAAGGTGTGGCTGACTTATTTTAGGAGCAGCAGCAGCAGCAGCGACTGATTTCCCCCGATCCAGTTTTTTTCTAGCTGCAAGTTCGGCAGCTTTATTGCCCTCCAGCCTTTGTAATTTGGCAGCTCTATTAACCTCCAATTTTGGAGGTTTGCTGCCTTTTATTGGATGTGCGGGTGGTTTATTTATTTGGATCTAAAAAAATGAGGTTAAATGTTAGTTTATTGAATCTGAAAAAATTGACAAAGCTTGTGCAATAAATGTGACAAACCTTTTCGGGTGACGTAATTGATTCGTTTTTGGGAGGGCTTTTAACGAGGGCAACAAGGTTTGTGGGCCATGCCACGTAACTACCAATAGCTTCGCCCAATGTCTGCATATCTCCGTCGTTGTCCGGTATGGGCAACGGTGCAGTTGGTTCGAAAGCAACGGTAGGCGATACTTTGACATGGCCCGCAGGGATCGGTGTATTGTGCAATACTTCTCCCGAAGTATTGTACAATTTTCCTTTTCCCACTTTCCGATGAGTGGGCGAGGACAAGTATAGGAAACATGAAGTGACACCCTAAATCAATAGTTAAAACATAAGTACAGTTAATATATAATATTGTTTAATGCATAAGTAATTACATAAGTAAGTAAGTAATTAATTACCTCGGGAATAATTTTTAAACTGACGTTGCAACTCCCGGTTTCACTCTCCATTTGTATTTCACGTTGGAGCTGATCCGGAAGTTGCTTGTCTTTATTCGTATTTACCAAGAGTGCCACTTGCTCAGATAGGATTCTGAGCTTCTCTAATACTTCCTCGTTGGAAGGTTTTTGGCGCTTCTCTTGAGGAAAAAAGCTTTTGGGAGTTACGCCAAATCCCTTCCCCCTAACTCGACCGGAATATTCAGGAACATTAAAAACTTTGCCCAGAATGTCCCTGCAACTAGCCTTGTTGCCCTCTTCATTTTCAGAACTTTGTTCGATGGTCTCCTAAAATACATGCAACATTAAAATAGTTAAGTTCATTAGCATTTTTAAAATACAATATTAAAAAGTATTCAAGTGATAAATACAATATTGAAAAATATTAAAGTCATAATATACTTACACAAAGTTCTACTATTTTTTTGACATTTTCGTTATCAACCACTCCATCCTTATTTACACGAGCTTCCTTCCACAAGATATGACAACCCAACGGTTGATCGGATTGGGTCTCTTGTCGCTATTTGTTAAGATCATAAACAAAATATTATTTAGAAACTATAGTTTATAATACAAATTCCTTCATTATATAAAAGTGATGTTTAATTACTTACAAGCTCTTGATCAAGGCATGCATATCCCAGACGTGATTTTCTGTATGGGTGCTTCAGATTGCTTGCCCTCTCGCGATTTGCCTTACTAATATTCTATATAAAAAAATAGCAATTATGTAATAATTTAAAATACGCTATGAATATGAATAATAAAACACACAAATGCTAATAAATTAATCACTTACGACAAACGCGGGGTCAGAACGTTTGGAAACAAATGCTTTCCATTCATCATTTGATATATAATGTTGATATATCTTTGGAGGTTCAGCAATTGTGTTTCCTTCTCTATCTTTTAGATAGAAATTTGAGAGATGCGATCTAAATCCCCGATGGATTTTCCCAGCAACTCTCAAAATGTAACTCTTTCGTCCCTCATCAAGGACAAAAGTTGTCTGCAATGAAAAAAATTATAAGTATTTCAATGAAAAAAATTATAAATGACAAAAGATTGGATCAATAAATTTACTTGAATGTCATTCCATATAATATCTTTGGCATCCTTCAACGCCTTATCTCTCCAATCGTCAATCGTGATTGGAACATTTTGACGAACAACAGCCCCAATATAGCTTACAAACATAGAGCTGTGGGGGTCAATTGGCTGACCACTCTCATTCCAGCCAACCTAATAAACTCATATAGTAAGTACATGCTATTAAAAAAAGATAAAAAAATACATAGCAAACAGAGTATAGTATAGTATAACCTCAAACTTAGTGCCATTGCTCCTTGCTTTAATAACGTTTTGCATTATAGTTGCACCACGTTTGACTTCTTTTTAATAAGCCTTACTGGTGCCAACTTCTTCATTTTGACATTCTAAATCTCTGTTTGTATCCATTTAACTACAACAAGTTCAACATGCAATTTAGTATAACATCAACAAGCTCAACATGCATCATGCCTTATTCTAAACAAGCTCAACATGTATCAGTATATATACTTTAAACAAGCTCAACATGCATTTTAATGATTACAAAAAATTAATAACATAAATACCTGAATAATGGTTCAAAGAAAGATGAAATGCATGGAAAAGAGCGAACGCAGAAAGTTCACAGAAATAAGGTTCACAGAAAAACGGTTTGAAGAAATACGTAATGAGGGTTACGTATTTCAATGAAAATATAAGGTTCGAAATGATCTTGGATGGAAATAAGGTTCGAAATGAAGGAGATGATCGTGGAAATACAATTCGTAATGGACAAGATTATATGGTTTGCAAAAGAAGAGAAGAACGATGAAGGTTGAGATGATAGTGTAGTTTACGTAATGAAGAGGAAACTGAAGAGGTTACTGTTATATATATAACCCTTTTACAGCGCTTTTTTATAAGCCTTTTACAACGCTTGTTTGAAAAGCGCTCTAAAAGGATTAGGCCTTTTACAGCGCTTGTTAAAAAAGCGCTCTAAAAGGCTTCCTTATTTAATTTTTTAAAAGGCTCTTTTACAGCGCTTTTCCAAATAAGCGCTGTAAAAGACCTCATTGATTTAGAATGTTATATAATGTTTTTTTTAAAGCCTTTTACAGCGCTTGTTCAAATAAGCGCTGTAATAGACCTCCTTGTTTTATTATGTTATATGAATGTTTTTTTTATAGTCTTATTGTTTTTTTTTATGTTATTTTTGTGTTTTGTTATGTTATTTTTTAAACTCTTCCTCTTCACCAAACTCTTCTCCTTTTATGCATCTTCTTCACAAACATCAAAGCTTACTCCCTTTACATTCCCTTTTTATCGATCGCCCTTTTTATCTCTTTACATTCCCTTTCATTCTTAAATCGAAACTTGGTCTTCAGGTTTAACACCCTTTTTATCTCTTTTGATTGAGTATGATGTTTTTGTTAACAATGTGTTTTTGCGAAAAATGCGTACAACGTGTTTGAAGAAAATCCTGTTAGATAAGGTCCTGTTAGGTGTCTGATGAATGTTATTTTTAAAGCCTTTTACAGCGCTTTTTATAAAAAGCGCTGTAAAATGTCTCTTTATTTTATTTTTAAAATGTCCACACTTGGAAGGCCTCGGTTCAAATCAGAATTAAGTGAACTTCGTAAATGTAAGCGCTTTTAAAAGGTTCTTTTACAAGAGTCTTTTACAGCGCTTTTTAATATATGCGCTGTAAAATGTATCTCTATTTTATTTTTAAAAGGGCCTTTTACAATGCTTTTTAATGTAAGCGCTGTAAAAGGCCCTTTATTTTATTTTTAAAAGGGCCTTTATTTTTTAAAAGGCCTCATTATGTTATTTTTGTGTTTGTTTTATTTGGGTTCAATATTGGCACTTAATTTACATTATATAGGTGGCATTATCATAACCAGTAGCAGCAGAATATAAAACACTCATTGTTACATGAACTTAGTATAAAACACTCTAATCAAGCTAAATATAAGCAGAAAATAAATTAATCAGAAAATAAATTAATCAGAACTTAGTATAAAACATTCAATTCAAATTACATGCATATTTATCACAATAATTCAGATTACATGCATGGCTTATATAAAACAATTAAACATGTACATTAAGATGCTCTTCTTCTTTTCCTGGTGGGATTCACATTTGTTAGTCCATTTACAATACGAAACGATGGATTAATCCAAATTCCCTCATCATGATCATCTCTAAGATATAAACCATCATCAGTTGAATCAATTTCACGTGGTTGTTGTGATGTTGCAAATAAAAGATCATTACCAACATCTTCATCATTATTGTTATCATCACTTATTTTATTGGTCGATAGGACAACATACCATTTATCATCAGAAGGATGAGTGACATAAAACACTTGTTGAGCTTGCGACACTAAAATAAAAGGCTCGTCTTTGTATCCCATCCTATTAAAATCGACAAGTAAGAATCCTGACTCATCAATCCGAACGCCATTATTATTATCGACCCACTTGCAACCAAATATAGGAACACGAAACATTGTGTAGTCTAACTCCCATATGCGCTCGATAACCCCAAAATATGATAGATTTGCATATATTGGGTTTTTGTCTTTTGCACTTGAGACATGCATCGCTTCAGCTACGAGAGTGACTCCACTATTTTGCATAGTGGTCTGATCATCTTGTTCTTTGGTATAAAATGTGTAGCCATTAATAACATAACCAATGTAAGAAAAGACATGTAAGCTCGGACCATTTGCTAGCCACCTCAATCTCTGTGATCTGGGGTCTAAATTAAATTTTGACTTTATGTGATTTTTTAACCATGTTATAAAACTTCGATTGTGCTCTCGAGTTATCCAATTTTGATTCCTATTCATGTTCAAACGGGATAACTGATCCATGTGTATTGTAACATACGGTTGAACCTCATCATCATTGTGCAGAACATACAATTGTGCCTGCTCCAATTCTGTCCTTGATATAGTCAAAAGTCTCCTTCCAATTATCCCTTCTGCTGATAGTCTTCCCGAATGACGAGACATGGGAAGCCCTATGGATTCAACATTGGACAGATATTCAGTACAAAATTCAGCAGCCTCTTCAACAATGTATCGTTCAACAATACAACCTTCTGGTCGACTTCTACTTTTTACGTACCCTTTTAATATTTTCATATATCGTTCTATCGGATACATCCATCTCATATAAGATGGCCCACAAAGTTGTGTCTCCTTAACCAGATGAACAGTAAGGTGAACCATTATATCAAAAAACGATGGTGGGAAATACATTTCAAGCTCACACAAAGTAACAACAATTTCCCTCTGCAATGTCGGTAATTTCTGAGGGTCGATCACTTTACTACAAATTTCCTTGAAAAAGAAACATAATCTAGTTAAAGCTAGTCGAATGTTTTCAGGTAAAATGGAACGTATACCTATTGGTAGCAAATGCTCCATTAGAATATGACAATCATGGGTCTTCAAACCTTTTAACTTGAGGTCTTTCATACAAACCAAATTTCTAATGTTCCAAGAGTATCCTTCTGGAACTTTAACTTCGTGTAGAAATTTACATAAAACAATTTTTTCATTTCTAGATAGAGTATGAGCGGCTGGAGGTAGATATGTGCGATTTCCTTTCATTACTAGAGCCAATTCATTTCTTATTCCCATATCGACCAAGTCCAATCTTGCGTTGATACCATCTTTAGACTTTCCTGGAACATTGAGTAACGTACCAATAACACTATCAAATACATTTTTTTCAATATGCATCACATCGAGGAAATGTCTTATATACAATGACTTCCAATATGGCAATTCAAAGAAAATTGACTTTTTCTTCCACCCAGTTTTGACCAGCTCTCCCGCAAAAGGTTTGCCAAATTTATTGGTCAAACCTTGTACTTTTTCAAGTATTTGATATCCAGTCGGTGGTAAAGGAGCTTTACCTTCCTCTGATTTTCCATTAAATGCATTTCTCCACCAACGATACTGATGACTATAAGGTAAAAATCTACGATGTCCAAGAAACACATTCTTCTTACAATGTTTCAACCGCATCCTATTTGTACTCTCTTTACATATAGGACATGCACACTGACCTTTAATGCTATATCTTGATAAATTACCATATGCTGGAAAATCATTAATTGTGTCGAACAACATAGCCCTCAAATTGAAATATTCTTTCTTATACCTATCATAAACTTCCACACCTGTCTCCCACATACGTTTTAAATCTTCGATTAGAGGAGTCAAGTATACGTCGATATCATTCCCCGGTTGTTTGGGTCCAGAAATTAACAGAGACAACATCATAAACTTACGCTTCATACATAACCATGGAGGTAGGTTATATATTACCAAAATCACAGGCCACGTGCTGTGTGAGATGCTTTGAAGACCATGTGGATTCATTCCATCAGTAGAAAGTGCAAGTCTTAGATTTCTTGACTCTATCCCGAATTCAGGATACTCGTGATCAATTTTTGCCCATTGTGGGGAATCTGCAGGGTGTCGAAACATTCCGTCTCTAATTCTTTCATCTGCATGCCATGTCAAGTGTTTTGAATCTTCTTCACTGCGATACATGCGCCTAAATCTTGGTATTATAGGAAAATACCACACGACTTTTGCTGGAGTAGATTCTTTCTTCTTATATTGAGAGACATTACATTTCGGACACGCCTTAAGTAGTTCATATTCATTTCGAAATAAAATACAATCGTTAGGACACACATGAATCCTTTCGTAACTCATGCCAATAGAACACAAAATCCGTTTAGCCTCGTAGGTTCGACTAGGAAGTTCATTATCATCTGGCAACATATCTTTTATGAGTGTTAATAATTCTGTAAAGCTTTTATCAGACCATCCATTACTCGTTTTTAAGTTGTACAACTTTAATATCGCCACAGTCTTGTGAATTTAGTACAACCATTATATAATTCTTTCTCTGCATCACTCAACAAACTTTCAAACATTTTAGGACAATCTCGAAGATCTTCTTCAACTGCTTTTGCGATCTCATGAACTCGGTCCGACTCATATGTATCTGTATCGAAGTCAGTTGAAGCATATGTCGAACTATTCTCAAAATTAATGTTTCCTTCTTTTTTTTCTCACCATGTCTTATCCAACATGTGTAGCTTTGATCAATTCCATTACATACTAGATGTCCTTCTAATTCATCTTCTCTAACACGTTTTCCAAAACAACATTTTAAACAAGGACAAACTACTTTATTTGGATCTTTTGCATTCTTCACTGCAAACTCAACAAATTCCTTCACTCAAATTTCATACTCTTTTAACAATCGATTGGCTGACATCCATTTCCTATCCATAATATACCACCTATATAAATGCAGTTACAAAAATAATAAGCTTTCAAAACATATCAACAAGTTTCAAAAAGAAACCAATATCAACTAACAATTTCAAAAACAGAACAGATCATGTGGTATGAGATTTAATATATATATATATATATATATATAACAATTTCAAAACAGAACACATATCATGTGGTATGAATTTTTAATTTGATAAAAAAAATCTAGTTAAAAAAAAATACCTGAGACAACGTAGATGGCGGCACAGTACGTAATGGATATGAGGGTATGAGGGTTCCCAGAGTAGAGGAGATGAAAGATGTAGAGGATATGAGGGTTCCCAACGTATATAATTATTTGAAATTTATGTATTTTACAGCGCTTGTAGTAAAAGCGCTGTAATAGGTAGTTAAATTCAATGAAAGCGCTTTTATTTTACAGCGCTTGTGAAAAAAGCGCTGTAATAGGTGGTTCAATTATTTTAAAGTGCACGTATTTTACAGCGCTTGTGAAAAAAGCGCTGTAAAATCATACGCGAAAGCGCTTCATTTTACAGCGCTTTTTTGAAAAGCGCTGTAAAAGCCTTATAACATTATACGCAAACGTTATATGACCTACAACAACACTTGTTTTACAGCGCTTGTCAATAAAAGCGCTGTAAAAGGCTCCGTTATTTTTCAAATACATTTACAACAGCGCTTGTGTTTAGCAAGCGCTGTAAAAGGGGCGCTGTTAAATGTCATTTTTGGCGTAGTGAAATATTGGTAAATTAAAGTCGAAATTTGAACTTGAGTTAATTATAGAAAAATTTATTACTCATTCTAAAATAAAAATAAAAAATTTATATTAATGCTGCAAATATTATTATCAAAAGAAATTCAATGATTAAGAAAATTATAGAAAAAGTAAAATAATGATATCAAAATTAGCAAACTTTATTGATTGATATGCTATTTATAAAATGTAAAAAAAGATAATGAAAAAGGAACCGATTTTACTTAAAATATTGTACAATATTTGAGTTTTTTTTAATTTTCTAGAATAAATTACGAAAATTATGAAAAATAGCAATAACATTAAATATGTTCATTATTTATATTAATTGTTTAATAAATTTAACTTTTAATAATATGCAAGATTGAGACATTTTTTATTACTACATTTAATAAATAACAAAAATAATGAAAAATAGAAAAAATATTAAAATTTTTCAATATAAGTATTACTTATATTGTTTAACATATTTAACTTTGATAAGAGATTTTTATGTATTTAATTTTAATTTTAATTTTTTTGTAATATAATTAACACTACGCCAAAAATGATATTTAACAGCGCCCCTTTTACAGCGCTTGCTAAACACAAGCGCTGTTGTAAATGTATTTGAAAAATAACGGAGCCTTTTACAGCGCTTTTATTCACAAGCGCTGTAAAACAAGCGCTGTTGTAGGTCATATAACGTTTGCGCATAATGTTATAAGGCTTTTACAGCGCTTTTTAAAAAAGCGCTGTAAAATGAAGCGCTTTCGCGTATGCTTTTACAGCGCTTTTTTCACAAGCGCTGTAAAAGGCATGCGCTTTAAAATAATTGGACCACCTTTTACAGCGCTTTTTTCACAAGCGCTATAAAATACAAGCGCTTTCATTGAATTTAACTACCTATTACAGCGCTTTTATTGACAAGCGCTGTAAAAGACATAAATTTCAAATAATTATATACGTTGGGAACCCTCATATCCTCTACATCTTTCATCACCTCTACTCTGGGAACCCTCATACCCTCATATCCATTACGTGTTGTGCCGCCATCTACCTATTACGTGTTTTCTCAGGTATTTTTTTTTTTAACTAGATTTTTTTTATCAAATTAAAAATTCATACCACTTGATTTGTGTTAAATCTCTTCAACTAGTCAAAAATTCATACCACATGATCTGTTCTGTTTTTAAAATAATTGATTGATATTGGTTTCTTTTTGAAACTTGTTGATATGTTTTGAAAGCTTATTAGTTTTGTAACTGCATTTATATAGGTGGTATAATATGGATAGGAAATGGATGTCAGCCAATCGATTGTCAAAAGAGTATGAAATTGGAGTGAAGGAGTTTGTTGAGTTTGCAGTGAAGAATGCAAAAGATCCAAATAGAGTAGTTTGTCCTTGTTTAAAATGTTGTTTTGGAAAACGTGTTAGAGAAGATGAATTAGAAGGACATCTAGTATGTAATGGAATTGATCAAAGCTACACATGTTGGATAAGACATGGTGAGAAAAAAAAAGGAAACATTAATTTTGAGAATAGTTCGACATATGCTTCAACTGACTTCGATACAGATACATATGAGCCGGATCGATTTGATGAGATCGCAAAAGCAGTTGAAGAAGATCTTCGAGATTGTCCTAAAATGTTTGAAAGTTTGTTGAGTGATGCAGAGAAAGAATTATATAATGGTTGTACTAAATTCACAAGACTGTCGGCGATATTAAAGTTGTACAACCTAAAAGCGAGTAATGGATGGTCTGATAAAAGCTTTACAGAATTATTAACACTCATAAAAGATATGTTGCCAGATGATAATGAACTTCCCAGTCGAACCTACGAGGCTAAAAGGATTTTGTGTTCTATTGGCATGAGTTACGAAAGGATTCATGCGTGTCCTAATGATTGCATTTTATTTCGAAATGAATATGAACTACTTAAGGCGTGTCCGAAATGCAATGTCTCTCGATATAAGAAGAAAGAATCTACTCCAGCAAAAGTCGTGTGGTATTTTCCTATAATACCAAGATTTAGGCGCATGTATCGCAGTGAAGAAGATTCAAAACACTTGACATGGCATGCAGATGAAAGAATTAGAGATGGAATGTTTCGACACCTGCAGATTCCCCACAATGGGCAAAAATTGATCACGAGTATCCTGAATTCGGGATAGAGTCAAGAAATCTAAGACTTGCACTTTCTACTGATGGAATGAATCCACATGGTCTTCAAAGCATCTCACACAGCACGTGGCCTGTGATTTTGGTAATATATAACCTACCTCCATGGTTATGTATGAAGCGTAAGTTTATGATGTTGTCTCTGTTAATTTCTGGACCCAAACAACCGGGGAATGATATCGACGTATACTTGACTCCTCTAATAGAAGATTTAAAACGTATGTGGGAGACAGGTGTGGAAGTTTATGATGGGTATAAGAAAGAATATTTCAATTTGAGGGCTATGTTGTTCGGCACAATTAATGACTTTCCAGCATATGGTAATTTATCAGGATATAGCATTAAAGGTCAATGTGCATGTCCTGTATGTGAAGAGAGTACAAATTGGATGCGGTTGAAACATTGTAAGAAGAATGTGTTTCTTGGACATCGTAGATTTTTACCTTATAGTCATCAGTATCGTTGGTGGAGAAATGCATTTAATGGAAAATCAGAGGAAGGTAAAGCTCCTTTACCACCGACTGGATATCAAATACTTGAAAAAGTACAAGGTTTAACCAATAAATTTGGCAAACCTTTTGCGGGAGAGCTGGTCAAAACTGGGTGGAAGAAAAAGTCAATTTTCTTTGAATTACCATATTGGAAGTCATTGTATATAAGACATTTCCTCGATGTGATGCATATTGAAAAAAATGTATTTGATAGTGTTATTGGTACGTTACTCAATGTTCCAGGAAAGTCTAAAGACGGCATCAACGCAAGATTGGACTTGGTCGATATGGGAATAAGAAATGAATTGGCTCCAGTAAAGAAAGGAAATCGCACATATCTACCTCCAGCCGCTCATACTCTATCTAGAAAGGAAAAAATTGTTTTATGTAAATTTCTACATGAAGTTAAAGTTCCAGAAGGATACTCTTCGAACATTAGAAATTTGGTTTGTATGAAAGACCTCAAGTTAAAAGGTTTGAAGACTCATGATTGTCATATTCTAATGGAGCATTTGCTACCAATAGGTATACGTTCCATTTTACCTGAAAAAGTTCGACTAGCATTAACTAGATTATGTTTCTTCTTCAGGGAAATTTGTAGTAATGTGATCGACCCTCAGAAATTACCGACATTGCAGAGGGAAATTGTTGTTACTTTGTGTGAGCTTGAAATGTATTTCCCACCATCGTTTTTTGATATAATGGTTCACCTTACTGTTCATCTGGTTAAGGAGACACAACTTTGTGGGCCAGCTTATATGAGATGGATGTATCCGATAGAACGATATATGAAAATATTAAAAGGGTACGTAAAAAGTAGAAGTCGACCAGAAGGTTGTATTGCTGAACGATACATTGTTGAAGAGGCTGCTGAATTTTGTACTGAATATCTGTCCAATGTTGAATCCATAGGGCTTCCCATGTCTCGTCATTCGGGAAGACTATCAGGAGAAGGGATAATTGGAATGAGACTACTGACTATATCAAGGACAGAATTGGAGCAGGCACAATTGTATGTTCTGCATAAGATGATGAGGTTCAACCGTATGTTACAATACACATGGATCAGTTATCTCGTTTGAACATGAATAGGAATCAAAATTGGATAACTCGAGAGCACAATCGAAGTTTTATACCATGGTTAAAAAATCACATAAAGTCAAAATTTGACATAGACCCCGGATCAATTTCACAGAGATTGAGGTGGCTAGCAAATGGTCCGAGCTTACATGTCTTTTCTTACACTGGTTATGTTATTAACGGCTACACATTTTATACCAAAGAACAAGATGATCAGACCACTATGCAAAAAAGTGGAGTCACTCTCGTAGCTGAAGCGATGCATGTCTCAAGTGCAAAAGACAAAAACCCAATATATGCAAATCTATCATATTTTGGGGTTATCGAGCGCATATGGGAGTTAAACTACACAATGTTTCGTGTTCCCATATTTGGTTGCAAGTGGGTCGATAATAATAATGGCGTTCGAATTGATGAGTCAGGATTCTTGCTTGTTGATTTTAATAGGGTGGGATACAAAGACGAGCCTTTTATTTTAGCGTCGCAAGCTCAACAAGTGTTTTATGTCACCGATCCTTCTGATGATAAATGGTCTGTTGTCCTATCGACCAATAAAATAAGTGATGATAACAACAATGATGAAGATGTTGGTAATGATCTTTTATTTGCAACATCACAACAACCACATGAAATTGATTCAACTGATGATGGTTTATATCTTAGAGATGATCATGATGAGGGAATTTGGATTAATCCATCGTTTCGTATTGTAAATGGACAAACAAATGTGAATCCCACCAGGAAAAGAAGAAGGGCATCTTAATGTACATGTTTAATTGTTTTATATAAGCCATGCATGTAATCTGAATTATTGTTGTAATCTGAATTATTGTTCTATTCTGGTTTTATTTGTAATCTGAATTATTGTTCTATTCTGGTTTTATTATTGTAATCTGAATTATTGTTCTATTCTGATTCTATTCTGGTTTTATTGAATTATTGTGGTATTATATAATCTGAATTATTCTCGTTGTATTCTTGTTTTATTGTTGTCTAAGAAGGCAAGCATAACCAGTGATTATTGCATGTTTATGTAAATTTGGACAATTACAATTCTTAAGAACTATGCATGTAAAAAAAGTGCATGTCTTTTACAGTGCTTTTTAAAAAAAGCGCTGTAAAAGGCCCTTTTAAAAATTAAACAATGAGACATTTTACAGCGCTTTTTTTAAAAAGCGCTGTAAAAGACTTTAAAAATAATAATGAAAAGATAACTAACATGACTTTCTCTAACAGGATTTTCTTCAAACACCTTTTACGCATCATGGGAATCCCCAAAAACACATTGTTAACAAAAACATCAGATCCATTGTTAACAAAAACATCAGACACATTGTTAACAAACCCATTTTTCGCAACATGGCAATGAACCTGTAGATCAAGTTACGATTTAAGAATGAAAGGGAATGTAAAGAGATAAAAAGGACTTTGATGTTTGGTGAAGATTGAAAGAGTTAGCTTTGATGTTTGCGAAGAAGATGCATAAAAGGACTTTGATGTTTGGTGAAGAGGAAGATATTTTGGTGGGACATAACAAAACACAAAAATAACATAATAAGGCCTTTTACAGCGCTTGTTGGGATAAGCGCTGTAAAAGAGTCTTTTAAAAATTTAAATAAGTCCTTTTACAGCGCTTCTTTGAACAAGCGCTGTAAAAGGCTATTAAAAAAACATTATATAACATACTAAAACAATGAGGCCTTTTACAGCGCTTGTTTGTAAAAGCGCTGTAAAAGAGTCTTTTTAAAAATTTAAATAAATACGCCTTTTACAACGCTTTTCCAAAGAGCGCTATAAAAGGCTAAGCCTTTTACAGCGCTTGTTTATAAAAGCGCTGTAAAAGGGTTATAAAAAAGCGCTGTAAAAGGGTTATATATATAACAGTAACCTCTTCAGTTTCCTCTTCATTACGTAATCTACACTATCATCTCAACCTTCATCGTTCTTCTCTTCTTTTGCAAACCCTATAATCTCGTTCATTACGAACCTTATTTCCACGATCATCGCTTCATTTCGAACCTTATTTCCATCCAAGATCATTTCGAACCTTATATTTTCATTGAAATACGTAACCCTCATTACGTATTTCTTCAAAACCGTTTTTCTGTGACATTTATTGCTGTGAAATTTCTCCGTTCGCTCTTTTCGTTGCATTTCATCCTTCTTCGAACCATTATACAGGTATTGATGTTATTTATTTTTTGTAATCATTAAAATGCATGTTGAGCTTGTTTAAAATATATATACTGATACATGTTGAGCTTGTTTAAAATAATGCATGATGCATGTTGAGCTTGTTGAAGTTATACTAAACTGCATGTTGAACTTGTTGTAGTTAAATGGATACAAACAGAGATTTAGAATGTCAAAATGAAGAAGTTGGCACCAGTAGGACTTATGAAAATGAAGTCAAACGTGGTGCAACTATCATGCAGAAAGTCATTAAAGCTAGGAGCAATGGGACCAAGTTTGAGGTAATACTATACTATACTCTGTTTGCTGTGTATTTTTTTAGGTTTTTTTAATAGCATGTACTTACTATATGAGTTTATTAGGTGGGATGGAATGAAAGTGGTCAGCCAGTTGACCCACACAGCGCAATGTTTGTGAGCTACATTGGGGCTGTTGTGCGTCAAAATATTCCAATAACAATTGACGACTGGAGAGAAAAGGCATTGAAGGATGCCAAAGATATCATCTAGAATGATATTCAAGTAAATTTTTTGATCCAATCTTTTGTCATTTATAAATATTTTCATTGAAATACTTTACTTATAATTTTTTTCATTGCAGGCATCTTTTGTCCTTGATGAAGGACGAAAGAATTATGTATTGAGAGTTGCCGGCAAAATCCATCGTGGATTTAGATCGCATCTCTCAAACTTCTATCTTAAAGATAAAGAAGGAAACACAAGCGCTGAACCTCCAAAGATATATCGACATTATATATCAAATGAGGAATGGAAAGCGTTTGTTTCCAAACGTACGGACCCCGCGTTTGTCGTAAGTGATTAATTTATTAGCTTTTTTGTGTTTTATTATTTATATTCGCATCGTATTTTAAATTTTTACATAATTGCTATTTTTTTATATAGAACATAAGTAAGGCAAATCGTGAAAGGGCAAGAAACCCGACGCACCCATACAGAAAATCACGTATGGGATATGCACGCTTTGATCAAGGGCTTGTAAGTAATTAAACATCACTTTTATATAATGAATGAATTTGTATTATAAACTATAGTTTCTAACTAATATTTTGTTTTATCCAATAGCGACAAGAGACCCAAACTAATCAACCGTTGGGTCGTCACATCTTGTGGAAGGAAGCTAGGGTAAATAAAGATGGAGTGGTTGATAACCAAAATGTTCAAAAAGTAATAGAACTTTGTGTAAGTATATTATGACTTTAATATTTTTTCAATATTGTATTTATCACTTGAATACTTTTTAATATTGTATTTTAAAAATGATAATGAACTTAACTATTTTAATGTTACATGTATTTTAGGAGACCATCTCTCAAAGTTCTGAATGTGAAGAGGGCAACAAGGATAGTTGCCGGGATATTTTGGGCAAAGTTTTTAATGTTCCTGAATATTCCGGCCGAGTTAGGGGGAAGGGATTTGGAGTAACTCCCAGAAGCTTTTTTCCTCAAGAGAAGCGCCAAAAACCTTCCAACGAGGAAGTATTAGAGAAGCTCAGAATCCTATCTGAGCAAGTGGCACAATTGGTGAATACAAACAAAGACAAGCAACTTCCGGTTCAGCTCCAAGGTGAACTACAAATGGAGAGTGAAAGCGGGAGTTGCAACGTCGGTTTGAAAAATATTCCCGAGGTAATTAATTACTTACTTGCTTATGTAATTACTTATGCATTAAACAATATTATATATTAACTGTACTTATGTTTTAACTATTGATTTAGGGTGTCACTTCGTGTTTTCTATACTTGTCCTCGCCCACTCATCGGAAGGTGGGAAAAGCAAAATTGTACAATACTTTGGGAGAAGTATTGCACAACACTCCGATCCCAAAGGGCCATGTCAAGGTATCGCCTACTGTTGCTTTCGAACCAACTGCACCGTTGCCGATACCGGACAACGACGGAGATATGCAGTCATTGGGCGAAGCTATCGGTAGTTACGTGGCATGGCCCACTAACCTTGTTGCCCTCATTAAGAGCCCTCCCAGAAACAAATCAGTGACGTCTCCCGATAAGGTTTGTCACATTTATTGCATAAGCTTTGTTAATTTTTTCAGATTCAATAAACTAACATTTAACCTCATTTTTGTAGGTCCAAATAAATAAACCACCCGTACATCCAAAAAAAAGCAGCAAACCTCAAAAATTGGAGGTTAATAGAGCTGCCAACAAAGCTGCCAAATCTGCAGCAATAAAAAAATTGGATCGTGGCAAATCAGTCGCTGCTGCTGCTCCTCCTAAAATAAGTCAGCCACGCCTTGGTAAATACGGGGCGTGTCTTGACATTGCTGTAAAAAAGAACCTATGCAGCAGCGACGATTGCCGCATGATACATATGAATAAAGAAATATTCGGAGAGGAGTATGAGGAATTATTCGACAAGGAGCACGTATACGAGCTTCTCGAACATAAGGAGCTCAGTGCAACTGTAATGAGCTTGTATATAAGGTAAAAAATACTTTTAATTGCATTTATTTGTAATTAATTAAATGTATTGGTAATTAATCTAGTTTAATATTTTCATTGAAGGTTTTTGCATGAGAAGGTCGTGTGCCCTAAGAAATTATCGAATAAATACTCATTCTTCTCTCCGCATAAAACGTCCATGTGGAAACTGGATGAAGACAATGTAAAGAAATACATTGTAAATATGTTTTTAGGAAATATTTCAAAGGATAAATTGTTCTTAGCACCATATAATTCAGGGTACGTAATTTTATCTTTTTTAATTGATGAGAATTTAATTTATTAGTTGTGTATAGACCAAATTGTGTAACCAATTTTTTGTTGTTGTAGGGCACATTGGGTGCAATTTGCAATCAATGCCGTCTCTGAAGTTGTATACTATTTGGATCCCTTGCATGGCGATTACAACAATCACTCCGAAATCAAGACTTTGTTCGACACGTAAGTAATATTCATTTATTTTTGTTACACATATATATAAATAAGTGTTTGTTCATGCTAAAATAATCACATTTATTCATTTTATAGTGCATTAAAAGTTTTTCGAGCTCAAAGAGGTGCGGTAGTGTCGAAGCAAAAGTCTAATAATATTACATGGATCCCAATAAAGTGCCCTCGTCAAACAAACAATATCGACTGTGGGTACTATGTATTGAGATTCATGAAGGAGATTGTTGACAAGAATAAAACTATTATCCCAGAAACGGTACGGTATTTTGATTATATGATTTTCATATATAAATTATCTATATATTTGAAACTAACTTAATATAATATGTTCAATTTTTATATTGCAGTACTTTGAACATTCTAGTCCTTCATATTCTGAGCAAGATCTGATGGAATTAAAGGAGGAATGGTGTGAGTATGTGCTTGAAATGAAAATTATTTGATTTTCTGGGAAATAGCATGCTGCAAGGGACTGAATATTATATGGTGCATAGTTATTATATGTATATGATCATAGGACAGTATATAAACTTGCATATAAATATGTTGTAAATTAGATTCAATGTATATTCATACCAAATATGTTGTAAATTAGATTCAATGTATATTCATACCAAATATGTTGTAAATTACTGTGTATCATTGTTCTGGTTCTGGTTGTGTTACTGATTCTGTTTCTGTATCATTGTTCTGGTTCTGGTTCTGGTTCTAATATTAGTGATTCTGGATGTGTTGTGTTGTGTGAACTGGTTCAAACTAATTTTGGATAAAAAGATAAAAGACAGCGCTTTATAAAAAAAGTGCCATAAAAAGCTAAAAAACGCTTTTAAAATATATACAGGGTTAAAAAAAAAAAAAAAAATAACACCTTTAACAGCGCTTTTTACAAAAAGCGCTGTAAAAGGTACCCCAAATATGTATTATGGGTATGCCTTTTACAGCGCTTGTTACAAAAAGCGCTGTAAAAGGCACCCCAAATATGTATTATGGGTATGCCTTTTACAGCGCTTGTTACAAAAAGCGCTGTAAAAGGCACCCCAAATATGTATTATGGGTATGCCTTTTACAGCGCTTGTTACAAAAAGCGCTGTAAAAGGCACCCCAAATATGTATTATGGGTATGCCTTTTACAGCGCTTGTTACAAAAAAGCGTTGTAAAAGGTACCCAAAATATGTATTATGGGTATGCCTTTTACAGCGCGTGTTACAAAAAAGCGCTGTAAAAGGTACCCAAATATATGAACTGTGGTATGCCTTTTACAGCGCTTGTTGTAACAAGCGCTGTAAAAGGTGCATAATAAGCGCGCGTTATAAATGGTGCCTTTAAGAGCGCTTTTTTGAAAGCGCTGTTGTAGCTTTTACAGCGCTCGAATCTACAGCGCTTTTTTTTTTGAAAAAGCGCTGTAGAAGGCTTAAAAAAAGCGCTGTAAAAGACAATTTTTGGCGTAGTGTAAGCATATATTAATGTAGAAAACATTATTATATAAAAGAGTTAAATAATTAAGTACATTATAGAAAAAGTTAAATAATTATAACAAAATTAATAAACTTTATTGATTGTTTTGGTATGTGTAAAATATTAAAAAGAAAAAGATAATAGTTAATTTTTAATTACAATTATATGAAAAATTTAAGACTTTTTTTATTACTTCATTGAATAAGTTATGAAAATTATAAATAAAAAAAATAGAAATAATATTAAATTTGTTCATTACTTATATTCATTGTTTAACACATTTAGCTTTTATTAGAGAGATATTTTAATTTTATTTTTATCGTAGTAGAATTATAATGTTCAAGATTTGATATTTTATATATAGAATTTATTATGCTTTTCATCCGTGTAATATAAGAGAAATACAATTTTAGTTTTTCTACAACTTTTTTTTTTAGATTCTACATCTATAACATGATATTATTCTTTTTTTAGTCTCTTGTTGAATTTTGATTTTTC
Source organism: Cicer pinnatifidum (assembly GCA_037974775.1). Lineage (NCBI taxonomy): Eukaryota > Viridiplantae > Streptophyta > Magnoliopsida > Fabales > Fabaceae > Cicer > Cicer pinnatifidum. The sequence goes on along the minus strand of JBBPBR010000008.1, from coordinate 25,413,140 downwards.
TAAAAGTTAATGTGACATTGACACATGAAAAATCTTATAGTGAGTTGGAATAATAATTTTTTACACTATTTATTTACAATTTATTAATATAAATGAAAAATAATTTTTAAAATTTTAAATACAAAAAAAAAAGTAAATTAATTTTGAAATAAATTAAAGAGAAATCGAAAAGGGGATAAAATATTATGAAACGTAAATTAAACTACCACACGTAAATTTAAAACAATTAGTTTGTATGAGATTTCATCCATGACCAAATTGAATCAAACCATCACACAAATTTTTGTGGTTTAGATGTATTTTTTTAAATTGGGGCTTAACCATTGACGTAGTTGTTATTAGTTATTACCACAAAGCTCAACACATATCCTTTTTTCTTGATTAATGCATATTTATTTGTATTATAAACCTCTAATTTTTTTAATGAGTTTGTTACTCCTTTAAAGCTTTTGATTCCATTGATTTTGATTGAATTATTTTTCAAAATCCCATGATAAATTAGAGCTAAAACAATAAGAGAATAAAACTTTATAAATAAATAATAGGTCTATAAAAGAATGAAAAAGAAACTCACATGCAAAATTATAACGCCAAGGAAAACGATACAGTGAATGAGGCGGCGAACATATGAAGAAGCTGAAGAAGAAATGTATTTATGCTTCTCTTTGATTTCTTTCAAAACAAATTTACTTTTTTTTTGTTTCTACTTTTTATTTTTAAAATTATTTTCATTTATATTAATAAATATGTAAGTAAATAATAATAAAATATTAGTCCACCCAACCACAAGTTTTTCTATATGTCAATGTTATATCAGTTTTTAGAAATACCAAAATTCATTAGAGACTAAAAAAAGGAAGAATATCAAGTTACAAAAAAAAAATTTTAAAAAAATTTTTTACAAAGACTAAAATTATATTTCTCCTATATTAGAGGATCCAACAAAAGCACAATAAACCGTTTTATATATAATAGTGTGCAAGATTTGAAACTTTTTTTTATTACGTCAACAAATATATAACGAATACAAATTATAAGTGAAGATATAATACAATTAAGCGTTTGAAAAAAAATAATTAGACGGATATTGATAATGAAATAATTAATAC
>JBBPBR010000008.1:25364520-25411727 GCA_037974775.1 Cicer pinnatifidum | reverse complement strand
AAAAACACATATACTCAGATCGATTTTTAAATTCATTTTTTATGAATGAACTATTTTTAATGTTGTAATCATGCATTCAAAATTTTATGTAGACTTAACAACAAGGACTAAAATTATTTGCATGAATAATTTTGTATAGACTAATTTTCATTTTTATTTTTATTTTTTTTATAAATATTAAAATTAAAAGGTAAAAAATTCATAAGAGCTAAAAATATATCTATCATACTCTAATTATACCTATAGTTAATATTTTATTTAAAAAAAACAATAGAGAATGAGAAATTATTATTAATATAGTTGTGTTTTTTGAACACAATTCATGGACACAAACACTGAATATATACCGGTGCACCATTCCTTTTTTACAAAAGTATCTTTTTCTCAATTTTTTTTGGGAAAAAATAATATTGTATCACAAATACAAAATTGTGTCATTAACTAATTTGATTACTTCAATAACAACTAAACTACATGTTATTACTCACTTATTAAAGATATATCTTATTAAGCACTAAAGTACATAACATTAATCACTTTAAAATACTTCTTTAATGTTTTTGAAATATTTTTTTATCTACTAAATTTCAGTACTTTAAAGTGAATAATCCATTACATTTTAATAGTTAATCAGATATATATTAAATAACTAATTTAATTAGTTATTTACATTTAATAATTATTTAAATATTAAAAGTGATTAATGACATAAACCCGTATCTTTGTCACGAAAATATCTCTCAATTCTTAAAAAAATTGATTCTTTTTTAATTAATATTTTTTAAATATTATTCACTGTATAACTGATACACATGTTTATAACTTGTCATCACACATATCGACAAAGACTATCAAGCGAAAGGTCAAACTCTGCATGGTTATCTTTTGATAGTGAATATGTAATGATGGACAAGTTTGAAACTATCAAAGTCGAGCACATTCCATGAGAGCAAAATACTAGGGCCAACGTTTTATCAAAGTTGGCCATTATGAGAGGGAAAGGAGGAAACAAATCCGTTATCCAATAGAAACAGGCGAACCCCCTAGGAGAGGCTCCCTCCTAAAATAAAATGCAAATCTTTCTTTTACTTGCTTGTTGCAAGTATCGTATACCAAATGGGATTCTCTCATCTCTTATTAAAGTGTCTTGTCGAATAAGATGTCGAATACGTACTACAAGAGATGCACGAAGGCATATGAAAACACAACTTCCGAGTGAAATTGGCTGGATCATTCGAGCAGGATACTATTGACCCTCCATGATGGAAGGCACATAAGGACACGTACATAAATGCGACAAATGGCAATGACATAAATATAATCACTTAGAACCCCCCACCACACATACACAGAGAAATCTGACCACACTCACCTTGCCATGACCATTAGTGTGGTAGGGGATGGATATCCTTGATTCCTTTCGAGATTGATTATTTCCAAAAGTGGATTGAGGTTGGGCCACTAAGAAAAATCACAGTAACAAATATAGTAAAGTCCTTTTAGAAGAACATATATATTGACTCCATCAACATCCCCAAAGTTGTAGTTATCGATAGCGACACACACTTCAATGAGAAAAAATTCCATAGCCTCTTAGTAGAGCTAAAGGTAAAGCAACACTTCAGCTCGATAGAACACCCACAAACAAACAAGGAAGATAGATATTGATCTTTAATATTAGTTTTTTATTTTATATTTTTTGATAATGTTATCTCTTGCCCTTTTGATCTTTAGTTTCTTGTAATTTTGTTTTAGTGTTTTAACCACATGGAATTCAATTTTATCTATTCTAATTTAGGGCTACTTGGTTGATGTTTAGAATTAAATTTGAGACCATTTAAAATAAGTTGAATGATTGTTTTGTTTTATTTTGAATAGGGATTGATAAGATTGACATTAATAGTTATAGATCTGATTGAATTCAGTTTCTAAATTAATTGTGTTGAAGTAAAAATTGTTCAATAATTATAATTAATCATAATATGCTAACGATTGTTGCACTAGGAATTTCCATGAAATTAGTTTTCGGTTGGTTAGTTAGTTTTGTGGTCAAACAAAAATTGAATCACGATAGAAAATTCTTTTAAACTTATGATAGATCCAATCGAAAATCCTCATAACCCGTGAAACATTCAGACTCAAACTTTAGAGACAAACATCAAAGATAGATGCACATTCTTTTTTACAGCGTGCATTTTTTTTACTATGAGAATTTTGTTGACTATTTTGATTTCGTTTTCCTTGACATTTTTACTTCATATGGTCATTTCTTCTCGTGGGTATCCTTTAATGCTATCCTCTGATGGTATTCTTTGGTGGTATCCTTTGGTGGTTATCCTCTAGTCGCCTTCTCTGATTTTCTTTTTTACATACTAATTGAAGTTAAATTTTTCGTTCTTATAAAATAATTTTGCTAACATTAAAATTCTAAGTATCAAAACAACTTGGCTCCAACAATCTTTCCCTTTTTGATGATGACAAAACTGTATTTTTTATAACAACTTTCTTTTATTATTGACTCTTTCTTACTTAAGGCTCACCCTAAGTCTAAATATTTTTTATTATCTTCCCACATGTATACATAAATTGATCAAACAACAAATGCATACATAAACATATCAAACAAGAAATTATTCTCAAATATATTTCATCTCCTTTTGTAATCAGACTAAAAGACTTGAAAGTGAAACTTTTTTTCTCTTAAAAACTAAATAGAACATAACACGTATCCTGAGCATAAAACGTAAGACTTATCCTAAGATGAAACTAAAATACTCTAAGGTTGGCACAACATCAGCTAGGTATAAAGGTTGGCACAACACCAATGATCTGACCTTTTTGCTTTCCTCCAGAAGTCACTATGCCTCCTTTGCGCAATGTTAGTTCTTGGAACATATTCTTTTCTCTCGTCATATGTTGCGAACATCCACTATCCAAGTACCATATTTGGTGTTTTAACTTGGTTGTTGAGGGCATCTGCAACATAGATAATTTTATTCTTAGGTACCCAAATTTGGTTGGTCCTGGTTTGTTAGTCTTGAAAGTTTTCTTATCTTTCCTTGTATTTAACATGTGATAAAATAATTTAGAGTGACCTTTCTTAGAGCAGACATTGCACAAAATATCACAGGGAATGGGTTTAGGTTCAATTACCGTTTCTCAAATCTTAGACCTTTATAACCATTTCTAGTAACTCCATAAATCATATAAGCATACTTGCTTCATTCCATACTATTAGCTAGAAACTCTTGAAATTTTTCTTCATGTTTATTAGAATAACATGTTACATTTTCTAAAGGTTTTGAAACGTGATTGTCTTTCAATATTTTGTTTTCATCTCTGCACTTAACACATTCAGTTTTTAAAGCACTTATTTCTTAAGTTAATTTAGCATTTACTTTCCTAAGTGTTTTCAATTTAAGAGACAACTTGTAGTTCTTGTGTAAGAAGTCATTTATAACAATAGTTAAATCAGATCTAGTTAAATAAGAAAATACCTCAATTTTTTCATCAAGTGATTGACTTCAATAGTTAGATAAAATGTTGGATCCAAATTCAGAGTTGGTATGAGTCATTAGAGGCAAATATGCTTGCTCTTCATCATTAGAGTATTCATCATAATCATCACAAGTAGACATCATAACCTTTTTCTTGGGTTTAGAATCTTTCCTCTAATGTTTTCCTTTTTTTTAGATTTGGACATTTAGATTTGACATGTCTAGGTTGATTGCATCGATAGAATATGATTTTCTTGTAAGATTTTTCATCTCTTCCTCTGTTTCACTGCCTAGAACATCTTTGATGAAATTTTTTCTTCCAGTTGTATCACATCTTCTGAATTATTCTGGTTATGAAAACCAATTTCTCTTCCTATAAATCTCCATTCATATCATATGAATCATTATCCTATGTTTATGCTTATAGGGCTTTTTACTATTTGGATTATAGAGCCAAAGTGTTGTTCTTCTTCTTCGACTCATCTTCTTCAAGCTCAATTTCATGAGATCTTTGAGAACTGATTAATTCTTCCTTTGCTTCTTGAATGACATTGATCTTAGGTGTCCACTTGTTGGGAAGACTTCTTAGGATATTGATGACTCTTCATCATAAGCATATTTTTTTTTAATTGTTTTTAGTCTTATTTATCTTTTATTCATTAGTTAATTTAAGGATTTATTTGATATATTTTGTTAATTTTATTTCTTTGATTTAATGAAATGTTTATATTCTTATTTCCTTGATTAAATAGAGATTTTTCGGAGTTTTGCGTTGTTACTTTGCTTAAGTGCAGTGCTGAATTTTGGTGAGAAATCAACATGACCTATATGGAGTACCTCAGCCATATTTGGAGTTGTAGATGTCCAATTGGAGTCAAACCAAGTGAAAATGAAAGCTAAGATCCATAGCTACTACTTTCATGAAGATACCAGAACCAAATTCAGACTCTAAAGAGGTGAAAATGCAGAAAATGTCAACGAGAAGAAGCTGTGCGCCTGGAGCGCAAAAGTTGCACCTGAGGCGCATTTCCAGTATGTTGCCAATGGCAGGACACGCTTGGAGCGTAGAAGTTGCGCCTGGGGCGCAATCCCAGACCAGTGACACTGTCCACACGCGCCAATCCAGCGCCTGGGGCGCGCGACGCGCATCAGTATTCATTAAAATGCATAATTTTGACTTTCTAGGTTTCTTTTTGACTATTGGGAAGTGGGGAGACTTCTGCCCTAACATAGAAACTCAAAGACGAAAATTTTTAACAACAATGGAGCAGTTTTATCAAGAATCATCCATGAATCATTCTTATAATTCTTCTTTAATCCTTATCTTTAGTATCTTAGTCATAAGTAACTAAACCCTATTTGTTAGGGATGAGTGTAACAAGATGAAACCCTTAATGTTCTAATTTGATTTCTATTTATATGAATGAGTTTATTGAATTATTTTTCTCATCTCTGTGCTTAATGCTTTTTATTCCTTGATCAACATTAAAATGTTTTACGATTCATATTTTGAAACAGGAGTGGACTTTACGAATGCTTGAGATGAGAAATTCATGATTTTGTAGTCTAGGGATAGATGCAGGTCACAAAACGAATTAAATTAGTTGCAAAGACAATAGTTTAAAAAGAGGATTCCTATACGGTAATGCTTAATTGTAATCTTAAACCTTCTAAGGAATTAGGGGTTACTTTAGAATTAAAGGTTCTGTCACTAAGACATTAGGACAAGAATAATAAAGAGAATTCAGTAATAATTCAATAAAGGAATTGAGTAACTAGGATCAAATTAGACACCAAGGTTGGATTCGAAGTGAAACTCATCACTGACATTTTTCTCATTCTAAAGGATCAATTTTATTACAGTTGTTAATTTTAAATATTGTTTCAATCAATTTGGAAATTTTTTGTTCAATTGCACTAATTAAACATAATTCATTAGTAAAATGCAATCCTTGAGTTCGACTCTCGGTACTACCGTTTTATTATTACTTGCATCAATTCAGTACACTTGCTGAAACTCTATCAAGTTTTTGGCACCGTTGCCGGGGATTGCCATATCACTATTGAATTTAATTTATTTACTTAATTAAATTTTTTTGCTCTGCAGTAAAATTTTTGTTTTTATTTTAGTTATTTATTTTTCTGTATTTTAAAACTCTTCATTACTCACAATTTCTCTAACCTTGTATGCGAGGCCAGTCCTCAGTTGAACTTATCTTTGACCCAGAAATTGAAAAAACTGCAAAAGCACATCGAAAGGCAGCTTGAGAAAGGAGACAAAGGGAAAGACATTTAGTTGTGGAAGAAGAGGTTTTAGGTGATTTCATCATATTCACTGAGATGGCCGATCTACCACCACCAGAACGTACTCTCGGCGAGTATGGGAATCGAAATAGAAATCGTGCTTGATTGCCCATCCATAACCAACCAGTTACATTCAACAAGTTTGAAATAAGTGTCGCTCTATACCGAGAGTTGAAGGAGATTCATTTTGCTAGTAAACATAACGAAGACGCCAATAGACATCTCACAAATTTCTTTGAATTATGTGAAACAGTGAAGGTGGAGGGTTGTTCTGAAGAAGCAAGATGTTGAAACTATTCCCATTTTCATTGAAAGGTGATGCTAATGATTGGCTTAATTCCTTTCCTGCCGGTAGCATCACCACATGGGATGACCTAGAAGATAAGTTCTTGGAACAATACTTTTCGCCAACTATGTTCGTTAGAAAAAGGCAAGAGATTTCTAGTTACAAACATAAAGAGGGAAAATCTCTTTGTGACACTTATAGGAGATTCAAGAGTTTACTAGCAGGATGTCCCAATCATGCTTATGACGACACTGCCCAAATGCAAATATTTTGTAATGGTTTGAGACCTAGCACTAGAATTATGTTGGATGCCACACCAGGTGGTTCTTTGAATTACACGATCGCAGCAGAAACACGAAAAATTATTGAGATCATGGCATCAAATGAACAATTGATGTTGTATGAAAGAGGTGGTGGGTCAGCAAGTGGTATATTGGAATTGAACGTTATGGATGGGTTGACTCCAGGCAGGTCGCTCTCAAAACAGATACAAGAGGTTATCGCCTCTAAGATAAAGAAGGGGATGACAACTCTAAATATACAACCCCAAGTGGCCCCTGTCAAATTATTAAAGCATCCTAGTTGTAACTTTTGTGGGGGAGCACATAAAAATGGAGCTTGTGAAGCACTGGATGGTAATGAGATAGAAGAACTAGAAGAGGTGAATTTTGTGAGTAATAACGGGAAGCAGAATAATCTCTACTCTAGTACGTACAACCCTGTTTGGAGAAATCATCCAAAATTTTCTTGGATAGATCAACAAGGGGAATCTCAAGGTCAACAAGGAGCTCAATCAAACCAATTCCCATCTCAAAAGGCTGCTTGGAAAGTGCTATAGAGAAATTAGTAACAAGCACAAGTTCTTTCATTGAAGTGTCAAGAGCCATCCAAAATAATCATTCGGCATCAATAAAGAATCTTGAGACTCAAGTGGGTCAACTTGCTCAACAAATGGAGCAAAGAACGTCTAGAAATTTGCCTAGTGACACAATTCTGAATCCACGAAACAATGTTAATGCAGTGACCATGTGGAGTGGCAAGGTGAGTGAACAAGTACCAGCTGAATCCAAACAGAGTGGAAGTACTCTGACTTAAACCCATCTGGAGCAAATGGTCACACCGACATTCATTGAGGAGCACATCGCTCTTGAAAAGGACGAAGAACCTATGGTACAAAAAAGGGAACCACTGCCAAAACCAGAAATTCGACTTCCATTCCCTCAAAGATTAAGAAAGGAAGAAACTGAAAAACAATTTGGTAAGTTTCTTGATGTTTTAAAAAAATTACAAATTAACATTCATTTTGCAGAAGCACTAGAGCAGATGCCGACATACGCCAAGTTCATGAAGGAGATTATGTCAAAGAAAAGAAAAATCGGCGGTGAAACAGTGATGCTTATCGAAGAGTGTAGTGCTAAACTACAAAGGAAGCTGCCACCGAAGCTCAAGGATCTTGGAAGCTTCTCAATCCCGTGCACTATTGGAAATAGAACTTTTGGGAAGGCTCTGTGTGATCTTGGGGCTAGTGTAAGTCTTATGCCCCTTTTAATATACAAAAAACTGGGCATTGGAAAAGTCAAAGACACGCAACTGATGTTACAGTTTGCGGTTCGCTCAATGAAACACCCCTATGGAGTGGTGGAAGATGTGTTGGTTAAAGTGGACAAGTTCATTTTTCCAGTGGATTTCGTGGTACTAGACATGGATGAGGACAGTTACATTCCTTTGATTTTGGGAAGACCGTTCTTAGCAATAGGGCGAGCTATGATTGATGTGGCAGGTGGCACCTTAACCTTAAAAGTAAATGAGAAATCGTCACTTTTAACATTTTAAAAGCCATGGAACATTCAAAAGAAAGAGAAGGGTGCAATGGAATCGAGATCTTAGATGCGATAGTCAATGGACAAATGAAGCATCAAGCACCCAGTTTGCCATTAGAAAGAGTGTTATACCTACCCCAAGACATTGTTGAAGAAAGTGAAGATCCAAAGATGGAAGAGGTCTTGGCCATGTTAGAAGCATCACCATCCTACTCCCCTCGTTTCCTACTAGATGGGAGGAGTTGAAAGGGAATGAAGATAAGCCCTAAGAGAAAAAGACACCATTGATTGAACTCAAGCAGTTGCCTCATCACTTGAAATATGTATCTCTTGGTGAGAAGGATGATGTGTTCTTCTTGTCATACATGCCACCTTGACAATAGTTGAGACGTCAAACTAATGACTTTTAAGAAGCGCTTTGTGGGAGATAACCCACAGGTAGAGGTAACTTTTATTTTTTGCAATCTTATTTTTGTTATTTGAATTTGTTTCTTTCTAATTGTGTGTAAACGTGCACTATGATGAAGAATTATTAACAACTTGCATTTGGTCTTAAGTTTTCTGTTTGGGATTTTGAAATTTAAACTCTATTTCGTTGCTCATATCATTGCTCAATTCGATAAGTTTCACTAAGGCATGCATTGTTGATTACTCCTTAGTTATCAAAGTCTCAAATTTTGTAGTAACATGTTTGACATTATTTTGATTGTTCATACTCTCTCTTATTATCCTAGCTGTGAGCTTTTGGGCCTAAATACTTAAATTATTGGTTGTGTGATTATCCAGACATGTGTTATTCCTTCAGAACATGCACTAATTCTGACTTGCATCATTTGTAATTTATGCATACACTGAGGCAATTTTGTTTGGTCGCTTGAGCGTTTCTAACTACCCTCTGAAAATTTTACCCTTTGCTAGCCCCTTTGAGCCTTGCCCTATTATTTCGGTTACTAGCCACATTACAAGTCAAATACATGACTTTAATTAAATCACCTTACTTGGAGTTAGGTAGAAAATTTTTTATTATCTTGACAAAGTTCTAAGTTTGGGGTTGTTCATGGGATATCAACCTTTTAAGTTTGGGGTGGTGATTCGCACAAAAAGAAAGATAAAATATAAGTTTGTGTACTTTGATAAATAATATCTTCTTGGTTCTTTCGTCAATATTTGAGAATCTACACAATGAAAAAGTTGAAAAAAAAAGTGGTAGAATATTTTAAAATGTATGCCTAACTCCAAGTAGTAAAGCCTACTATCCCAAAATGTCATACCCTTACCTAAGCCCCATTACAACCTGAAAGTCCTCCAAAGGTGTATGTGTTTGATGCATTGTGATTGCTAACTAGAATTTATTCAAGCCTATGGTAGCGTGATGCATGTTCTAGGATTTGAGTGATAAATTCATAACCCTTTCTAAACACTTGAGAGAAATTTTGGTGAGATTGTGTGAAGAGAGAGTTGAACTTGATGAATGAATGCTAAAGTGTACAAATTGTGTTGTTTTTTGTAAGCAACCACGGAGCATGATAAATTTTTGTAGTAGCTGGAACTTTGAAAATTGAGTTTGATTTGATTTGAGAAATTGAGTTTAAGTTTGCGTTTAACTGCACCAAATCTGAAATTAATTGTTGCTTGGGGACAAGCAATAGATTAAGTTTGGGGTTGTGATAATTTTTCATCATATGCATATTTTTTTATTGTTTTTAGTCTTATTTATCTTTTATTCATTAGTCAATTTAAGGATTTATTTGATATATTTTGTTAATTTTATTATTTTAATTTAATGAAATGTTTATGTTCTTATTTCCTTGATTAAGTAATGATTTTTCGGAGTTTTGCGTTGTTACTTTGCTTTAGTGCAGAGCGGAATTTTGGTTAGAAATCAACATGACCTATGTGGAGTACTTCAGCCATATTTGGAGTTGTAGATGTCCAATTAGAGTCAAACCAAGTGAAAATGAAATCTAAGATCCATAGCTACAATGTTCATGAAGACACCGAAACCAAATTCAGACTCTAAAGAGGTTACAAATGCAGTAAATGTCAACCAGAAGAAGCTGTGCATCTGGAGCGCAAAAGTTGCGCTTGAGGCGCATTTCCAGCATGTTGCCACTGCCAGGACGCGTCTAGAGCGCAAAAGCTGCGCCTGGAGCACAATTCCAGACCAGTGGCACTGTCTACGCGCGCCCGAAGCGCCAATCCTGCGCTCGGGGCGCGCGACGCGCATCAACATTCATTAAAATGCATAATTTTGACTTTCTAGGTATCTTTTTGACTATTGAGAAGTGGGGAGACTTGTGTCCTACCATAGAAATTCAAAGATGGACGTTTCTAACACCATTGGAGCAGTTTTATCAAGAATCATCCATGAATCATTCTTGTAATTCTTCTTTAATCCTTATCTTCTGTATCTCTGTCATGAGTAACTAAACCCTATTTGTTAGGGATGAGTGTAATAAAATGAAACCCTTATTTTTCTAATTTGATTTCTATTTATATGAATGGGTTTATTGAATTATTTTTCTCATCTTTGTGCTTAATGATTTTTATTGCTGGATCAACATTAAAATGTTCTACGATTTGTATTTTGAAAGGGGAGTGGACTTTACGAATGCTTGAGATGAGAAATTCATGAATTTGTAGTCTAAGGATAGATGCAGGTCACGAAACCAATTATATTAGTTGCAAAGACAATAGTTTAAAAAGAGGATTCTTGTACGGTAATGCTTAATTCTAATCTTGAATCTACTAAGGAATTAGGGGTTACTTTGGAATTAAAGGTTCTGTCACTATGACATTAGGGCAAGAATAATAAAGAGAATTCGGTAATAATTAAATAAAGGAATTGAGTAACTAGGATCAAATTAGACACCAAGGTTGGATTCGAAGTGAAACTCATCCTTGACATTTTTCTTATTGTAAAGGATAAAATTTATTACATTTGTTAATTTTAAATATTATTTCAATTAATTTGGAATTATTTTGTTCAATTGCAGTAATTAAACATAATTCAATAGTAAAATGCAATCCTTGAGTTCGACACTCGGTACTACCGTTTTATTATTACTTGCAATAATTCAGTACACTTGTTGAAAAGCTATCAAATATTCTTGACATGATCAACAGTTGTATAGCTCTTTTCAAGCACCTTTAATCTTGAGAACAAAGTTTGGAAAACATTGTTTCAATGTCTTCATCTTCTTCCATCTTGAACAACTCATACTTTTTGACTATGAGTTTGGCCTATGCTTCTTGAACTTGCTTCATACCTTCATAAGTTAGAACTAAATTGTCGTAAATGCTTTTTTCGGTTTCTTTGTTAATGCACATATCAAATTCCTTGAAGGTGATTGCATGGATCATGAAAGTTCTGGACTTATGATGCATCTTGTACATCTTTTTTTGTTTAGCATCCATCATTTTCCTTGAAATTTTAGTACTATTATAATTTGTTGGAGTAGTGTATCCATATTCCACTAAGTCCCAAAGTTCAGGATCTTTTGAGATAAAGAAACTCCTTAGCTTGTTCTTCCAGTACTCAAAACGTTCTCCATCAAAAGTTCATCCCAACTAATTCCTTGCCGTTTTGAAACCCTTTTTTGCCTAAAATTCATCCCAACTAATTCGTTGCCGTTTTGAAACAATCTCAACCTCTATCCCAAACAAAATTGGTCACTGAATTCATTTTTGGCATCGATTTTAACGATCGTGGCTCCATTTAATACGAAACAGTTGCGTTTCTTTCCTTGGGTGAGCTTTTTTTGACCGATTCTGATCACCACATTTGTCGTCTCAAAAAACTGGTATCATATTTGGATTCCTCTCGTTGAAACCTTCAAGAAGCACTACTCATTTATATTTTTCGGTGAAGTTGACGTCGGACCCTTCTAGCGCTCTAACGAGTCGTTGAGACTGTTTTTGCAGTTTTTTCTTGTCGTTTTGACTCCATTTTTGTTCCTAAAATTTTTATTAATTATTTAAAATTTATTTTTAAGCTCAGCATAATTTATCAGTCAAGTCTCAACGATTTTGTAAACTCGTCGTTTCTTCGGATTCGCTCGCTGTACGTTGTCGATTTACAGTTGTTGAAAATTTCCATTGATTTCTATGTTTGAGAAAGCTTCTAAATAAGGTAAGGTGTGAGAGAGCGTTTGAATTCGTGAGCATAATATATTGTGAGATGAATGAGAAAACTACATTTCCCAACAATTCATCTGGGGCTCGTTACGTACAACAATAGCCCTTTGAGACATAAATTAATTAATGTATAAAGTTTGGGATTGTGAGATTAAAATGTTAAATAGAAATGTTTATAAGATGTTGATTGATTTAATTTTGAATAATTGTGTGGTATTTGATATTTGATTTTTGATATTGTTGTGATGTTGGATGTTGAATAAAATTATGTGCATATGTTTGATTAGACGGATTTATGAAATTGTGATGAGTTTATATGATGATCATGATTATGTATGATTAATGATGTTATAAAATTGTGATGAGAATATTGAAATACCCTATGGTTGATGAGATAGTGATGATTCCTAAAAATGATGCTCTTAATGGAGTAGTCTAAACTTACGAGGGGAGAAAATATATTGAGAATTTTTGAAGTGGAGATTATTTTTTCATCATATAGGTAGTGCCTGACAAGCCTAGTGATTCCAGGGAAGTACAACTGAATGAGCCTGATCGTGGCGGTCTGATGTCGAGCCTTAAGGTAAGATTGTTAGACCTTGGAGGTATTCGGGTGGGGAATTCCTAGGTGACTTGGAGGTAGCACTTCAAATGTCGGGAGCTACCACGCAACACACGTTTACCTCAACTATCACATATATGTGTCTCGGGTTGAGTTGAGGGGATCTATGAGGACATGATCTATTTGAATTGTCCATCCACCGGGATGGTGGCATAGTATCAAGCCTCCTAACCAAGTACTTCAGAGTTAGAATGGTACCACATTGTGAAGTAGTGTCTAAGCTCATGCATAACATTGTATTTTGTTGTGATTGTTTTGTTGTGATTAATATGTATTGTGTGTGATAATAATTTTTGCGATGATTTGATGTTACAGTGAAGTGTATTGATTTTCCATGATTTTGACTATATATAATGTGATGTTTTTCCTTGAAGAATGTTTGTGTAATGATACAATTTATTGATGATTAGTTGTGTGTTCCTCTTATTTATATTATATTATCAACATGATTTCAAAACTCACATCCTTCGTTGTTTGTGTTGGACTGGCTTGGCCGTGCGTTTGGGAAATCACAGTGATTACAAGTTAATCAGTCTTGAAGTTCAAGTTTGGGAGAAACCTCGCTCTGATATGTGATACCGGGAATTAAGAATTGTAATGTGTATTTTACTTATGTTATTACAAATGACTTTTTATATGAAAACTTAGTATGAGTAAGTCTTGGGAATTAAATCAAGAAATTCTAGTTAAATCAAGTTCATTGATATTGCACTATTTTAATTGAGGACCAAAGTTGAATTGTTACATGTGTATTTAGAGAAACGTGATATCCTAAATTAGATATTAAAGTTTTTATTCTCTTTAACATATTTTCTTTATCCGATGCAAGTTTTCTTCAAATAATTTAGTATAAATTATTATAAATGTTATTACAAATGACTTTTTATATGAAAACTTAGTATGAGTAAGTCTTGGGAATTAAATCAAGAAATTCTAGTTAAATCAAGTTCATTGATATTGCACTATTTTAATTGAGGACCAAAGTTGAATTGTTACATGTGTATTTAGAGAAACGTGATATCCTAAATTAGATATTAAAGTTTTTATTCTCTTTAACATATTTTCTTTATCCGATGCAAGTTTTCTTCAAATAATTCAGTATAAATTATTATAAATGTTATTTTGAGGTTTAGAGTGTCACAATCATGCTTTTCAAACTTAATGCCAATTAAACACGTGTAAATAAGCTTATACATGATAAAGTGTTATATGAAAATATTAAAATATCCCAACTTTCGTGATTTAAGTCTCAAGTTGAATTCTTATAATTCCAATAATTTGGTTCACTTGAAGTTCTTCACTAATCCCATTTTCAACACTAAAGTACTTCATTCCAACAAAATAAAAAATATCGAATACAGTAACTCGATTGATATAAAAACTAAACTAAACAAAATAAATTTTAACCAATTGAACTAAAAATCCCTGCACAAAACAAAGAAAATAAGATGAACATGTGGTTGCATCATTAATCTTGAACCTAACTGAAGGCCATTGCATTATCTTGAGATAGAGCTGAGAGGTTGAGAAAGAACTTTGACATATAAGAAAAAACTTTGACATATTCCTTGGGCTTTTTCGATTTCATTGTAATTTTAGGGTTGACTTATTTTGTAAAGGAGGAGAGTATAAATATAACATTAATATACTCTTTGTTCTAGAGTTGATGTAGTTCCATCCTTCATCAGCTACCTCCAACTTCCATTTTATTTTCATTCTTCTATAAAAAAAACTAGAGCAAGGTGGTGTATTTCAACTAAGGCTACATCTTCAACTAGAGCATTAGCTGTTGAAAAATCATTATTTCTCATTGCTAGTTCAACTTAGGTTATTTCTATTTTTCTCTATTATGCACAATATTAGATAAAAGAGTTATGTTAGAATATTTTGTGGAATTTGATATGAATTTATTATGTTTGAGTGACTTGTATTGATGTTTAGTATTTTTATCCTTTGTATGTTTATGCTAAATATTTATTTTGATGAAACTTGTAACGCCTAGTTATGTGGGTATAAAAATTGAGATAATAACGGAAAAAAATTTCAAAATTATGTAAGAGAATAAGGTATTGTAATAAATAATGAATTGTTAGAAATAAGTAATGTTATGAAATCTCAAAATAAATCCTTACAACTGGAAAATCTTTAATAATTAAAATGTTCAAAACTGGGCAAATAGTGTCTTATCCCAACATAAAGTACGATGTAGACATTATGTCTACTTATACTTGATCTACTAACCTAATCGAAAGAAATCAGTCTTCACAAGGGAGGTAAGACTTCTCATCTCTCGACGTTCCCAACGGTCATAGTATTTGAAAATAACACTTTAATGAGATACAAAATCCCAGTGAATAATACACACAATTTTAAAACAAGTATTATTCTCATCCGAAGCGGTAACAGGAAAGTCGATCATGGCACCCACCTTCATCCAAAAATATTCTTTAGAACTATTCGTGATATAACTAAGATTTCTCTATAATAACCAACTACTTCCAATAATTAACAAAAACTCATCAAATAAATTAACGATAATCCACATCTATTATAATCAGATAATTCCAATATACAATTTATTCCACAAAAATAATCAATTAATTCAATGATGGAGATATACTACTTCTGCAAAGTGAGTATTATCTAATCATGTGGAGCACCAGCTCATCCAGTGTTGGGTACAAGACCCATCTGTGTGGAGTTTAAACCTCATCTCTTTGTGAAGTTTAATACTCATCCATGTGGAGTTTAAACCTCATCTCTTTGTGAAGTTTAAAACCCATCAATATGTGGGGTCCAAGACCCATCCATGTGGAGTTTAAACCTCATCTCTTTGTGAAGTTTAATACTCATCCAGGTGGAGTTTAAACCTCATCTCTTTGTGAAGTTTAATACTCATCTATAGGTGGAGTTTAAACCACATCTCTTTGTGAAGTTTAATACTCATTCAGGTGGAGTTTAAACCTCATCTCTTTGTGAAGTTTAAAACTCATCAATATGTGGGGTGCAAGACCCATCCATGTGGAGTTTAAACCTTATCTCTTTGTGAAGTTTAATACTCATCCAGGTGGAGTTTAAACCTCATCTCTTTGTGAAGTTTAATACTCATCTATAGGTGGAGTTTCAACCTCATCTCTTTGTGAAGTTTAATACTCATTCAGGTGGAGTTTAAACCTCATCTCTTTGTGAAGTTTAAAACTCATCAATATGTGGGGTACAAGACCCATCTCCAGCACACACAATCAAAATCATTCATAATTTTAACAATCATATTCGCAAAATCATATTTATGACATAATATTTCATTTGAATATATAATAACAATGATCATCCAAGAAAATATAATAAAATAATCTTTTTTAAAGAATATATATCTCTCAAACACATGCAATCCAAATAATTCATATTGCAACAACTATATTTGAAAAAACATATTTATAATCTACTATTTCATTTGAATATATGATAACAATGATCATTCAAGAAAATATAATAACACAATCTTTTTAAAGGATATATATCTCTCAAACACATGGAATTCAATTAATTCATATTTTAACAATTATATTCGTAAAATCATATTTATAATATAATATTTATTTGAATATATAATAACAACAATCATTCAAGAAAATATAATAAAACAATCTTTTTAAAGAATATATATTCAAACAATCATAAAAATGGTAATTTTACAAAAAATAATAAATAAATAAATTTATAATCTATTATTACAATTCATAAAATCTCAATTTTAATAGAGTTAGGTTCTCAACAAAAATATATTTTTATAAGAAAATATCAATCAAAATATCTAACTCTATTTCTATTCTAAATTTTCAAAATAAATGTACCATGAAAATAAATGTACCTTTGGAAGCATTCTTTTATAAAAAGTTTCGTATGTGTTAGTCATTACTAACCGCTGCTACTGCAAACACAATCATATTTTCGCTCCTCTTAATGGTGGCATATAAAGTTCTTTCTATTGGGTTTTTATTTTTATTTTTTTCTTTGTATCTATTTATAATTAAATATTTATAAGATAGTTTGACTAGGTATCCTATATTTGTCCCACTAAACTCTTGATTGTTACAAATAAAACGAATACATATTGAATTCATATAGGATTGTTTGTTTGGTTTTGTTTGACTTCTTAATAATAGATAATTAGGTAGTAAAAGTTTGTTATAACAACTTATTTGTTAATATCTATTTAACAAACAAAACAAACTTCCTATTATTACAGTCTCAAACAAACAACAACTTACTATTGTTACCTTATTTTATGCAAATTAATAGTTGATATAGTAGTAATAATATTAATAACAATAATAACAACAACAACAATAATAATAATAATAATAATAATAATAATAATAATAATAATAATAATAATAATAATAATAATAATAATAATAATAATAATATAATCATAATACTCTATAAATTAGAATATTTTAAAATTCTAATTATTTTTAATTCTTTAATTTGGGATGTTACATTTTCTCCCCTCCTTAAAGAAATTTCGTCCTCGAAATTTATGTCAATGTGAATAAAACCAAAGTGACCCAACTTGTGCAAGTATAAAGAAATTGATGTACTTGAATCAGGGAGGCTTGGATGCTGTCATATGACTTCTTCCTCTGATTCTGAAATAGCCATCTCAGGCGTATAAATCTAGGATTAAAGATAAAATTATCTTTTAATTGGACTAACTCGGGAGCTATCACGTGTGAATAATCTAACACATAAGCTCGGGGTTGAGAAACAAGAAAGACATCATAAAGGTTATATACACGAGGAGTAAGAGCTAATTGATAAGTAGCGTAACTATTCTCTTTAGAATTTAAAAATGACCCATGAAACAAAAGTTTTATTTTATTTTTGACTTTCATTGACCTCCTCACTCCAATCTTAGAAGAGACTCTTAAGAATCCACGTGTCTCTTCTTGAAATTCCAATAGTTTTCTTCTCTTGTCAACATAACTCTCTTTCCTAGTTTGAATTGTATGCATCATTTCCCTAATTAGTTGAATTCTACTAGTGGTCTCTTGCACTAAATAAGGTCCTAACAAAGACTTATCCCTAACTTCACACTGATACACTTGTGTGAGATATACACTTTCTTCCATAAAGAGCCTCATACTGTGTCAAACCTATATTAGAGTGATAATTGTTGTTATAAAATTAGTCTAGTAGAGTGTCCATCTCTCACCTTCATCCCGAACACAAACTCTTAGCATATCCTAAAGAGTTTGGATAATTCACTTTGATTGATCATCTGTCTGTGGATGGTAAGATGTGCTAAATCTCAGCCTAATAACAAAAGCTCTCTGAAAAGCTTTCCCAAAATCTAGAGGTAAATCGTGGATCCCTATCTGATACTATAGAGGTGGGTATATCGTGTAACTTTACTATATCCTTATAGTAGAGCTCAACTAGTCTATCTAAACTATAAGTTGTTTTAATTGGTAGAAAATGAGCTGATTTGGTCATTTGATCAACTATCACCCAAATGGCATCAAAATCCATAGATATCATATCCCATTTCCACTCAGGTATTTCTAATGGTTGTAACAATCCTGAAGGCTTTTGGTGCTCAATATTAACCCGTACATTTTTCTCAAATCCTGATACATTTTAGTTATTCGCGGGTGCATCGTGAACTTAATGTTATGAGCTTCCTCTAAAATCTTATCCTTAAGACTCTCTTCCTTAGGAACAATGATCTTATCCTTAAACAACACTAAGTCGTCACCAGATACGGTACAGTTCTCCTTGTCCATAAAAGACTGCTGTACTTTAGCTAATAGGTGTTCATTTTGTATTATCCCTGTCAAGTTATTACTGATTTCCAGCCTATTCCGATTCAAGCTTAAAGCATTATGGGACACATCCAAATTCATATCTTTAAATTACTTTATTAGACTTGTCTCTTGTACCATCATACAAGCTACACGTAGGGATTTTCTATTTAGAGCATCAGCCACTACATTAGCTTTCCCAAGGTGATATTTCAACTCAAAATCGTAGTCCTTAAGGAACTCCATCCACCTTCTTTGTCTCATATTTAAATCCTTTTGATCAAACAAATACTTAAGTTTTTTTATTATCACTAAAAACCTCAAATTTCGCTCTAAACAAGTAATGCCTCCAAATTTTAAGAGCAAAGACTACAACTGCTAATTCAAGAAAATGGGTTGGATAATTTGCCTCTTTGAAATTATCCTCACACTCTTAGTCCCACACACATGTTTTCTCTTATCATGTCAACTTGGTGAGAGGTAAGACTAGATTAGAGAACCTCTCTATAAATTTCTATAGTAACCCGTCAATCCTAGGAAATTTCTTACTTCAATCATTGATTTAGCTTGGGGCCAACTTAATATTGAATCTATCTTACTAGAATCAACTGCTACTCCCTTACTAGAGATGATATGTCCTAAAACCTCACATCATCAAGCCAGAACTCACATTTCTCAAGTTTTGCATACAGTGTGTTATCTCCCAAAACTTTCAATACTATCCTCATGTGTCCCTCATGCTCACCCACGCTCCCAGAGTGGATTAGAATGTCATTGATGAACACCACCACAAACGTATTTAAGAAGGCCTAAAAATTCGGTTCATATAATCCATAAAATAGAAAGGGCATTGGTAACTCCAAAATGCATCACTACATAATCATAGTGTTTGTATCTTGTCCTAAAAGCTGTGTTAGGAATATCTTCACTTTTGACCCTAATTTGATGGTACCCATACCTCAAGTCTATCTTTGAAAATACTGAAGCTCCTCTCAATTGATCTAAGAGGCCATCTATCCTAGACAAGGGATTTTTTTTTTTATTCTTGATGGTAACTTGATTCAATTTTCTATAGTCTACAAGTAACCTCATAGTCTTAATAGCAGGGGCTTGTCTTTACTTCTCCTTTGAAATTATGGGTAAAGGGTGTAGATTCTTATGAAATTTATAGCCTTTACTGTAGAATTTTTTTTTTCACTAGAGATAAACTTCTCCTTCAATTTCTCAGCTTTGCAGCTCAGACTTAATTCCTTACTCAAATTTGATCGCCTTCCACTTGTTTTGGTGATTGTCCCTAAAATAACAAGAGTATCTTGATGTAGCTTCAAAATTTGGCGACATACTCTACAACTGAATAATCCCCATGCTGAATATAAATAAACTTTATTTCCTTTTGAATACAAACATTGTGGACAATATACTTCTCTAGAAATAACTCCTGAAACCTATCCCTAGTAAAACAAACATGTTTTGTTAGCAAACCTCCTCTAATACAAATCAAAAGATTCTCAACATCAGACTCTGATATATAAACGACAAGGTCCACTTTGTTAGTTTCAAAACAATGCCTGATACTAAAGGTCTTCTCTAACTTCAACAACCACACTTGTGCTTCGATTCGATCATAAGTGACCTCGAAAAGGTGGTGGATTGTTCTTTTGAAATTCAGAAAGCCTACTATTTTGAGTTGAGGGTCTACGACAGTTACCGATTCGACATTGGGTCCTCTCAAATGAGGAAGAATCTTTGTCTATTCTCTGTGGCTATCGCTATCAAGCAGAGAGCCTTAGTAAGTGCATCATTCGTACCTCGCTTGTTACTCGTCATAAAATGTATGACTATAACGACCAATCCTATATGCCCAAGTTTTGATTTTTATTTTTTTTAGAAAAATAATAATAAAGTAAAGTAAAACCACACCATAGTCCGATCTAGGTTCGACCTGGCTCTGATACCAAAAATGTAACACCTAGTTATGTGAGTATAAAAATTAAGATAATAACGGAAATTTTTTTAAAATTATGTAAGAGAATAAGGTATTGTAATAAATAATGAATTGTTAGAAATAAGTAATGTTATGAAATCTCAAAATAAATCCTTACAACTGGAAAACTTTAATAATTAAAATGTTCAAACCTGGGCAAATAGTGTCTTATCCCAACATAAAGTACGATGTAGACATTATGTCTAATTATACTTGATCTACTAACCTAATCAAAAGAAATCAGTCTTCTCAAGGGAGGTAGGACTTCTCATCTCTCGATGTTCCCAACGGTCTTTGTTACACCCCGATTTTCAAAGCGAGAGTGTATTTTTTTTTTCAAAAACAAAATCATAAAACAAAGAATAATTAAATACGACTCGTGTGCCAAACACCCTAATGCAATGCGTATATGCCAAAATGCATGGACTCGGAATTCCAAACCAAAACCCTCCTCGAAGGGCCGTAAATCATAATTGTACCGCCTATCGCGGGCCGAAGTACCAATTACCGAGGTGCCACCTATCACGGGTCTGCACGATTTACTAAAAAGCGTAAACCATAAACGTACTACCTATCACGGGCCCGTACCGTTTACCGAGGTGCCACCTATGACGGGTCTGCACGATTTACTAAAAGAAACGTAAATCGTAAATGTACTGCCTATCACAGGCCAAAGTACTAGATACCAAGGTGCCACCTATCACGGGTCTGCTCAATTTACAAAAAACCGTAAATCGTAAATGTACTGCCTGTCACGTGCAAAAATACTATTTACCAAGGTGCCACCTATCACGGGTCTGCACAATATACAAAAACGTAAATCATAAATGTACCACCTATTACAGGCCAAAGTACTATTTATCAAGGTGCCACCTATCACGGGTTTGCACGATTTACAAAAAGAATGAAAATGCATGAGCATACTCTGACTCCATCCATGACAATCGTTAAGAAAATACAGATATTAAAAGATTCCCCATTTTTAATTCTCATTTAACTTAAACGATTTTTCACAACAAACATTAAGTAAACAAGGATATTAAGAGATTCCCCATTCTTAATACTCATTTAACTTAAACAATTTTCACAACAAACATTAAGTAAATAGAGATATTAAAAGATTCCCCATTTTTAATACTCGTTTAACTCTAATGGTTTTCACGACAACATTAAGTAAACAAGGATATTAAGAGATTCCCCATTCTTAATACTCGTTTAACTCTAATGGTTTTCACGACAACATTAAGTAAACGTAGACATTAAGAGATTCCCCATTCTTAATACTTGTTTAACTCTAATGGTTTTCAAATTCCACACAAAACAAACTCAAACATATTATCAAATTCAATCCACAATTCACACCAAATAACGTCTCAAATTTCATAAGCATTAATTATGAACACGTCAAATACGATGAACACAAATCATCACAACATACCAGTCAACACATCAAACTTCATTTACTCAAAATCATACACAAATGAGTTAAATTCATTTTCCACGAAACATTCATCAATATCACCAAAACCTAACTCTAAGATTTTACCCATAAAGCCTTAGATTCATTTTCCCCAAATCAATACTCCAACCCTAACAAAATTATTTTCCACACAACCACAGATAAGTCCATAAATGCAAACTAAAAGTTTGGAAGGAGCCCTTACCTTCACATTAGCTTTAACGTGCGATTACGGTACCGCGAGTAAATCCGGTAAAATCTCCGCTCGCGACGTCGCTTCCAAAGTTGGTTCCCTAGCACCGTAGCGTGGTAGTGAGCAACTTTCCCTTCTATCTCTTCGCGAAACGAAGCTTAGATCTAGATGAAACTGGGAGGTTTGTGTTTGACGGTTTTGAAATCCCTAACACCGTTTTTCTTCGTTTTCCAATCAAAGAGGAAGTATGAGGCTGAGAAATCCTTCCTTTCTTACCCACTAATCCTTGGGTTTCTATTCTTGAAGCCAAAGAAAGAAAAAGCAAGCAAAATCAACGAAGAAGAAAAGGGGAAGAAGGGGTGTTCGCGAGGCAGGGGAATAAGAAGGATTCTGTTTCTTTTGCTTTTCCTTCCTTCTAATTTCCTTTCTTTCTATTTCCTTTTTTATCTCCTTTCTTTTTCCCTCCAAACAAACATATATATATATATATATATATATATATATATATATATCTAGATATTTATTAAAATTACCATTTCACCTATAACCTCTCCAAACCACTTTTCGTCAAAAATATCTACTATCGTCGCAACTCAATTGACATATACAATTTTTAGCAACTCGAGATATTTTTAACAAAACTCCCCAGAATTAAATTCTTCATAAACCTAAACAAATTATTCTTCGACAAATAATTTTAATCCAATTTCCAGAAATATATTTTCGGCATTTAACTCACTAAATACCGAAAACTGGGCTAAAAGCCTAAGCAATTTAACACCAAATACCCTAAAATGGTATAATTTAGGATTTAAAATTAAGGGTCTTACATTACTACCCCCTAAAATTAGTTTCGTCCTCGAAATTTAAAGTACGAGTAACAATCCACACTAGGTTTGTACTCTAATTCAGCATACAAGTCGCAACTTGTTTCACCCGACCTACTTGAAGAAAGTGTTGCCTAACCCTTTTCATAGGGTGCTTAATAACTCTACACACATCCATAGTCGATAAAGCTCATCCATTCCATTCAACATGATTTTGTCTACTATCAACAAGAGATTAAGGATGACTAGTCCCTCAATTTGTCAATAAATTACCAACAACCATGATAGTGGATTAGACTATCTTAACCGAATTGTAATAGCGCTCCTTGCAACTTACAACTGATGTTACCCTAATGTACAAGCAGCCAACAATCTTCTGAAAGTCCACTGAGTTTCTCTTATTTTCCTATAACTTTGATCTTGTCGACGAAGTACAGTTTACCCTAATCCATTTTTGTTTGTTTCTTTTTCCCTTTTATTTTACCACTTTATCTCAAGAAATCACTTGGTTAGCTCTGATACCAAATGATGTGGATTTGAGTGCTTCCACATGAGATTGAAGATCTAACCAAGTGATTTCTTGAGATAAAGTGGTAAAATAAAAGGGGAAAAGAAACAAACAAAAATGGATTTAGATGGAGAAGATGAAGAAGGCGCCACAATCAAGGATGATTGATAAGCCAATGTGGAATCGCCACAATGGTAAAGAAATCCATTGATAAGATTCAAGTTCTAATCCAAGAACTCAAAGAGGAGATAAATCTCACTAATTCTAATTCATTTCAAAGTTCCCCCAAAATGAGACAATTACAAAGTATTTAAAAAGGATTTACCGTATTCCTAAAATGGGCCAAAGACCAAATCTCTATATCCATATTGGGCTTACACCACTTAACCAAAATTGTTACAATTCAAATTAAATACAAATAAAACTAAAAACTATTATAAAATCTTGACTTGAAATATTATTTGTTTTTCCTCCAAATTAGCTCTTTTTAGGTCCTCATCACATAGCCTCATTTGCATCCACTTGGTATAAAAGATCCATTTTGTAACAAACTGAAACACTAAGTATGACACCAACACACTGAGCACAAAACAATCACTACAGTCGAGGACTCCTAAATTTCTCCATTGTTCACAAATCCTCGATTTTTCTTTAGTCTTACAACTATGTCAACCGTAGTGTTCTTATCAGTATGTTATTCCAATTATAACTTTTAATAATTCTATCCCCACATCTGTTTGGCGATTCAAGCTTCATCAAGTATTTTCAAAATCATGCCCAAGACTATACTACTTAGGACACACAACCTTCTTTTCAGTTTAGTACTTCATTTCAAGAGTCACATTTCCAACAAAATCCAACTTGAATAATTCACATATCAAGGTCTACATTTGTCTCATGCCTAACACTTCAATTCACGCTTCACTAGAATATTCCTTACATACTTCGCAATTATGCACAAACTCAAAAATAATTCTCCTACATCTACTGCCAACCTTCATTCTGATACTTCTCAATTTCGTTGCGTCCTTCATTTGCAACTTGATGATTATCCTTTCATTATGACAGGTCAAACGCATTGTATTCACTCCATCACTTTTCCATTTAAACAAAACTTAAATTTCTACCTTGAACCTTGATACATGTTCATCATAGTGATTCCAATAAATCAAGGCTTACTAATTCCCACCAAACTTTTCCATTTCATGCTCAATTGGTTCCTATCAAACAAACATTTAACTCCTTTGATTGACGAGCACAATAACAACCCCCATGACATGCACTCAAGTAATTCCTTTATATCATTGGCATACCTTTACAATAATAATGTCTGAATTATATGTGAGATAATTCTCTTCTTGAATCTTTAATTGTCATAAGCTACATCTCTATGTGTTGCTCCAACAAATTTCTTGGCACATTTTCCAATACTTGGTTCACTCGCTGGATTTTTATTCCTTCTCAACCTTCACCGAGATACAAACTTAAAGAATCCTAACAATCGAACGTCCTAAAGAATTATTTCTCAACGTTCCCCATAAGCATTTCCTGAGAATAACTATCTATAACTTCATCCTCATAAATTTTGCAGTAAATTATCTCAAAGACCCACATACCTTTCATTGTTCATCTAGTCACTAAAACACTCAGTTTAAATCTCAACACTTGATTTCCCAAGACCAACAACTAAATCATAAATCATTCGTTACATCTCTTCTTTTTCACTTCCTATCATTTAATAGGATTCTAAAATTTGATCCTCAAAATCTCCAAACACTTCGATCCTTAACATGAATTATTTATCACTTGCCTGCCTCAACTCCTTCAATTATGAAAGTTTTAAGCATTACTTGGTCCTCCATCCATCCTTGTGGATTTTAAATCATCAACTAAGAAAATCAACCATCTTAGGGTCCCAAATCAAATCTCGAATAATCCTTCCGACCTATCAAAATATTAACACCCTCTTAGTAATTTCCATCCTTTAATAGACTCTCAAAACTTATATTACCGCAATCTCGAAGTATTCTCGTACTCGATACTTCAAATTCCACTTAATGGTAACATAGAGTTAAATACATCAAGGCTTAACTCATTATGTTTTTCCGAACATCGCTCAAAATTCACACTTATGTGTCTATAGATTCATCCAATATCACTATCCATACTTACTATCTCCTAAACCACAAAGAGATTTGTCACTTATCAACAAAATATATAGTCTCCCTCCTATACTCGTCACGAGATTCATACTTATAATCCAAGTTGTGAATCTAGTCTAACTCGAATGCTCGACTTTATCCCTCAAGGTATCGACTATTCTTCAAAGCGTATTTTATCTAACCAAAGGAGTATTTACTCTTAATGTGCAGCGCTCCCTTAACTTCAATACCAGTCTCTTTCATTGACACCTAAGCACCAAATGCTATTCAAAATGGAAGCCTCATCTTCTCAACAATTCCATGATGTTCACATCTCTTTGACAGTTGTCAAACTTCATCCAGTTTCATCCTGAAATCTACCAGGAAAACATCTAATACTTTTCTTAACAAAAGTCCTCCACTTAGATCTTTACTTGAAATCCCTTATTAGTCTAATGTTAATCCATCCATGCTCATCATCTTCGAGTTAACACCAACACATAGCTTTTGTGTCCTTGGAACCATTTCATAAATTCCATGTCGTCACGATTTACTTCAACTCTGCCTAACAATCCGTCATCTCGAAGATCTTTTCCATTTCTTGAACCCATTAATCAGCTTTTTTCTAAGTTCTCATCACCCTTGAACTTTGGAGGATGGTAACGACGAAAATCTTTCAATCCTCTTGACTCAATAGCATTTATCACTCTTTCCTTCTTCTCCAGATCCTGCAAAGTCTTTGCAGTTGTCTGTGCAACAGCAGAAACACCACTTCGAATAATTCCGAAACTAAGTTTCGAATATATCAACACATAATAATTATTTTGGACTTGACAACTCAAACCACCTAAACCGACGCATGATCAGATAACGACTCCCAACCTACAGGTTGACCTACAATCTATAACCAAAGGCTCCACAGCCCCCAAAGAAAACCAAACCAAAGCTTTGATACCACAATGTTACACCCCGATTTTCAAAGCGAGAGAGTATTTTTTTTTTCAAAAACAAAATCATAAAACAAAGAATAATTAAGTAAAATACATTTGGATAAATGTTTAAGTCATAACGCAACGACATTTAAGTCAATATAATTTACAAGCAGCGGAATAGTTTATGAAATATGAATCCAAAGTATTTACACATCAAAAAGTGGTACGTGGGACCCATCGAAAATAAAATGTCATGCTTACAATATTGGTATAGGTACAGTCTTCCAAATTAAAATAAACACATCCCAAAAGAAAGACATCTAGTCCCTATACGTCAACCAAATCTGAT
Organism: Cicer pinnatifidum; assembly: GCA_037974775.1. NCBI lineage: Eukaryota > Viridiplantae > Streptophyta > Magnoliopsida > Fabales > Fabaceae > Cicer > Cicer pinnatifidum. Next base: position 25,384,861 of record JBBPBR010000008.1, on the reverse strand, counting down.
CATTCCACAAAAACTATACATCCCAAGTGATCTTGACGCGCCCCGCAAGATCCTCCTAACACAGCTCCAGTTAGGTGTGTCCAACTACATTCCCATCCACAGCGCACCAACCGGAAGGATGGTCCTGGTTCTCATCTGAGGGCAAAGCCCAGATTTCCATAATAGTTGTAAAGGGTCACCAACCGAAATTAACAATTAACACATAACATTTAAGTTTTTAAATGCACAAAATAACATTCCAACCTTACATGCACCTTAAAAGGGTTTCCATATGCAAAACATTCATATAATACTTGTCAAATAAAAATGAAATCAAAAATAAGGTTTTTAATCATTCAAGTAATAAATCAAAAGACCAAATCGATTGGGAAATCGATTTCTTGAAGGTTTTTATTGAAACCAGTATTTTGGGTTTAAATCAATCGATTGGGCAATCGATTGAGAAATCGATTTTGACAGATAGCTGAGCCCCTGTAACTTGCCAAATCGATTGGCAAATCGATTTATTAAATAGCTGAGCCCCTGTAACTTGCCAAATCGATTGGCAAATCGATTTGGTACAATATCTATTAACAGAATCGATTGGGAAATCGATTGTTTCTGAGGTTTTTCCAAAACTACATAACTGAATCGATTACCATTACACACAATTCCAAAACATAACACTTAGCACTTATAACACAATCACTACGACATCATGAACTTCGAAATAGTTTTGCAATCAAACACACTATCACACAATTCCAAAACATCCACACTTGACAATTAAAACACAATCACCATGACAATTTGAGTTTCAAAAAAGTTTTGCAATCAATCACACTTACACACAATTCCAAAACATCCACACTTGACAATTAAAACACAATCACCATGACAATTTGAGTTTCGAAATAGTTTTGCAATCAATCACACTTACACACAATTTCGAAACATAACACTTAGCAATTACAACGCAATTACCACAACATCTCAAGTTCAAACACTCAATCATAATCTTGAATCAAATACGACTCGTGTGCCAAACACCCTAATACAATGCGTATATGCCAAAATGCATGGACTCAGAATTCCAAACCAAAACCCTCCTCGAAGGGTCGTAAATCATAATTGTACCGCCTATCGTGGGCCGAAGTACCAATTACCGAGGTGCCACCTATCACCGGTCTGCACGATTTACTAAAAAGCGTAAACCATAAACGTACTGCCTCTCACGGGCCCGTACCGTTTACCGAGGTGCCACCTATGACGGGTCTGCACGGTTTACTAAAAGAAACGTAAATCGTAAATGTATTGCCCATCACAAGCCAAAGTACTAGATACCAAGGTGCCACCTATCACGGGTCTGCTCAATTTACAAAAAACCGTAAATCGTAAATGTACCGTCTATCACGGGAAAAAGTACTATTTACCAAGGTGCCACCTATCACGGGTCTGCACAATTTACAAAAACGTAAATCATAAATGTACCGCCTATCACAGGCCAAAGTACTATTTATCAAAGTGCCACCTATCACGGGTCTGCACGATTTACAAAAAGAATGAAAATGCATGAGCATACTCTGACTCAATCCACGACAATCGTTAAGAAAATGCAGATATTAAAAGATTCCGCATTTTTAATTCTTATTTAACTTAAACGATTTTTCACAACAAACATTAAGTAAACAAGGATATTAAGAGATTCCCCATTCTTAATACTCATTTAACTTAAACGATTTTCACAACAAATATTAAGTAAACAGAGATATTAAAAGATTCCCCATTTTTAATACTCCTTTAACTCTAATGGTTTTCACGACAACATTAAGTAAACAAGGATATTAAGAGATTCCCCATTCTTAATACTTGTTTAACTCTAATGGTTTTCACGACAATATTAAGTAAACGTAGAATTAAGAGATTCCCCATTCTTAATACTTGTTTAACTCTAATGGTTTTCAAATTCCACACAAAACAAACTCAAACATATTATCAAATTCAATCCACAATTCACACCAAATAACGTCTCAAATTTCATAAGCATTAATTATGAACACGTCAAATACGATGAACACAAATCATCACAACATACCAGTCAACACATCAAACTTCATTTACTCAAAATCATACACAAATGAGTTAAATTCATTTTCCACGAAACATTCATCAATATCACCAAAACCTAACTCTAAGATTTTACCCATAAAGCCTTAGATTCATTTTCCCCAAATCAATACTCCAACCCTAACAAAATTATTTTCCACACAACCACAGATAAGTCCATAAATGCAAACTAAAAGTTTGGAAGGAGCCCTTACCTTCACATTAGCTTTAACGTGCGATTACGGTACCGCGAGTAAATCCGGTAAAATCTCCGCTCGCGACGTCGCTTCCAAAGTTGGTTCCCTAGCACCGTAGCGTGGTAGTGAGCAACTTTCCCTTCTATCTCTTCGCGAAACGAAGCTTAGATCTAGATGAAACTGGGAGGTTTGTGTTTGACGGTTTTGAAATCCCTAACACCGTTTTTCTTCGTTTTCCAATCAAAGAGGAAGTATGAGGCTGAGAAATCCTTCCTTTCTTACCCACTAATCCTTGGGTTTCTATTCTTGAAGCCAAAGAAAGAAAAAGCAAGCAAAATCAACGAAGAAGAAAAGGGGAAGAAGGGGTGTTCGCGAGGCAGGGGAATAAGAAGGATTCTGTTTCTTTTGCTTTTCCTTCCTTCTAATTTCCTTTCTTTCTATTTCCTTTTTTATCTCCTTTCTTTTTCCCTCCAAACAAACATATATATATATATATATATATATATATATATATATATCTAGATATTTATTAAAATTACCATTTCACCTATAACCTCTCCAAACCACTTTTCGTCAAAAATATCTACTATCGTCGCAACTCAATTGACATATACAATTTTTAGCAACTCGAGATATTTTTAACAAAACTCCCCAGAATTAAATTCTTCATAAACCTAAACAAATTATTCTTCGACAAATAATTTTAATCCAATTTCCAGAAATATATTTTCGGCATTTAACTCACTAAATACCGAAAACTGGGCTAAAAGCCTAAGCAATTTAACACCAAATACCCTAAAATGGTATAATTTAGGATTTAAAATTAAGGGTCTTACATTACTACCCCCTAAAATTAGTTTCGTCCTCGAAATTTAAAGTACGAGTAACAATCCACACTAGGTTTGTACTCTAATTCAGCATACAAGTCGCAACTTGTTTCACCCGACCTACTTGAAGAAAGTGTTGCCTAACCCTTTTCATAGGGTGCTTAATAACTCTACACACATCCATAGTCGATAAAGCTCATCCATTCCATTCAACATGATTTTGTCTACTATCAACAAGAGATTAAGGATGACTAGTCCCTCAATTTGTCAATAAATTACCAACAACCATGATAGTGGATTAGACTATCTTAACCGAATTGTAATAGCGCTCCTTGCAACTTACAACTGATGTTACCCTAATGTACAAGCAGCCAACAATCTTCTGAAAGTCCACTGAGTTTCTCTTATTTTCCTATAACTTTGATCTTGTCGACGAAGTACAGTTTACCCTAATCCATTTTTGTTTGTTTCTTTTTCCCTTTTATTTTACCACTTTATCTCAAGAAATCACTTGGTTAGCTCTGATACCAAATGATGTGGATTTGAGTGCTTCCACATGAGATTGAAGATCTAACCAAGTGATTTCTTGAGATAAAGTGGTAAAATAAAAGGGGAAAAGAAACAAACAAAAATGGATTTAGATGGAGAAGATGAAGAAGGCGCCACAATCAAGGATGATTGATAAGCCAATGTGGAATCGCCACAATGGTAAAGAAATCCATTGATAAGATTCAAGTTCTAATCCAAGAACTCAAAGAGGAGATAAATCTCACTAATTCTAATTCATTTCAAAGTTCCCCCAAAATGAGACAATTACAAAGTATTTAAAAAGGATTTACCGTATTCCTAAAATGGGCCAAAGACCAAATCTCTATATCCATATTGGGCTTACACCACTTAACCAAAATTGTTACAATTCAAATTAAATACAAATAAAACTAAAAACTATTATAAAATCTTGACTTGAAATATTATTTGTTTTTCCTCCAAATTAGCTCTTTTTAGGTCCTCATCACATAGCCTCATTTGCATCCACTTGGTATAAAAGATCCATTTTGTAACAAACTGAAACACTAAGTATGACACCAACACACTGAGCACAAAACAATCACTACAGTCGAGGACTCCTAAATTTCTCCATTGTTCACAAATCCTCGATTTTTCTTTAGTCTTACAACTATGTCAACCGTAGTGTTCTTATCAGTATGTTATTCCAATTATAACTTTTAATAATTCTATCCCCACATCTGTTTGGCGATTCAAGCTTCATCAAGTATTTTCAAAATCATGCCCAAGACTATACTACTTAGGACACACAACCTTCTTTTCAGTTTAGTACTTCATTTCAAGAGTCACATTTCCAACAAAATCCAACTTGAATAATTCACATATCAAGGTCTACATTTGTCTCATGCCTAACACTTCAATTCACGCTTCACTAGAATATTCCTTACATACTTCGCAATTATGCACAAACTCAAAAATAATTCTCCTACATCTACTGCCAACCTTCATTCTGATACTTCTCAATTTCGTTGCGTCCTTCATTTGCAACTTGATGATTATCCTTTCATTATGACAGGTCAAACGCATTGTATTCACTCCATCACTTTTCCATTTAAACAAAACTTAAATTTCTACCTTGAACCTTGATACATGTTCATCATAGTGATTCCAATAAATCAAGGCTTACTAATTCCCACCAAACTTTTCCATTTCATGCTCAATTGGTTCCTATCAAACAAACATTTAACTCCTTTGATTGACGAGCACAATAACAACCCCCATGACATGCACTCAAGTAATTCCTTTATATCATTGGCATACCTTTACAATAATAATGTCTGAATTATATGTGAGATAATTCTCTTCTTGAATCTTTAATTGTCATAAGCTACATCTCTATGTGTTGCTCCAACAAATTTCTTGGCACATTTTCCAATACTTGGTTCACTCGCTGGATTTTTATTCCTTCTCAACCTTCACCGAGATACAAACTTAAAGAATCCTAACAATCGAACGTCCTAAAGAATTATTTCTCAACGTTCCCCATAAGCATTTCCTGAGAATAACTATCTATAACTTCATCCTCATAAATTTTGCAGTAAATTATCTCAAAGACCCACATACCTTTCATTGTTCATCTAGTCACTAAAACACTCAGTTTAAATCTCAACACTTGATTTCCCAAGACCAACAACTAAATCATAAATCATTCGTTACATCTCTTCTTTTTCACTTCCTATCATTTAATAGGATTCTAAAATTTGATCCTCAAAATCTCCAAACACTTCGATCCTTAACATGAATTATTTATCACTTGCCTGCCTCAACTCCTTCAATTATGAAAGTTTTAAGCATTACTTGGTCCTCCATCCATCCTTGTGGATTTTAAATCATCAACTAAGAAAATCAACCATCTTAGGGTCCCAAATCAAATCTCGAATAATCCTTCCGACCTATCAAAATATTAACACCCTCTTAGTAATTTCCATCCTTTAATAGACTCTCAAAACTTATATTACCGCAATCTCGAAGTATTCTCGTACTCGATACTTCAAATTCCACTTAATGGTAACATAGAGTTAAATACATCAAGGCTTAACTCATTATGTTTTTCCGAACATCGCTCAAAATTCACACTTATGTGTCTATAGATTCATCCAATATCACTATTCATACTTACTATCTCCTAAACCATAAAGAGATTTGTCACTTATCAACAAAATATATAGTCTCCCTCCTATACTCGTCATGAGATTCATACTTAATAATCCAAGTTGCGAATCTAGTCTAACTCGAATGCTCGACTTTATCCCTCAAGGTATCGACTATTCCTCAAAGCGTCTTTTATCTAACCATAGGAGTATTTACTCCTAATGTGCAGCGCTCCCTTAACTTCAATACCAGTCTCTTTCATTGACACCTAAGCACCAAATGCTATTCCAAATGGAAGCCTCATCTTCTCAACAATTCCATGATATTCACATCTCTTTGATAGTTGTCAAACTTCATCCAGTTTCATCCTGAAATCTACCAGGAAAACATCTAATACTTTTCTTAACAAAAGTCCTCCACTTAGATCTTTACTTGAAATCCCTTATTAGTCTAATGTTAATCCATCCATGCTCATCATCTTCGAGTTAACACCAACACATAGCTTTTGTGTCCTTGGAACCATTTCATAAATTCCATGTCGTCACGATTTACTTCAACTCTGCCTAACAATCCGTCATCTCGAAGATCTTTTCCATTTCTTGAACCCATTAATCAGCTTTTTTCTAAGTTCTCATCACCCTTGAACTTTGGAGGATGGTAACGACGAAAATCTTTCAATCCTCTTGACTCAATAGCATTTATCACTCTTTCCTTCTTCTCCAGATCCTGCAAAGTCTTTGCAGTTGTCTGTGCAACAGCAGAAACACCACTTCGAATAATTCCGAAACTAAGTTTCGAATATATCAACACATAATAATTATTTTGGACTTGACAACTCAAACCACCTAAACCGACGCATGATCAGATAACGACTCCCAACCTACAGGTTGACCTACAATCTATAACCAAAGGCTCCACAGCCCCCAAAGAAAACCAAACCAAAGCTTTGATACCACAATGTTACACCCCGATTTTCAAAGCGAGAGAGTATTTTTTTTTTCAAAAACAAAATCATAAAACAAAGAATAATTAAGTAAAATACATTTGGATAAATGTTTAAGTCATAACGCAACGACATTTAAGTCAATATAATTTACAAGCAGCGGAATAGTTTATGAAATATGAATCCAAAGTATTTACACATCAAAAAGTGGTACGTGGGACCCATCGAAAATAAAATGTCATGCTTACAATATTGGTATAGGTACAGTCTTCCAAATTAAAATAAACACATCCCAAAAGAAAGACATCTAGTCCCTATACGTCAACCAAATCTGATCATTCCACAAAAACTATACATCCCAAGTGATCTTGACGCGCCCCGCAAGATCCTCCTAACACAGCTCCAGTTAGGTGTGTCCAACTACATTCCCATCCACAGCGCACCAACCGGAAGGATGGTCCTGGTTCTCATCTGAGGGCAAAGCCCAGATTTCCATAATAGTTGTAAAGGGTCACCAACCGAAATTAACAATTAACACATAACATTTAAGTTTTTAAATGCACAAAATAACATTCCAACCTTACATGCACCTTAAAAGGGTTTCCATATGCAAAACATTCATATAATACTTGTCAAATAAAAATGAAATCAAAAATAAGGTTTTTAATCATTCAAGTAATAAATCAAAAGACCAAATCGATTGGGAAATCGATTTCTTGAAGGTTTTTATTGAAACCAGTATTTTGGGTTTAAATCAATCGATTGGGCAATCGATTGAGAAATCGATTTTGACAGATAGCTGAGCCCCTGTAACTTGCCAAATCGATTGGCAAATCGATTTATTAAATAGCTGAGCCCCTGTAACTTGCCAAATCGATTGGCAAATCGATTTGGTACAATATCTATTAACAGAATCGATTGGGAAATCGATTGTTTCTGAGGTTTTTCCAAAACTACATAACTGAATCGATTACCATTACACACAATTCCAAAACATAACACTTAGCACTTATAACACAATCACTACGACATCATGAACTTCGAAATAGTTTTGCAATCAAACACACTATCACACAATTCCAAAACATCCACACTTGACAATTAAAACACAATCACCATGACAATTTGAGTTTCAAAAAAGTTTTGCAATCAATCACACTTACACACAATTCCAAAACATCCACACTTGACAATTAAAACACAATCACCATGACAATTTGAGTTTCGAAATAGTTTTGCAATCAATCACACTTACACACAATTTCGAAACATAACACTTAGCAATTACAACGCAATTACCACAACATCTCAAGTTCAAACACTCAATCATAATCTTGAATCAAATACGACTCGTGTGCCAAACACCCTAATACAATGCGTATATGCCAAAATGCATGGACTCAGAATTCCAAACCAAAACCCTCCTCGAAGGGTCGTAAATCATAATTGTACCGCCTATCGTGGGCCGAAGTACCAATTACCGAGGTGCCACCTATCACCGGTCTGCACGATTTACTAAAAAGCGTAAACCATAAACGTACTGCCTCTCACGGGCCCGTACCGTTTACCGAGGTGCCACCTATGACGGGTCTGCACGGTTTACTAAAAGAAACGTAAATCGTAAATGTATTGCCCATCACAAGCCAAAGTACTAGATACCAAGGTGCCACCTATCACGGGTCTGCTCAATTTACAAAAAACCGTAAATCGTAAATGTACCGTCTATCACGGGAAAAAGTACTATTTACCAAGGTGCCACCTATCACGGGTCTGCACAATTTACAAAAACGTAAATCATAAATGTACCGCCTATCACAGGCCAAAGTACTATTTATCAAAGTGCCACCTATCACGGGTCTGCACGATTTACAAAAAGAATGAAAATGCATGAGCATACTCTGACTCAATCCACGACAATCGTTAAGAAAATGCAGATATTAAAAGATTCCGCATTTTTAATTCTTATTTAACTTAAACGATTTTTCACAACAAACATTAAGTAAACAAGGATATTAAGAGATTCCCCATTCTTAATACTCATTTAACTTAAACGATTTTCACAACAAATATTAAGTAAACAGAGATATTAAAAGATTCCCCATTTTTAATACTCCTTTAACTCTAATGGTTTTCACGACAACATTAAGTAAACAAGGATATTAAGAGATTCCCCATTCTTAATACTTGTTTAACTCTAATGGTTTTCACGACAATATTAAGTAAACGTAGAATTAAGAGATTCCCCATTCTTAATACTTGTTTAACTCTAATGGTTTTCAAATTCCACACAAAACAAACTCAAACATATTATCAAATTCAATCCACAATTCACACCAAATAACGTCTCAAATTTCATAAGCATTAATTATGAACACGTCAAATACGATGAACACAAATCATCACAACATACCAGTCAACACATCAAACTTCATTTACTCAAAATCATACACAAATGAGTTAAATTCATTTTCCACGAAACATTCATCAATATCACCAAAACCTAACTCTAAGATTTTACCCATAAAGCCTTAGATTCATTTTCCCCAAATCAATACTCCAACCCTAACAAAATTATTTTCCACACAACCACAGATAAGTCCATAAATGCAAACTAAAAGTTTGGAAGGAGCCCTTACCTTCACATTAGCTTTAACGTGCGATTACGGTACCGCGAGTAAATCCGGTAAAATCTCCGCTCGCGACGTCGCTTCCAAAGTTGGTTCCCTAGCACCGTAGCGTGGTAGTGAGCAACTTTCCCTTCTATCTCTTCGCGAAACGAAGCTTAGATCTAGATGAAACTGGGAGGTTTGTGTTTGACGGTTTTGAAATCCCTAACACCGTTTTTCTTCGTTTTCCAATCAAAGAGGAAGTATGAGGCTGAGAAATCCTTCCTTTCTTACCCACTAATCCTTGGGTTTCTATTCTTGAAGCCAAAGAAAGAAAAAGCAAGCAAAATCAACGAAGAAGAAAAGGGGAAGAAGGGGTGTTCACGAGGCAGGGGAAGAAGAAGGATTCTGTTTCTTTTTCTTTTCCTTCCTTCTAATTTCCTTTCTTTCTATTTCCTTTTCTTTCTTTTCTATCTCCTTTCTTTTTCCCTCCAAACAAACATATATATATATATATATATATATATTAATTATAACTTAACAAATATTTCAAAATATCTAGATATTTATTAAAATTACCATTTCACCCATAACCTCTCCAAACCACTTTTCGTCAAAAATATCTACTATCGTCGCAACTCAATTGACAGATACAATTTTAAGTAACCCGATATATTTTTAACAAAACTCCCCAGAATTAAATTCTTCGTAAACCTAAACAAATTATTCTTCGACAAATAATTTTAATCCTATTTCCAAAAATATATTTTCGGCATTTAACTCACTAAATACCGAACCGATTTCAACCTTTTTCCAATAGAATCTTCTAGAGTATATTTTACAGATTGTCCAGCTCACACGGCCTATCTACCTAACTCTCTTGATTCTATTACACAGCCACCGAATCCTTCTATTTCCAGATTTTCCAGCTCACACAAGATAACGATGAAACTTCTTCTTGATGAACACCTTCACCAACGAAGATAGTTACCAGTTTCTCTACTGGGTTTTTTCAGTTCTTTCTTTACAAAAATGTTGTTACATAAAAGATAAAAGAAATACAGAAGATGATTCAATCACTACAATGAATCTCACACAAGAAGTACTTTGCCAAGGAAGTGTTTGTGAGATATCTTTGTTTCTCTCAAGTGGTCTTTTTCAGCTCTCTAAGATCATGAAGAATATTTGGTTTAGTTCTGAAAAAGTAATATCAAAATGTGTCAAAAGATATGAAACTTGGTTATGAAAAGTTATGCAAAGTTATGAGAGAAAGTGATTGAAATCGTTTATATAGTTTCTGAAAAACAACATATAAATCGATTTCCCAATCGATTTATTAATGTATAAAATAGGCTCAATCGATTTCCCAATCGATTATCGCGTGTCTTGTTGTTCTTGAATCTTGAAACTACATTAACTAATTGATTGCCTAATCGATTAATTTAATTCACTTTTCAGAAATTGATAATCAGTTCATATTGGAATCGATTGCATAATCGATTAAAGGTGTTTTGTTCCAACAACGAGATCAAAACAATCGATTACTCAGTCGATTCAATAATTCACATAATCGATTTGGAAATAGGCTAAGTCTGTCCCTGTAACTTAAACTTTTGTTCCAATCGATTTACCAATCAATTTCACTGGTCACAGGGACTCAGTTATTTCAATATGATATCAGAGCAATTGGCAGTCAATTCTATTTATCAATATCAGAGAAATTATCATCAATTATCAGAGAAGTTTGCCAATATGCAGCAGTAGCAGAAGCAGATTAAATTCAATTTTAGTACAACAACACAAGTAATATGTAATGCAAGTTATAAATTCTCTCCCCCTTTGTCATTTAATGCAAAAAGAAGTGAAAGGAGAGAACATCAGCATAATCTATATGTGTTTACAAATCATAATAAAGATGAGCACTGGTGATTATGGCGTTAGAGCAAACAAAATAGTAGATTATAGCAGTATAGATCAGAGTACAATTAAACTTAAACACAGTTAAATTGAGTAAACATTCTCATTTGTCATATATTTAAGAAAATAGTACAATGAGAAAAAAAAAATACAGCACCAACAGAACAATACAAGGCAACATTAAAACCTAAAATCATAAGCAACTAATCTAGCTGGGGCTGGTCCTCATTATTAGCAGGGGATGAGGTAGAGACTGTTGTATTAACCTCAGCTAGTGTCTCCTCACCATGAGGTTCAGGGCTATCATGGTTAGTAGGATTTGCTTCTTCAGCTGCATGGTTGCCGATGTCAACTATGTCCTCAAATGATATCTTGAGACCTAGATGGTTTTGGATCGCATCTACATCTTGAACAACTGAGTCTATGGAAGTTTGGAGTTTCTTAAGTGCTGCTTCCACCCTAGCATTGTGGGCAGCTTGCCTCTCCATAAACTCCAGCAATTTAGCTAACACTGCTGATTGTTCCATAGTTTCAGCAGGCTCAGGTTGTTCCACTGTTGGTTGAGCTCTAGTCCAAACACCATTGATCTTTTTCAATTGCATCTGATTAACAATTGACTCACCAAAAGTAAGGGTGGTTTTGGAATATTCTTCTTTGACAAGAGATATCTTGAAGTGTCTCAGAATCTTTGTGATGAATTGGGGGTAGGGGAGCAGGTGCTTACCTTGAGCTGTTTCTGTCATGTTCCTAAGAACAATCCAAGCCCAGCTCATCTTGAGCTCCTTGAACAATCCCCACAGCAGAGTGATATCCAATCTCTGGACAACTGCGTGATTACCCGACTGAGGTACTAACATCCGTGTTAGCACGTACATGAGCAATCTGTATTGGACCTTCATTTGACCTGTTGGGAGTGAAATCCTTTCAACAAACCCTTCAGTCATCAGGTCCTGTACTGCAGTGTGCCTTTCCAATGATGATTCCCACCCTTCATCACGTTCAGATCTTCCATCAATGGATGCACCATGGAATGGCAGACGTGACAAGTTAGAAAATTCTTCAAAGGACATTGAGATTCTCTTTCCCTTGACTTCAGATTCAAATGCAAGGTCTGTGAGTCTGAATTTTGAATAGAATGCCTTGACCAGTTTAGGATATACTTCAAGAGAGCAAGAGAGAAAGCTTTCCAATCCATGAAACCTCAAATGGTTTTGAAAAGTAAAACCATTCGAATCAAAGTAAGCGAAATCCATGGTTCGTGCTTCATGGACTTTCAAGAAATGCAGGAGGTAAATCAGATTCTTCAAGCATTTGTTTACCTTTAGAAGACTGTGTCTTCTTTGGTTGAGGTAAAGGAGCGGATTTCTTCTTCGGTTGTGGAGAAGATATAAGTTTCTTCTTTTTCTGCGCGGTATCCTTCATCGTATCAGCCATAAGCTTCTCAGTAGGAGGATCCTTTCTTTTCTTGTTCTTCCCTTGATCCACTGCAATGGCCTTCCCTTTATCTTTGGCCAATATTTTGTGGGTTGGTATGGGAACTCTCTTTGATGTGGGTGGAGGAGATGGGGTTCTCCCACTAGATGAAGAAGATGGTGAGGGAGTTCTTGTAGATGTTTGCTTGACTCTTGCCATTGTTAAGATTAGTGAGGTTCAGAGAGTGTTTGAGAAGATAATAGATGGAAGGAAGGTTAAGGTTTGCAGAGAGAAGGCAGAAAAAATATGAGAGGTTTGAGAAATTTTGGAAAAATCTGATACGAAATCGTTTTAGGGTTTGGTAAGGTTTAAGTACTCCTGTTCACAATCGATTGCTTAATCGATTACTTAAGAATTTGCCCAGTATAAATCGATTCCCAAATCGATTATATTACCGTTGCTGGGGAAGTGAAATCGATTTAGTCATAATTACCTTCCAACGGCTGGTAAAAAAATTTCCAACGGTCATATTGTAAATCGATTCCCAAATCGATTGTCCTTTATTACTAAATCGATGTCCAAATCGATTTCTATATCAGTTCAGAAAACTGATCATCTCAGCATCGATTTCCAAATCGATTTATTAACAAGCAGGTTTCAAAAATCTGAATGAATCGATTTCCCAATCGACGCTCGGGTTAGAGTTTGACAAAATTTCTCACTGTTGAAGTCTGGGGAAAAGTAAATCGATTATTCAATCGATTCTTTAAACTATACCAACCTATCAATCGATTACCCAATCGATTGGAATGGGGAATGTTAAAGAAACTTAAAGCTTCCTGTGATCAACAAATCGATTATCCAATCAATTATCGTGTTTCTTAAATAGACAATTTTGACATTCTGAAGCATAAATCAATTGGTCAATCGATTTTGTAATGCCAATTTTCTATTTATCCGCCGGATAATCGATTTTGCAATCGATTTGGCACAGGGATAAGATTTCACTAGGATCTATGATTCCTAGTCTCATTCTAATAAGGATAACAACCATCAAATAGTACTAGCAGACAAAGCATTGAAATCAAGCATGTACATGTTACTGATTCTATCACCTACCAGCTTCATACCTTTATTCTCCTTATGCTCAATTATACAAGACTGAGGTGTAAAACATACCTAGAATCCCTTATCACAGAGTTGAATTTACTAAGCAAGTTACCTTTGTTGTTATCATATTTGACATATCCTCCAATTTTTAAGTTTAGAGACAAAAACTTTGACTTGTCTCCTGTCATGTGCTTGGAGCACCCACTATCTAGGTACCATGAATTGGTCTTGGATGCCAAGCATATCTGCAAAATGGAATTAAACTTTGGTTCTAGGTACCCAATTTAGATTGGGTCCTGGAGGGTTAGTTTCAAATATTGATTTCTTAACTTTCCAAATCTATTTCCATCCTCTGTTGTCAAGTCTTTTTAGTTTACAATTAAACACCATATGTCCCTTTTTACAACAAAAGTGACATGTAACACCAGAGGATGAATTCTGATTTGGTTTAGCGAAGAAGTCATGCATGTGCTTAGATCTAACAAATTTCAGATTATTGTTAGCATTTCTGTTTTGCCTATAACCAAGTCAGATTTTATATGTGCATGTCTCTGGTTGTTAAGAAGATCAGTCAATTTTTCTTTACTACATGTAAACTTTGCTAAATCAGATTTCAAAGATGCAACAGTTCTTTCAAGTTCAATGCACTTAGCAGATTTATCATGTGATTCTTTTTTCAAATGCTCATTCAAGGCAACAATTACCTTATGTTCTTTTCTAATTTCTTCACATGTCATGCATTGTTTCTCAAACATCTTCTTAGTACTAATTAACTGTTTGAGTGTACTAACATATTCATCATGTAGTTCATTAAATGCATCATGTAGCTCATCATAAGATGGTATAGAGTTAGAACTTACTTCATTTTCAGAATCTGAATTTGTATTAGCCATAAGACAGAGATTAGCTTCTTCTTCTTCTGAAGATGAAGAAGATTCTTCATTATCACTCCAAGCTATATAGGCTTTTCTGGTTTTAGGGGCTAGTTCTTTCCCTTTAGCCTTTATAGTTTTGTTTTTGTTCTGCAATTTGAAGCACTCAGATCTGATATGTCCTGTCTTTCCACATTCATAGCAAGTTACTTTGCTATCATTCGTCTTTGAACTTGATGGCTTTCTGAACTTGTTATCTTTCTTTCTTAGGAACTTCTTAAATTTCCTAACTAACTTTCCAATTTAGGGTTCTGTATCATCTTCACTTTCAGAATTATCTGTGCAATCTTCTCGTTCAGGCTTTGGTTTTTTAGTTTGAACTTTCAGTGCCAAACCTTTTGTTTTCTTATCTGTTTGTTCTGTCTCTCTCAACATGTGTAGTTGCATCTCATGCTCTCTCAATTTTCCAAATACTGTTGCGATAGACATGTTGCCTAGATCTTTAGATTCTGCAATGGCAGTTATTTTGGGTTGCCATTCTCTGGTTAAGCATCTCATGATCTTGCTGATCTGCTGCACATTGTCTATCACTTTACCAAGAGCATTTAAATTGTTGATTATGTGTGTGAATCTGGTCTGCATATCATTTATTGATTCCTCTTTCTTCATGTTGAACAACTCATACTCATGCATTAATGTATTGATTCGGGCCCTTTCCACATATGTGGTTCCTTCATGAGTTTGTTGCAATGTGTCCCACATCTCTTTAGCTGTTTTACAGTTAGACACCCTGAAAAATTCATCACAGCTTAAAGTTGATGTTATAATATTCTTAGCTTTGGCATTGTATCCTACTTTCTTTTTATCCTCCTCAAACCAATCTGATCTAGGTTTTAAAATGGCTGTGTTTCACTAGTGCCAGCAATTGTTGGCACATAGGGTCCATTTTCTACAGCATCTAGAATATCAATACCACTAGCTTCTAGAAAAATCAACATTCTATGTTTCCAGTACATATAGGCAGCCCCATTAAAAGCAGGGGGCCTTGCCAATGAAGCACCTTCTCCTAGAAATTCGACAGAGGTCATTTTCTTTAAAGAATTTATCTAAATAGGCTCTTGATGCCAATTATAGGGAATAATGGCCTCTATTGACTAAAACTTAGATGAAATCCCTATAATAAGTTCTACAAGATTATCACACAGGTTAATAAGGATCGTATACATAATTTCTACAGAATTAAAGATTCACTATTGCATGCAATAACAATATCAAATTTCAAATACACTACTTATTCACAATATTGATCAAGACAGATATTTTGCTAACACATGCATTCAAGATTAACAATTCAAGCAATATTGAAATAAAGAGAAAGGGATAGGAAATTGTGCACCGAAATTTATACTGGTTCAGCTGTTAGTATGACAGCCTACATCCAGCCCTGAAACCGAACCGATTTCAACTTCTTCCAATAGAATCTTCTAGAGTATATTTTACAGATTGTCCAGCTCACACGGCCTATCTACCTAACTCTCTTGATTCTATTACACAGCCACCGAATCCTTGGAGTTAATCGCCAAACTCACACAAGATAACGATGAAACTTCTTCTTGATGAACACCTTCACCAACGAAGATAGTTACCAGTTTCTCTATTGGGTTTTTTCAGTTCTTTCTTTACAAAAACGTTGTTACAGAAACGATAAAAGAAATACAGAAGATGATTCAATCACTACAATGAATCTCACACAAGAAGTACTTTGCCAAGGAAGTGTTTGTGAGATATCTTTGTTTCTCTCAAGTGGTCTTTTTCAGCTCTCTAAGATCATGAAGAATATTTGGTTTAGTTCTGAAAAAGTAATATCAAAATGTGTCAAAAGATATGAAACTTGGTTATGAAAAGTTATGCAAAGTTATGAGAGAAAGTGATTGAAATCGTTTATATAGTTTCTGAAAAACAACATATAAATCGATTTCCCAATCGATTTATTAATGTATAAAACAGGCTCAATCGATTTCCCAATCGATTATCGCGTGTCTTGTTGTTCTTGAATCTTGAAACTATATGAACTAATTGATTTCCTAATAGATTAATTTAATTCACTTTTCAGAAATTGATAATCAGTTCATATTGGAATCGATTGCATAATCGATTAAAGGTGTTTTGGTCCAACAACGAGATCAAAACAATCGATTACTCAGTCGATTCAATAATTCACATAATCGATTTAGAAATAGGCTAAGTCTTTCCCTGTAACTTAAACTTTTGTTCCAATCGATTTACCAATCGATTTCACTAGTCATAGGGACTCAGTTATTTTCATCAAATCTATTTGCCAATCGATTTGGATTATTACATAGAGTTAGCTATTTCAAGCAAATCGATTTGCCAATCGATTATGTAATATGTTTCTGAAAAAATGATTTTCCAGTTTGTTCATTCAATCGATTTCTCAATCAATTGATACCAAACTTGTTACAAAAGAAATTAGTTTTAATGGATTGTCCAATCAATTGTGTTTATCACAGAACATGTTCCTTTTGAAACCTTATTTTCGAAATCGATTTACCAATCGATTAGCTTAATAAAACCTTGGTTCTGTGACTTGTACAATCGATTTGCCAATCGATTATTTTACTATCAGCTTGGTTCTGTGATTTACAAAATCGACTTATCAATAGATTTGTCAATCGATTGCCCAATCGATTGTCTTAATCACAGAATACATATTTTCATACAACCCCTTTACAGAATCGATTTTCTTAGTAAGTCTTCCAACTTTGGTTGATTCCTTGAGTTCCAAGAAATTGTCTCAAGTATGTAGGGTTGAGTTGTTGTTCCTGAAATTTTACTCAGCTTAAAATGTTAGATTTATCAAATGATGTATGTTTGTCAATAATATCAAAATGGACTTATGTCTAACATCATTTTCGAGACTCAATGAGCTATCTACATAAAGATAGGAAATTATGAAATTTACTTCAAGTTTTCATTACTCAAGAAAACTAGCAATTTATTTTTCATCAATCACTCACTTTAAAATCTTCATTTCATAACTTTGAAAAACATCACTTTGGTCCTCAAATACATAACATCGAGTTGTAATTTTAACTAAAAAAAAGAACATAATCAAGCACATTTGTAATTTCTTTTTTGACTTTACTAACTTAAACTCTAATAATAAAATTTTTATTATTAGTTCAAACAACATATTTCCTTACTCAAACACATACAAAAATCAAATTTGCACATTACGACACATCACATTTGGTGTTACTAAATTTTTAGGGGATTTGGTTTCACTTTTTGTTATTCAAGTTACCAACTCCTCTAATATTTATATTAACAAAGCACCAAATGTAATAAATACACTTTCATTTGACTCCCATACTTAGGGTTTCTTATTATTATTTTTAAAGAAAAGAGTTGATAGTGTTTCCTTTAACTTCCTAAACATTAATAACAACCACAATAGTGATAAACAAGCTAGATTAAAGCTCAAAATATATATAAAAAAAATCACTATTTCCCTTTATTATGCATGGTTACGGGTTTGAGAGAAAAGAGGGGATAAATTGCTACTTCAACTAATGGTCCTTAACTCTTTGCAATCATTTCAAATAGTGAAACAACTTTGCATTTGAAGGTTTTAGAATTTGAGGCTTCTAAGTTGCTCAAAAATACAGGAGAAGGTTTGGGTTTGGAGAGAAATGAGAGAAGATTTGTTTGAAAAATTGAAAAACGTGATAGTAAGATGATGAAAATGACCATGAATTTCTTTTTCAAGGAGGGGAAATTTTTTTTCTCTTCATATCTTAATTAATCTATTATCTCAATTCCAAATCTATCTCCAAAAATTTCTAATCATATAAATTTAATCATAAAATCTCACAATTATCATTTATGATACTTAGTCATAATTACATCATATTACTCACTTTTAGATCTACTTTAATCGAAATAACTACTCTAGTCGCAGTCCAATTGATAGATAAGTTTAACAATAATGCGCAATGTCTTCAAATATATGTCAATAATAACCCTCTATAATTCGAATAAATTATTTTCCGACGAATAATTATCTAGATATTTTCACTAACCCGTCAATAAAATATTAATATCCTAGAAAAGAATCTAGATATTTTGTGACTTTAAGTCACATCATCTCGATCAGTCTTCGAGTTCGTTCTTAAACAAATTGCATTTCTTTCACGGATAAATTTCTTGGTAACTTCAAATTTTTATAATAAATCTACAAATGAAAACTTTTCCAAATTTCTCGAATAAATTTTTATTAGACAAAATTTTTGTTCCTTAGCTTTGAAAAATATAATAAGATCAAATTCCCATTCTAGTAGATGTATTAAACTTTTGATTAAATTTTGGTGCTATTCGAAGTGTGTCAATATTTAAACAAGTGGTATATTTTGACCGTTTTCAAAAGTTATTTTTGAAATTTCAACGATTTCAAGATATTCACATAATCATTTAACGTGAAGAAAACATAAGAACAATATTTCATAGATTAATTTGCAAGCTAGGAAACACTTAGAACAATTTTACAAACAATAACAAATAATGAAAATGGTAAATAGACAAAATACTTTTCAACAAAGTGTAAAACTCGTTAAAATGATCAAGCTCACGATGGTTTGTATATGTGAAATCTTGTTCTCAAAAGTGTACAAGTTCACTTAAAACACATTTTTCACTAAGAAATTCCACATACAACAATTTTGATCAATTGTAAACTTTCTGAAGTCACTTTTTATGTTCTAAAAAGGATTCAATGAATTTGTATTAATCATAAAGTTTTAAGTGACTCTAAACAAAACGTGTAAGTCTACTAAAACTAGGAAAGTATAGGAGAGAAAGTCTCAAGTGGAAGATTTGTAAGGATGTCTTAAGAATCATAGTGAAAATACTCACAAGAGTGAAGACTGAACGTAGTCAAATTTTAGTGAAATAGTATAATTTCTTTGTGTGATTTTGTAATCCTTAATTTATATTTTATTGTGAACTAATACTTTAGAATATTCTGAAGCTCTGCTTTTTTATTATTTCCATCTTAAAAACTTGAGAATAAACTTTCTTAAGTACAAGTTAACAAATTTTAAAAGGGTTGCATTTTGAAACCTCCATTTATTACGACTATATATTCTACTTGCACAACTAGTAGCAAATCGCAATGTCATTCTTAAGTTTAGTGAAGCTGTTGATACTCCATAGAGTTTTGAGGTTGTAAGTAGTAGCAAAAATGAAAAGGCAACTGTAACACCCTAATTTTTATACTAAACTATTTTATTAATGAAATAGGATTTTAAATAATTAAGTTGGTGCTAAAATTATTTTCGAATATATGTTGATTAATTTTAGGATTAATTTTTTTTTTATATGAAATTTTAATCTTGTACATATTAGACTAAACGAGTGATATAAATAATAAATACTATATTTTACATATTTTTTCTAAAAATAAGTAATGTATATATTTTAATAAATACTATAAGTAATGTACATATTAGTGTACATATTTTAAAAAATAAGATTTTAAACGATTTTACGTGTATATGTGTGTTCCTAATTGATGTGATATTTTCATGTGTGTTTTGTTAAGGGTGCACATAGTTATATTTTATTTATAACTATTTTCTATTTTTAATTATTTATTTTATATATAATTATCTTGAGATATTTGTAATATTGTGTT
>JBBPBR010000008.1:25314444-25364343 GCA_037974775.1 Cicer pinnatifidum | reverse complement strand
ATGTTATATTTATTTATTTTATAATTTTGATTATTCTCTAATGATGGTAGTATTTTAATGTGATTATTTTATAAAATAAGTGTAATTATAGTGATTATTTTGAATATGAGTCTTGGTTGTTAATTTATTTTAAAAGATTAATTATTTTAATTTATTTATTTTAAAAAATATTGGTTTTGAAATATTAATAATATTGTGCTTAATTTATTTATATGTGTGCTTGTCAAGTTGTGCCTATTTTATATATATTCAATTGACTTAGTGGCTTATATAAAATATTGATGTTATATTTTTTATTGTCATTTTAAGTATTCTCATAATATAATAATATTTTAATTTGATATTTTGAAATATATTATGTTAGTGACAAATAAATAAATTAAAATAAATATGTAAATAGTTGGAACTTGAGAAAAAATAAAATAAAAATAGTTGGAACTTGAGAAAAAATAAATAAAATGGAATTCAATGAGATAGGTTAACAATAACTAATATGTTAAAAAAAAACAATCAAATATACCCTAACATACTATGAAAGCGTAGAAAGTTATTAGAAACATACCTTAAAATGTCCTTCGTTTTCATCCAAATTTTAGTATGTTATTTAATTCATTGAGTTAGTCAATTAAACATAACTTTTCAGATTTTTAGCTATCCTAATTTCTCCATAAAATAACTGACGGATAAATTGAGTATAATATATTGTGGGATGAACGGGAAAACTGTATTTTTCAAAAATCTTCCTGGGCTCACTACGTACGACAATAGCCCTTTGAGGGATAAATTAATTAATATGCAAATATGGAAATTGTGAGATTAAAATATAGAATAGAAATATTTGGAAGTGTTCATTGATTTATTTTCTTTAAATGTGTGGTTTTTTATATTGGGTGTCGAATGAATTTTATGAGTTTAGATGAGTTTATGTGATGAGATTAAAATATGGAAATTGTGATTGATTTAATTTTTATGGAATTTTATGATTGATTAGATGAGTTTATGTAATGTGATAATAAAAGATGAATGTATTGTGATAATTATATGTGATGATGATGATGTATGATTAATAATTGTGTTGTTATAAATTTGTGAGAAGTTTATGTGATGAGGTATGATTGATGTTGGTGATGCTATAAATTTGTGACGCATTTATGTGATTATGATGATGTATGATTAATTATTGTGACGATATAAATTTGTGATGAAAGTATCAAAGTAACCCCATAGTTGATGAAATAATGGTGATTCTAATGTGTGTTTGAGATGACTGTCTTAATGGAGAATCATCGGGCAACGAAGGGAGAAAATAAATATTGAAAATTTGTGAAGTGAAGATTATTAATGAAGACTGACAGGGCAATGAGTCTGATTGTGGCGGTCTACTATTGAGCCTTAACATAAGATTGTTAAACCTTGGAGGTATTTGGGTGGGGAATTCCTATGTGACTTGGAGGTAGCACTCCAAATGTCGGGAGCTACCATGCAACACAGGTTTACCTCAACTGTCGCGTATATGTGTCTCAGGTTGAGATGAGGGGATCTATGGGGACATGACCAATTTGAATTGTCTGTCCATCTGAATGGTGGCATAATATCAAGTCTCCTAACCAAGTACTTCAGAGTTAGAATGGTACCACATTGTGAAGTAGAGTCTACGCTCATGCATATCATTGCATTTCCTTGTGATTGTTTTATTAGACGATTTGATGTATTTCAAAAGTGATAATTTGTCTTAAACGATTTGATGTTATACTGAAAGATATTGATTTTCCTTGAGTGATTTTGACTTTTAGTGTGATATTTTTCTTGAGCAATGTTTGTGTAATGATACGGTTCTAATATGATTAATTGTGTGTTCTTCTTACTTGTATTAAACTATCAACATGATTTCGAAACTCATCTCTTTTATTGTTTATGATTGACTGACTTGGCCTTGCGTTTGCGAAATCGCAATCATTATAGGTTAATGAGTCTTCCAGTTCAAATTTGGGAGCAACCTCGCTCTGATAGGTGATACCAGGAATTATGAGTTTTACTTTGTAATTAACGTATTTAATTACCAACTAATTTTTATATGATAATCTTAGTATTAGTAAGTTTTGGGAATTAAATTAAGAAATTATAGTCAAATCAAGTTCATTTAGATTAAAATATTTTAGTTGAGTAATAAAATTTAAATTGTTCCATGTGTACTTTGAGAAACATGATACCCTAAATTAGTTACAAAAGATTTTATTTCATTCTAAACAATTTTTTTATCCGCTGCGAACAAAAATCTAGTATAAATTATTATATATGTCATTTTGGGGGTTTAAGGTGTCACACCAACTTCCCCACCTAAGCCACATTTTGAGGATGAAGGTATCGAGTGACCCATACCACTCCATTTTCCTTAAAATGATGTGAAAACAAAGAACATGGATGCGGTAGATAAGGACAAGGAAATCTTGGAGACATTTAGAAAGGTTTAAGCTAATATCCCCCTCCTTAAAGCAATTAAGTAGATTCTAAGATACGACAAATTCGTCGAACAGTTGTGCTCACACAATAGGATGCCGGAGAGACATAAAAAGGTTAACATGAGTCAAAATGTCTTTGCACTCATACTACCCATGATGTCTTCAAAAGTGCATGGATCTAAGAATTAGTGTTGTGCCTACATCCATTTTTAACTCTCATACTCTTGGACCATTGTAGAAAAATTTGTTGTTCATGATACTTATGATGTTGTGTTCAATGTAGATTTTCCTTTATTTGGTTTATTTTGATGATATCCACAAATGTCACACTTGGTCTAATGTTCAATTATGTTGTGTAAGTGTTGAGTTTTGATGTAGCTTTACATAGTGGTGATATTCATTTTGATGTTACTAACTGTATGATGGAACTTGTAGCTTCTACTAGCCTCCTTCACCAAGGGACTTACTTGAGTGTCAGAGTGCTTGCTTTTATCACCCTGTAACACCCCGATTTTTAAAGCACTCGTGCATTTTTTTTAAACAATTTAATAAAAGTAATACGTCGTAACACAAAACGTTAAAAGTCATAAATAATTACATCATATATTCGAACAAACTAAGATATTTTTTGGGAAAATAATACAAAGTATACAACTAGAAATACACTTGAGCTCTAAGACATATCAGATATCGCTCATGCCCCTGGGGTATTCTCGACAAACACCTGCACAAAAGTACATCTCCAAAAATGTTATCCCCCCATGGTCACGTCAAAAAGATGGAACATGGACCACCAAAAAGAAATCAACTATCTAGGTATGTCATAAATACATCATCTCGAAAGCTAATAAGTACAACCACCAAAAGAAAGACACTAAGGCCCTATACAACCAAAAAATAATCTGATCATCCACTAACAACTATAGAAACAAGGGTGACCTTCACACATAGCACATGTTCGTTCTAACATAATATCTTTCCTCGAAGTAACCTCTTCCTCTTCATCAGCCGTAGAGGGATCAATCTCCTCAAATGTCAAGTCCACCCACGAGATACGTGGCTTCGGGGGCGTAGGAATCTCAAAACAACTAACTGCTTCAAAGATAGTCGGTAAAGGATCAAGGTATACGCGATCCATAAAAAAAAAAAAAAAAAAAAAAAAACCTGGTCCCCGACCAGTCTAGACGGTCCTACAATATCTTCTCCTGCCAGCCCCCAATCCAAGCAGTGTATCCCCTGCTTCTACGGCTACCTCCGTCTCACCTCTAACTGAGGTATCCTCTGCAGCTTCCCGTGCTTTATTCGCCATGAGTACCATTTCCTGAGGGTATAGGATAGTTGATCATCTCGTGAGTGAGCTCTATGTGAAATAATTCACCATCTCTCCTACTTGTCCTCACGACTCTCCCCGTATATTTAGCCCTCTTTGAGATGGGATCGTATACCCAAGTAGTCGGCGAATGGCGATAGGGAAGTCTAACGATATTTTTGTTGTCATGGTAACAATCGATAGAACAAACTCGGGTATCATATAAGGGAAAACCCAATTTCCACAATAATGTAAAAGGTCACCAACAGAAATTAACAATTAACATTTAACAAATATGTCATGAAGACAAACAATAAACACTTAGCAATTATGACATGATACCAAACAATAACATAGCATGTATATACATATATCACAGCATAACAAACATGACCCGTGTGCCAAGCACCCTAATGCAATGCTTATATGTCAGTGCAAATGATTCTGAAATTTCCAAGCCCTCCTCGAAGGGCGTAAATCATTAATGTATCGCATCTGACAGATCAGTACTAATTATCGAGTTGCCACCTATCACATATCAACACGATTTGCCAGAGTGCAGTCTATTACATACTTACACGACCACAAGTCATCGTAAGGATAAGATGGATCAATCAACTCATAGAACCATCCTGTGGCCCATCACGGTCACTACTAACACCGTAGCCCATCACAATCAACATAAACTACGAAGTGCATGAGCATACTATGACTCTTTCACAACAATCATTATGTAAGTGTAGCTATTAAAAGACTCCCCTTTTAATACTCATTAAACACTAATTTTTTTTTCATACTTTTCACATAGCATACTCAAAACATATTATCAACAATAAAATTCATAACATGTAGCAACCCATATTATCAATCATGAATGCATAATCGCGTCAATATTAACTGTCACATATTCACACATCAACCACACATATATGGTCCCTATGTACAAACTAAAAATTGCAAGGAGTCCTTGCCTCAATTATAGCTTTTTTTCAACAGTTGTCACTACACAATCAAACACAACAGAAATCTCACCCATGCTAACACCTTCAATCAAATAGTATTTGACTTAGTCAAACTAATCCCTGAGGCTTTAACTACCTTACAAACCTTTCTCTTACTCCCAACCCCCTTAGAGAATATTTTACTAAAAGAGTTTACAACGAGTAAGGCCTAAGAGTACTACTATCCAAAATACACATTTCAACATATAAAAACATATTTTTAGAAATTAACATCCTTTAAATTTTTTAGAGAATTCATTAACAATCATACGAAATGTCTTAAATTTTTTTCTCAAAATTTTTCACACAACCACAAATTTTCTCAAATTTGCCATAACTCATTATTTTTTATTTCAAATAACTACAAATTTGATCTACTAAATTGTTAAAGACTAAATATTCAATCAAAGTATTTACCTCATAACAACATAACCACAAAACAAAATATCAATAAATGTTTTTCTTTTGTTATCAACAAAGCTTGTATTTTAATTCATGAAACTTGGAATCTTTAAAAAAAAATTGAAATTCTAACTCAAGACTTTAACCTTTACTTAATAAACATGAAACTTTAATTAAAATCATGCAAACTTTTCTAAAAAATGAAAGTATACATATTAAAACTTGAACAACACCATTCACTAATTTTCCTTTAAACACAAGTTTGAAGATTTGTTAACCACACGTATACGTTCACTACTAGAAAAACTGAATTTAGTGTTGGCCAAAACCCACGCTAATAGGCAAAAAAATTGACACTAATAATGATTTAGCGTCGGATTAGCGTCGGTGTAGAGTCTAGACTAAAACGGTCGAAACTATTACATAGCACCGACCAAGTGCCATCCGACGCTATATTAGCGTCGGCTAGACCCACTCTAAGTTGCTGCTACCAATAATTATAGAACATTTGACGCTAGTTATATTCATTGACACGAAATTGTTAAAAATTATGTTGTGTCAGATGGCTGATACTAAAGTCAACTTGTTGTAGTGAACAAAAAAGTTAGCGTCGGTGTCACCAACACTACGACCAAATAATATTTGATAATACAATGTCGGTTTGGCTGACGCTAGTGGGTCAACAATGATAATTCAACAAAACAATTAGGGTCAAATGTTCCAAATATGACACATAAAATTAAAAAGATCAATGTTTATGCTAATGTAACAATAAACTATTCAAAACTAAATTTGAAAAGGTGTTTTTAATTTAAGAGAATATATTGTCACAACAAGCAACTTTTTTAGGGGGAAGAAGTTGTGCACTATTGGTGCTATATACTAAGATCTGTCTAATAATAAAATTGCTTTCAATACATGAAGGAAAATTGATATAGGGGCTACAGTTTGTATAAAATTAACTCAATAGAAAAATTAATTTATAATCAAGATCCGATTGACGAGAGAATTTGAATATATATATATATATATATATATATATATAAGGTTTGCTTGAATTGACAAAGGAACAAAACTAAGATAGTCATATCCAACCATACCAACTTCTTTTGAAAAGAGATAAACTAAGATAATCATTTTTCTTTAATCACCACAACAACGTTAATATTTCAGAGTTTTTCCCACCTCTAACTCGGTATCAACCGTCTGGATTTCTTTTAAAGACTCAAGGAGCTAACTAAGTAAACATAAATATTTATAAAAAAAATTATTGACCACCAAAATTTATCTAACTACATCATAATTCCAAAATTAAATCTCTTTCAAACACAAAACTTTTAAAACTAAGTGATACATTATTTATTTAAAACAATAAAAACGAATATTTTCTTAACCACACATAGACACACTCGACAATTCAAATCTTTATGAAAGAAAATGTTTTTATCTTTCAAGTTCAATTACTTCAACCATTAGAGCACAAAAATTTGAGTTACTATTAAATACTATAAGCTGCTTCTTTAAACTCAGCTCAAAGGTAATTAAAAGAGTAACATATTAATTTCATAATCGAACTTTTTTCTCAAACTAGGTAATATTTTAACTTTTTCATAACTCTAAATTTTCTTGTAAAGTTTCAACTTCATCTCAAACTCATTTATTCGAAAACAACTCATTACATAATTCAAACACATCAAAAATCAAATTCTATTTTCTCAAATAATTTTGCTTGAAAGCTTCACAACGAAGAGGGGAAGGTAGTATCACCCCAACTCCAGATACGAAGCATCGTTCAAGAATCAAAATTTGGGCGCTTCCATCTTAGTTGAGTTCGGATGAACATTAATGTCAAGTTGAAGATATTGACTTGGAAGTGATGCAAATAATATTAATTAGATGATGTAGTTTGAAAAAACTATTAATATTGCTTTGATAATTGAAAAGAGTTGTTTATTTTCAATTTTTTATAAATGAATCACTAATTATGGAACAGATAAATAATAATGAACCAAAATGACACATACAACACGTAAGGTATAATATTTACAACACCTTGAAGTTCAATCAAAATTTAAACAATTATCTTACAAGTTAGAAATGATTTATTATTCACTCTGCTTTAATCAATAATACTCTGTCTAACTCTCTAAATTATTAGTTGGTAGATCGGTTAATTAGTAAAACATTGAAAGTTTGAAAAACATTGAAGTTTCAACTTGAGAGGGTTCGCTAGGGCTGATGCACTATACTATAGAGGATCCACATCCATTTTAATAATTTATTCTCAATTTCATGATGAGACATAAATATTCAACACCCACTTGAACGTAATACTAGTCTTTTTAAATTACATGTCTCGAGTTAGAATTCTAAAGAAATAGTAGCATTAAAATTCTTGAAAGAGTTTTTCTGTCCGAAATGTCTTACTTGACGACGTATGGATATTACAATACCCGATCTTAACAATGAACTGCCTCTATAACTAGCAAATATATTTGAACCGAAAAAAAAGTGAACACTGCAATATGCTTATTGGTCGGTAAGAGTTGGAGTACCCTCATTAATATTATTTCCTTATAATAAAAAATTACTATTTTCAACATTTATCATCACACTTCTTCTTAAGATACTTGCGCCATATTGCGAATGCCAACATAACCCCTAGGACCCCAACCGCGACTCCAACAACGATGCCAAATGTTTTTGTTGATGATGAAGAAGATGAATCATCATACGATAACGCATTTGACGATGAAGGTGGAGGCCATGTTGCCACAGGTGGACTCCATGACCATGACCGCGGCGCCGTTGAGTATGGAGGCGTAGGTGTATCAAGTGATGGTGGTGGAAAATAATTTGTTGACATTACTCTAGTGAGCAGTTTCTTTGGTTGGAAGTGTTTAAATCTTTGATATATATTGATAATGGAGGAAATAATTTTATAGGCAAATGACAATGTGAGCGACGACATTTATTTATTCTTCTTTTTTTGACGAAGGTCATTTTTATATTCTTGAGTCTCTTTAATATTGTAACTTGAAGGTAGGTATGGAAACAAAACGAAGGAAACTTCTTTAGTTGGAAGTGTTTAAATCTTTGATATATATTGATAATGGAGGAAATAATTTTATAGGCAAATGACAATGTGAGCGACGACATTTATTTATTCTTCTTTTTATGACGAAGGTCATTTTTATATTCTTGAGTCTCTTTAATATTGCAACTTGAAGGTAGGTATGGAAACAAAACGAAGGAAACTTCTTCACCAAAGATGCTTTAAGCCATTGGTTAATATGTTTGTTATGTTTTATTAGGCAATAAATAATTCTATAAGTTTCAATCAATAGATAATAACTTACCTAAAAAAAATCATCAAACCTATAATTGGATTGATCTATTGACTTCTTAATTTAATTCCCCGCTCTCTATTATACGAGATAAGGTTGCCTTCATTTGATTTTACATATACTTTTAACACTCACATTATTTTTGAAGTATGACATGGATTCTATTAATAATACCTATACATGGTTTGTTTAAATAGATTTGTAAGAGAGATAATTAAGTACGAAAGATAGAGATGAGAGAGACATATCGTGTTTCTCTAGTTTGGTGACAAGAGAAACAAACAGAAAGACAAATTTTTATTTGGTGGCATCCAAAAAAATAAAAAATAAATTCTACCTAAGCCAACTGGCGAGAGTTGTGTGCAAAATGCATGAAGAGTGGAAGTTGTTCTACCATATACACTTCGTTCAAAGATATAGCAGTTCTAATAATAAGGATAAATTAACTACATGTTAACCCGCACTTTGTTCGGGTCGATTCAATTTAATATTAATTAAGATGAATAGTTAAACTTTTCGATGAGATAAATTCATTTTTTTAATAAGTTTTCAAAATTTTAAATGATCGACTACATTAGTCCTTTCTAATTTGTTAATTTAATCTCCAATAATTGATTCTAGACACGAATGTTATTGAATATTTTTAAAATCAATATCAATATTATTTTCACATTTCGTTAGTTTCAACAACTATATTTACAATTTCCTATAATTTTTGAAGTTAAACGGGTGATTCTTTCCTATTATCTTATTAAGAAAAAATGTAATTTTTATTGAGTTAGTATATTTATTAAAAATCCAATATCTAAATTCATGTGATGTCACCATGACTAGAAATTTGGAAGATCAAATAACATTAAATATTTTTTATGAAAAAGAATTAGAAAGACCATTTATTTTCGTTGGAGTAAACACAAATAGGGGGAAATAACATATATGCTTTAAAAAGGAAATGTTGTATGTGAAAACTTTAAGTTTGAAATCATTAATAATGATGTACAATTTATACAAAATAAATAAATAGTAGTGTGTACACAAAGACACATTAATTGATAATTGTTTAGAGAAAAATGACTAAACCAATCTATTTTGTTTATTTATTAGCAACCACAATCTTATTAAGTTGAAGTGAAGAAATAATATTTAGAGTTTGTTATTATATTATATTTTATAATATTCGTATATAAATTATCAAAATCACTTGTTGATTGAATTAGATTTCAATAGCCTATCATTGTGATATTTATATAGAGAAATGTTCACTACGCGAAAAATAGGATTTTACAGCGCTTTTTTAAGCAATTTACAGCGCTTTTTCAACAAAAAAAAAATAGCGTTGTGGAATCGAGCGCTGTAAAAAATACAAAAGTGCTTTTTTAAAACCAAAAAACGCTATAAAACATGTAGATATATTACGCTCTTGTTATGCACATTTTACAGCGCTTTCTAAATAAGCGTTGTAAAAGGTGCACCCATTATATGCATTATTATGCACCTTTTAGAGCGCTTATTGAAAATAGCGCTGTAAAATGTGGCAATATAATGTATATATTAGGTGCACCTTTTACAGCGCTTATTTAAAAAGCGCTGTAAAATGCGCATCCAATATATGCATTATATTGCCACATTTTACAGCGCTTTTCAAATAAGTACTGTAAAAAGTGCACCCAATATATGCATTATAGTGCACATTTGCACCCAATATATGCATTATAGTGCATATTTTAACTAGATTTTTTTTATCAAATTAAAAATTCATACCACATGATCTGTGTTAAATCTCTTCTACTAGTCAAAAACTCATACCACATGATCTGTTCTGTTTTTGAAATTGTTAGTTAATATTGGTTTCTTTTTGAAACTTGTTGATATGTTTTGAAAGCTTATTAGTTTTGTAACTGCATTTATATAGGTGATATAATATGGATAGGAAATGGATGTCAGCCAATCGATTGTCAAAAGAGTATGAAATTGGAGTGAAGGAGTTTGTTGAGTTTGCAGTGAAGAATGCAAAAGATCCAAATAGAGTAGTTTGTCCTTGTTTAAAATGTTGTTTTGGAAAACGTGTTAGAGAAGATGAATTAGAAGAACATCTAGTATGTAATGGAATTGATCAAAGCTACACATGTTGGATAAGACATGGTGAGAAAAAAAAAGGAAACATTAATTTTGAGAATAGTTCGACATATGCTTCAACTGACTTCGATACAGATACATATGAGCCGGACCGAGTTGATGAGATCGCAAAAGCAGTTGAAGAAGATCTTCGAGATTGTCCTAAAATGTTTGAAAGTTTGTTGAGTGATGCAGAGAAAGAATTATATAATGGTTGTACTAAATTCACAAGACTGTCGGCGATATTAAAGTTGTACAACCTAAAAGCGAGTAATGGATGGTCTGATAAAAGCTTTACAGAATTATTAACACTCATAAAAGATATGTTGCCAGATGATAATGAACTTTCCAGTCGAACCTACGAGGCTAAACGGATTTTGTGTTCTATTGGCATGAGTTACGAAAGGATTCATGCGTGTCCTAACGATTGCATTTTATTTCGAAATGAATATGAACTACTTAAGGCGTGTCCGAAATGCAATGTCTCTCGATATAAGAAGAAAGAATCTACTCCAGCAAAAGTCGTGTGGTATTTTCCTATAATACCAAGATTTAGGCGCATGTATCGCAGTGAAGAAGATTCAAAACACTTGACATGGCATGTAGATGAAAGAATTAGAGATGGAATGTTTCGACACTCTGCAGATTCCCCACAATGGGAAAAAATTGATCACGAGTATCCTGAATTCGGGATAGAGTCAAGAAATCTAAGACTTGCACTTTCTACTGATGGAATGAATCCACATGGTCTTCAAAGCATCTCACACAGCACGTGGCCTGTGATTTTGGTAATATATAACCTACCTCCATGGTTATGTATGAAGTGTAAGTTTATGATGTTGTCTCTGTTAATTTCTGGACCCAAACAACCGGGGAATGATATCGACGTATACTTGAGGGCTATGTTGTTCGGCACAATTAATGATTTTCCAGCATATGGTAATTTATCAAGATATAGCATTAAAGGTCAGTGTGCATGTCCTATATGTGAAGAGAGTACAAATTGGATGCGGTTGAAACATTGTAAGAAGAATGTGTTTCTTGGACATCGTAGATTTTTACCTTATAGTCATCAGTATCGTTGGTGGAGAAATGCATTTAATGGAAAATCAGAGGAAGGTAAAGCTCCTTTACCACCGACTGGATATCAAATACTTGAAAAAGTACAAGGTTTGACCAATAAATTTGGCAAACCTTTTGCGGGAGAGCTGGTCAAAACTGGGTGGAAGAAAAAGTCAATTTTCTTTGAATTACCATATTGGAAGTCATTGTATATAAGACATTTCCTCGATGTGATGCATATTGAAAAAAATGTATTTGATAGTGTTATTGGTACGTTACTCAATGTTCCAGGAAAGTCTAAAGACGGCATCAACGCAAGATTGGACTTGGTCGATATGGGAATAAGAAATGAATTGGCTCCAGTAAAGAAAGGAAATCGCACATATCTACCTCCAGCCGCTCATACTCTATCTAGAAAGGAAAAAATTGTTTTATGTAAATTTCTACACGAAGTTAAAGTTCCAGAAGGATACTCTTCGAACATTAGAAATTTGGTTTGTATGAAAGACCTCAAGTTAAAAGGTTTGAAGACCCATGATTGTCATATTCTAATAGAGCATTTGCTACCAATTGGTATACGTTCCATTTTACCTGAAAAAGTTCGACTAGCATTAACTAGATTATGTTTCTTCTTCAGGGAAATTTGTAGTAAAGTGATCGACCCTCAGAAATTACCGACATTGCAGAGGGAAATTGTTGTTACTTTGTGTGAGCTTGAAATGTATTTCCCACCATCGTTTTTTGATATAATGGTTCACCTTACTGTTCATCTGGTTAAGGAGACACAACTTTGTGGGCCAGCTTATATGAGATGGATGTATCCGATAGAACGATATATGAAAATATTAAAAGGGTACGTAAAAAGTAGAAGTCGACCATAAGGTTGTATTGCTGAACGATACATTGTTGAAGAGGCTGCTGAGTTTTGTACTGAATATTTGTCCAATGTTGAATCCATAGGGCTTCCCATGTCTCGTCATTCGGGAAGACTATCAGGAGAAGGGATAATTGGAAGGAGACTACTGACTATATCAAGGACAGAATTGGAGCAGGCACATTTGTATGTTCTGCACAATGATGATGAGGTTCAACCGTATGTTACAATACACATGGATCAGTTATCTCGTTTAAACATGAATAGGAATCAAAATTGGATAACTCGAGAGCACAATCGAAGTTTTATAACATGGTTAAAAAATCACATAAAGTCAAAATTTGACATAGACCCCGGATCAATTTCACAGAGATTGAGGTGGCTAGCAAATGGTCCGAGCTTACATGTCTTTTCTTACACTGGTTATGTTATTAACGGCTACACATTTTATACCAAAGAACAAGATGATCAGACCACTATGCAAAATAGTGGAGTCACTCTCGTAGCTGAAGCGATGCATGTCTCAAGTGCAAAAGACAAAAACCCAATATATGCAAATCTATCATATTTTGGGGTTATCGAGCGCATATGGGAGTTAGACTACACAATGTTTCGTGTTCCCATATTTGGTTTCAAGTGGGTCGATAATAATAATGGCGTTCGGATTGATGAGTCAGGATTCTTGCTTGTTGATTTTAATAGGGTGGGATACAAAGACGAGCCTTTTATTTTAGCGTCGCAAGCTCAACAAGTATTTTATGTCACCGATCCTTCTGATGATAAACGGTCTGTTGTCCTATCGACCAATAAAATAAGTGATGATAACAACAATGATGAAGATGTTGGTAATGATCTTTTATTTGCAACATCACAACAACCACATGAAATTGATTCAACTGATGATGGTTTATATCTTAGAGATGATCATGATGAGGGAATTTGGATTAATCCATCGTTTCGTATTGTAAATGGACAAACAAATGTGAATCTCACCAGGAAAAGAAGAAGGGCATCTTAATGTACATGTTTAATTGTTTTATATAAGCCATGCATGTAATCTGAATTATTGTTGTAATCTGAATTATTGTTCTATTCTGGTTTTATTTGTAATATGAATTATTGTAATCTGAATTATTGTTCTATTCTGGTTTTATTGAATTATTGTGGTATTATATAATCTGAATTATTCTGGTTCTATTCTTGTTTTATTGTTGTCTAAGAAGGCAAGCATAACCAGTGATTATTGCATGTTTATGTAAATTTGGACAATTACAATTCTTAAGAACTATGCATGTAAAAAAAGTGCATGTCTTTTACAGCGCTTTTTAAAAAAAGCGCTGTAAAAGGCCCTTTTAAAAATTAAACAATGAGACATTTTACAGCGCTTTTTTCAAAAAGCGCTGTAAAAGACTTTTTAAATAATAATGAAAAGATAACTAACATGACTTTCTCTAACAGGATTTTCTTCAAACACCTTTTACGCATCATGGGAATCCCCAAAAACACATTGTTAACAAAAACATCAGATCCATTGTTAACAAAAACATCAGACACATTGTTAACAAACCCATTTTTCGCAACATGGCAATGAACCTGAAGATCAAGTTACGATTTAAGAATGAAAGGGAATGTAAAGAGATAAAAAGGGTGTTGAGGTGGAGATTGAAAGAGTAAGCTTTGATGTTTGCGAAGAAGATGCATAAAAGGACTTTGAGGTGGAGTTTGGTGAAGAGGAATATATTTTGGTGGGACTATGGGGGTTTTGAAGAGCTTGTTTAAAAAATAACATAACAAAACACAAAAATAACATAATAAGGCCTTTTACAGCGCTTGTTGGGATAAGCGCTGTAAAAGAGTCTTTTAAAAATTTAAATAAGGCCTTTTACAGCGCTTCTTTGAACAAGCGCTGTAAAAGGCTATTAAAAAAACATTATATAACATACTAAAACAATGAGATCTTTTACAGCGCTTGTTTGTAAAAGCGCTGTAAAAGAGTCTTTTAAAAATTTAAATAAATACGCCTTTTACAGCGCTTTTATAACAAGCGCTGTGAAAGGCTTAGCCTTTTATAGCGCTCTTTGGAAAAGCGCTGTAAAAGGGTTATAAAAAAGCGCTGTAAAAGGGTTATATATATAACAGTAACCTCTTCAGTTTCCTCTTCATTACGTAATCTACACTATCATCTCAACCTTCATCGTTCTTCTCTTCTTTTGCAAACCCTATAATCTCGTACATTACGAACTGTATTTCCACGATCATCTCCTTCATTTCGAACATTATTTCCATCCAAGATCATTTCGAACCTTATATTTTCATTGAAATACGTAACACTCATTACGTATTTCTTCAAAACCGTTTTCTGTGAGATTTATTGCTGTGAAATTTCTCCGTTCGCTCTTTTCTTTGCATTTCATCCTTCTTCGAACCATTATTCAGGTATTGATGTTATTTATTTTTTGTAATCATTAAAATGCATGTTGAGCTTGTTTAAAATATATATACTGATACATGTTGAGCTTGTTTAAAATAATGCATGATGCATGTTGAGCTTGTTGATGTGTTACTAAACTGCATGTTGAACTTGTTGTAGTTAAATGGATACAAACAGAGATTTAGAATGTCAAAATGAAGAAGTTGGCACCTGTAGGACTTATGAAAATGAAGTCAAACGTGGTGCAACTATCATGCAAAAAGTCATTAAAGCAAGGAGTAATGGCATTAAATTTGAGGTATACTATACTCTGTTTGCTGTGTATTTTTTTAGCTTTTTTTAATAGCATGTACTTATTATATGAGTTTATTAGGTTGGATGGAATGAAAGTGGTCAGCCAGTTGACCCCCACAGCGCAATGTTTGTGAGCTACATTGGGGCTGTTGTTCGTCAAAATATTCCAATAACAATTGACGACTGGAGAGATAAGGCATTGAAGGATGCCAAAGATATCATCTAGAATGATATTCAAGTAAATTTTTTGATCCAATCTTTTGTCATTTATAAATATTTTCATTGAAATACTTTACTTATAATTTTTTTCATTGCAGACATCTTTTGTCCTTGATGAGGGACGAAAGAATTATGTATGGAGAGTTGCTGGCAAAATCCATCGTGGATTTAGATCGCATCTCTCAAACTTCTATCTTAAAGATAAAGAAGGAAACACAACAGCTGAACCTCCAAAGATATATCGACATTATATATCAAATGATGAATGGAAAGCGTTTGTTTCCAAACGTACTGATCCCGCGTTTGTCGTAAGTGATTAATTTATTAGCATTTGTGTGTTTTATTATTTATATTCGCATCGTATTTTAAATTTTTACATAATTGCTATTTTTTTATATAGAACATTAGTAAGGCAAATCGCGAAAGGGCAAGAAACCCGACGCACCCATACAGAAAATCACGTATGGGATATGCACGCCTTGATCAAGGGCTTGTAAGTAATTAAACATCACTTTTATATAATGAATGAATTTGTATTATAAACTATAGTTTCTAACTAATATTTTGTTTTATCGAATAGCGACAAGAGACCCAAACCAATCAACCGTTGGGTCGTCACATCTTGTGGAAGGAAGCTAGGGTAAATAAAGATGGAGTGGTTGATAACCAAAATGTTCAAAAAGTAATTGAACTTTGTGTAAGTATATTATGACTTTAATATTTTTCAATATTGTATTTATCACTTGAATACTTTTTAATATTGTATTTTAAAAATGATAATGAACTTAACTATTTTAATGTTACATGTATTTTAGGAGACCATATCTCAAAGTTCTGAATGTGAAGAGGGCAACAAGGCTAGTTTCCGGGATATTTTGGGCAAAGTTTTTAATGTTCCTGAATATTCCGGTCGAGTTAGGGGGAAGGGATTTAGCGTAACTCCCAGAAGCTTTTTTCCTCAAGAGAAGCGCCAAAAACCTTCCAACGAGGAAGTATTAGAGAAGTTCAGAATCCTATCTGAGCAAGTGGCACAATTGGTGAATACAAACAAAGACAAGCAACTTCCGGTTCAGCTCCAAGGTGAACTACAAATGGAGAGTTAAAGCGGGAGTTGCAACGTCGGTTTGAAAATTATTCCCGAGGTAATTAATTACTTACTTGCTTATGTAATTACTTATGCATTAAACAATATTATATATTAACTGTACTTATGTTTTAACTATTGATTTAGGATGTCACTTCATGTTTTCTATACTTTTCCTCGCCCACTCATCGGAAGGTGGGAAAAGGCAAAATTGTACAATACTTTGGGAGAAGTATTGCACAATACTCCGATCCCAAAGGGCCATGTCAAGGTATCGCCTACTGTTGCTTTCGAACCAACTGCACCGTTGCCGATACCGGACAACGACGGAGATATGCAGTCATTGGGCGAAGCTATCGGTAGTTACGTGACATGGCCCACTAACCTTGTTGCCCTCATTAAAAGCCCTCCCAGAAACAAATCAGTGACATCTCCCGATAAGGTTTGTCACATTTATTGCATAAGCTTTGTCAATTTTTTCAGATTCAATAAACTAACATTTAACCTCATTTTTGTAGGTCCAAATAAATAAACCACCCGCACATCCAAAAAAAAGCAGCAAACCTCAAAAATTGGAGGTTAATAGAGCTGCCAATAAAGCTGCCAAATTTGCAGCAATAAAAAAATTGGATCGTGGCAAATCAGTCGCTGCTGCTGCTCCTCCTAAAATAAGTCAGCCACGCCTTGGTAAATACGGGGAGTGTCTTGACATTCAAGTAAAAAAGAACCTATGCAGCAGCGACGATTCGCGCATGATACATATGAATAAAGAAATATTCGGAGAGGAGTATGAGGAATTATTCGACAAGGAGCACGTATACGAACTTCTCGAGCATAAGGAGCTCAGTGCAACTGTAATGAGCTTGTATATAAGGTAAAAAATACTTTAAATTGCATTTATTGGTAATTAATTAAATGTATTGGTAATTAATCTAGTTTAAAATTTTCATTGAAGGTTTTTGCATGAGAAGGTCGTGTGCCCTAGGAAATTATCGAATAAATACTCATTCTTCTCTCCGCATAAAACGTCCATGTGGAAACTGGATGAAGACAATGTAAAGAAATACATTGTAAATATGTTTTTAGGAAATATTTCAAAGGATAAATTGTTCTTAGCACCATATAATTCAGGGTACGTAATTTTATCTTTTTTAATTCATGAGAATTTAATTTATTAGTTGTGTATAGACCAAATTGTGTAACCAATTTTTTGTTGTTGTAGGGCACATTGGGTGCTATTTGCAATCAATGCCGTCTCTGAAGTTGTATACTATTTGGATCCCTTGCATGGCGATTACAACAATCACTCCGAAATCAAGACTTTGTTCGACACATAAGTAATATTCATTTATTTTTGTTACACATATATATAAATAAGTGTTTGTTCATGCTAAAATAATCACATTTATTCATTTGATAGTGCATTAAAAGTTTTTCGAGCTCAAAGAGGTGCGGTAGTGTCGAAGCAAAAGTCTAATAATATTACATGGATCCCAATAAAGTGCCCTCGTCAAACAAACAACATCGACTGTGGGTACTACGTATTGAGATTCATGAAGGAGATTGTTGACAAGAATAAAACTATTATCCCAGAAACGGTACGGTATTTTGATTATATGATTTTCATATATAAATTATCTATATATTTGATACTAACTTAATATAATATGTTCAATTTTTATATTGCAGTACTTTGAAAATTCCAGTCCTTCATATTCTGAGCAAGATCTGATGGAATTAAAGGAGGAATCGTGTGAGTATGTGCTTGAAATGAAAATTATTTGATTTTCTGGGAAATAGCATGCTGCAAAGGACTGAATATTATATGGTGCATAGTTATTATATGTATATGATCATAGGACAGTATATAAACTTGCATATGAATATGTTGTAAATTAGATTCAATATATATTCATACCAAATATGTTGTAAATTACTGTGTTACAGGATAATATAAATGTATCATATTGTGTAAACTGATTATGTTTTAAACTGATTATGGGCTCTTGTTCTGGTTCTGGTTCTGGTTCTGGTTGTGTTACTGATTCTGTTTCTGTTTTAACATGCACATGAATATGTTCTAAAATTACTGATTCTGGATGTGTTGTGTTGTGTGAACTGGTTCAAACTAATTTTGGATAAAAAGATAAAAGACAGCGCTTTATAAAAAAAGTGCCATAAAAAGCTAAAAAACGCTTTTAAAATATATACAGGGTAAAAAAAAAATAAATAACACCTTTAACAGCGCTTTTTCTAAAAAGCGCTGTAAAAGGTACCCCAAATATGTATTATGGGAATGCCTTTTACAGCGCTTGTTACAAAAAGCGCTGTAAAAGGTACCCCAAATATGTATTATGGGTATGCCTTTTACAGCGCTTCTTACAAAAAGCGCTGTAAAAGGTACCCCAAATATGTATCATGGGTATGCCTTTTACAGCGTTTGTTACACAAAAGCGCTGTAAAAGGTACCCCAAATATATGAAATATGGGTAAGCCTTTTACAGCGCTTTTTACAAAAAAGCGCTGTAAAAGGTACCCCAAATATATGAAATATGGGTATGCGTTTTACAGCGCTTGTTGTAACAAGCGCTGTAAAAGTTGCATAATAAGCGCGCGTTATAATGGGTGCCTTTAGTAGCGCTTTTTTGGAAGAGCTGTTGTAGCTTTTACAGCGCTCGAATCTACAACGCTTTTTTTTTTTGAAAAAGCGCTGTAGAAGGCTTAAAAAAAGCGCTTTAAAATGCTGTTTTTGGCGTAGTGAATCTTCATTTCAAGCACATACTGACACCAGTCTTCCTTTAATTCCATTAGATCTTCATCAGAGTATGTTGGACTGGAATTGTCAATGTACTGTACAATATAAAAATTGAACATATTAAGTTAGAATCAAATATATAGATAATTTATATATGAAAATCATATAATGAAAATACCGTACCGTTTATGGCATAATAGTTTGATTCCTGTCAACAATCTCCTTCACGAATCACAATACATAGTACCCACAGTCGATGTTGTTAGTTTGACGAGGGAACTATAAAATAAAACATATAAGTCAATAAAATATTTGTGCATTGATCGTAAAGGCATATATTTGTAAATGAAAATTTAAAGGCATATATTTCAAACCTTTATTGGAATCCATGTGATGTTATTAGACTTTTCCTTCGACACTGTAGCACCTCTTTGAGCTCGAAAAACTTGTAAAGCACTATCGAATAAATAAATGTGATTATTATAGCATTAACAAACACATTATTTATATATATATGTAAGAAATAAATGAATATTACTTACGTGTCGAACATAGTCTTTATATCGGAGTGATTGTTGTAATTGCTATGCAAGGGGTCCAAATAGTATATAACTTCAGAGGTCGCATTGATTGCAAATAGCACCCAATGTGCCCTACAACAACAAAAATTTGGTTGGCAATTTTGTTTACACAACTAATAAATTAAGATCTCATAAATTAAAAAAGATATAAATAAATAATATATAATTACGTACCCTGAATTATATGGTGCAAAGAACAATTTATCCTTCTCTATATTTCCTAATAACATATCTACAATGTAATTCTTTACATTAACTCGATCGAGTTTACACATTGAAAGCTTATGCCGAGAAAAGAATGAATATCTATTTGACAATCTGCGCGTGCACACAACCTTCTCATACAAAAACCTTCAATGAAAATTTCAAACTAGATTAATTACCAATAAATTTAATTAATTACCAATAAATGCAATTAAAATTATTTTTTACCT
Organism: Cicer pinnatifidum; assembly: GCA_037974775.1. Lineage (NCBI taxonomy): Eukaryota > Viridiplantae > Streptophyta > Magnoliopsida > Fabales > Fabaceae > Cicer > Cicer pinnatifidum. The sequence goes on along the minus strand of JBBPBR010000008.1, from coordinate 25,343,976 downwards.
TATGTACAAGCTGATGACAGTAGCACTCAGCTCTTTATGGTTGAGAAGTTTGTATATGTGCTTCTTTTCGAGAAATTCTTCATACTCATCTCCGAATATAGCTTTATTCATGGTTATGATGCACTGTAAAAGGAGCGCTATAAAATGAAATTTTTCGCGTAGTGGTTAGTTGATTTTATGTATGTGATTTGTTCATGAATTCAAAACACGAAGACATGTTAAGCGCTAATTGGTTAGAAGAAAATGATTAAATTAATCTATTTTGTTTTTTATGTGCAACATAATCTAATTAATTTCAAGTGAGGAAATAATATAGTTGGAGTTTATCATTATATTATATTTTGTAATATGTGCTTAAAAGACATGTTTAGTTAATAGTTGTAAAAAATACCATTAGAAAACTGAGTTAATAGTGGATTAATTCCTCGACATTACTTAGGAAAAATCTCTCTATAAATAGAGAACTAGATATAGCAATAGTTGTTTTGAACTGGTAGAAAAATATTTGTGTCTCTTCTCTTTCTCAACTATATTATTTGATTTAAGTTCTTTATAATTCAAATTTATTTTACTGAAAATTAATTTACAATCATAAGTTGAATGTTTTGATAAAGAATACATCTTTCTATTTAGCGAATGAATTTGATTTTTATAAATGATCAACACAATTCAACTTCTTTTTCTTGTGTTTTCTAACTCCTTCGATTGATGTCAGAGCTTGATCTCTTTTTTGAGAATATTAGGGTGTAACAGTAAATATTTTTTACTTTTGGAAATATTAGTTAAATGGTTTGACTTACTATATGTTTTTAGTTCAATCCTACTTTCAATCTATTTTTAAATTCAAATTTTTATTTTTGTCAAAACCATGGGTTAACAAAAACTATGGTTGTTGCATATTCAAATTGTTATCTACTAATAGGTAATATGCATTACTAGATAATCTATTTCTCAATTAACAATGTAATCTGTTAACAAGAGTTATTTTGAAAAAGTTTTTCGGACGTTAAATCTTGCAGTTATAGTCATATTGTTTGTCTTTGAGTAGTTATTCTTCAATTATATTTTGAGTAGCATAATGGAATCTCTTTATTGAGATATCTGAATGCTCAAAGAGAGGATCATAAATGGAAAAGGATTTTAACTATGTTCATTGAATAGAGTAAATTTTTTTTTTGAATCCATGTCTGAATGTGAAATATCATGTTAGATTCGATTATCTAAGAAAATATTTCATCATGTGATTAGTCTGCAATGCAATTGGAAACTCAATTGAGATTCAGTAACTTGCGTAAATGTTTTTGAAATTTATGTTTGTATCTTGAAAGTCTTCAATGAAGCAGAGTAAGTTAACTAGTGAGAAGAGTCAATATGATAATACTAAAAGTTATCTCATGATGTATAGAAATATTATTCGCATCATAGCTTATTACCTACTGATCACACATTTAGAAGAAATAAAGCTACATTTATCAAAGCTTCATTTATTAAAACTACATTTATCACTCATTTTGAAAATTATCCATCAGTTACGCTTGTTAAAACCCAAGTTTTTATTTTCATTCTTTTCTTTACTTATTTAAACTTCTCTTCTTTTTAGTGTTTTACAAAAATAATAATTTTTGTTAAAAACCTTTCTCTTCCAACCCAAATCCTTTTTCATCCAAATAAAAGTAAACCTAAAACCCTCTAAGAATATTAATTTTATATCTCATTCTTTATTGAGTGTTGATCTTCCAAAATGGCCCTCTTTTAAAATTGTATTCTCATAAAGACTTTAAGATTTTCGTAAAACATAAAATGCTCAACTTTAGTGCTAAAAAGTTCAAAATCTTGAAATCATAACATATGTGAACTAAATTCAACAATATGGGTTACAAAACGCAATATACAAAATGCATTCAAAGGTTCATTCTGTTCAACCCTTGAGTATCAATGTCTCATTTTTTTCATTAAGTACCTTAAGTATAAGGAGGAAGTAAGAACAGAGCATTGAAAAACTTATACCTTATTTTGTTTGAATCTTTTTATTTCATGGAAATCTAAATGTAATAAAGAAGGGTCTGAGCACCTAAAATCATAAAAAGATTTATCTTTAGAAGTCACTACGCCAAAAATTGCCTTTTACAGCTGTTTTTTTAAGCCTTCTACAGCGCTTTTTCAAAAAAAAAAAAAGCGCTGTGGATTCGAGCGCTGTAAAAGATACAACAGCGCTTTTAAAAAAGCGCTCTTAAAGGCACAATTTATAACGCGCGCTTATTATGCACCTTTTACAGCGCTTGTGACAAAAAAACGCTGTAAAAGGCTTACCTATATTTCATATATTTGGGGTACCTTTTACAGCGCTTCTTTGTAACAAGCGCTGTAAAAGGCATACCCATATTTCATATATTTGGGGTACCTTTTACAGCGCTTTTTTGTAACAAGCGCTGTAAAAGGCATACCCATATTTCATATATTTGGGGTACCTTTTACAGCGCTTTTTTGTAACAAGAGCTGTAAAAGGCATACCCATAATTCATATTTTGGTATGCCTTTTATAGCGCTTTTTATAACAAGCGATGTAAAAGGTGTTATTTTTTTTTTTAAACCCTGTATATATTTTAAAAGCATTTTTTTAGCTTTTTATGGCACTTTTTTTATAAAGCGCTGTCTTTTATCTTTTTACCCAAAATTAGTTTGAACCAGTTCACACAACACAACCAGAATCAGTAATTTAGAACATATTCATATGCATGTATATTACCCTGTAACACAACCAGAACCAGAACCAGAACCAGAGCCAGAATCAGTTAAAACATAATTAGTTGACACAATATGATACATATATATTATCCTGTAACACAGTAATTTACAACATAAGTAATTAAATATACATTGAACCTAATTTACAACATATTCATATGCATGTTTATATACTGTCCTATGATCATATACATATAATAACTATGCACCATATAATATTCAGATCCCTTGCCCAGCAGCATGCTATTTCCCAGAAAATCAAATAATTTTCATTTCAAGCACATACTCACACCATTCCTCCTTTAATTCAATCAGATCTTGCTCAGAATATGATGGACTGGAATTTTCAAAGTACTGCAATATAACAATTGAACATATTATATTAAGTTAGTATCAAATATATAGATAATTTATATATGAAAATCATATAATCAAAATACCGTACCGTTTCTGGGATAATAGTTTTATTCTTGTCAACAATCTCCTTCATGAATCTCAATACGTAGTACCCACAGTTGATGTTGTTTGTTTGACGAGGGCACTTTATTGGGATCCATGTAATATTATTAGACTTTTGCTTCGACACTACCACACCTCTTTGAGCTCGAAAAACTTTTAATTCACTATCAAATGAATAAATGTGATTATTTTAGCATGAACAAACACTTTTTTATATATATGTGTAACAAAAGTAAATGAATATTACTTACGTGTCGAACATAGTCTTTATTTCGGAGTGATTGTTGTAATCGTCATGCAAGGGATCCAAATAGTATATAACTTCAGAGACGGCATTGATTGCAAATAGCACCCAATGTGCCCTACAACAACAAAAAATTGGTTAAACAATTTTGTTTATACACAACTAATAAATTAAATTCTCATCAATTAAAAAAGATAAAATTACGTACCCTGAATAATATGGTGCGAAGAACAATTTATCCTTTGAAATATTTCCTAAAAACATATTTACAATGTATTTCATTACATTGTCTTCATCGAGTTTCTATATGGACGTCTTATGCGGAGACAAGAATGAGTATTTATTTGATAATTTCCTCGGGCACACGACCTTCTCATGCAAAAACCTTCAATGAAAATTTTAAACTAGATTAATTACCAATACATTTAATTAATTACCAATAAATGCAATTAAAAGTATTTTTTACCTTATATACAAGCACATTACAGTAGCACTGAGCTCCTTATGTTCGAGAAGTTCGTATACGTGCTCCTTGTCGAACAATTCCTCATACTCATCTCCGAATATTTCTTTATTCATGTGTATCATGCGCGAATCGTCGCTGCTGCACAGGTTCTTTTTTACTTGGATGTCAAGACACGCCCCGTATTTACCAAGGCGTGGCTGACTTATTTTAGGAGCAGTAGCAGCAGCGACTGATTTCCCACGATCCAATTTTTTTTATTGCTGCAAGTTTGGCAGCTTTATTGGCCTCCGGCCTTTGTAATTTGGCAGCTCTATTAACCTCCAATTTTTGAGGTTTGCTGCCTTTTTTTGGATGTGCGGGTGGTTTATTTATTTGGACCTACAAAAATGAGGTTAAATGTTTTTTTATTGAATCTGAAAAAATTGACAAAGCTTATGCAATAAATGTGACAAACCTTTTCGGGAGACGTAACTGATTTATTTCTGGGAGGGCTTTTAACGAGGGCAACAAGGTTCATGGGCCATGCCACATAACTACCAATAGCTTCGCCCAATGTTTGCATATCTCCGTCGTTGTCCGGTATCGACAACAGTGCAGTTGGTTCGAAAGCAACAGTAGGCGATACTCTAACATGGCCCTTTGGGATCGGAGTATTGTGCAATACTTCTCCCAAAGTATTGTACAATTTTCCTTTTCCCACCTTCCAATGAGTGGGTGAGGACAAGTATAGGAAACATGAAGTGACACCCTAAATCAATAGTTAAAACATAAGTACAGTTAATATATAATATTGTTTAATGCATAAGTAATTACATAAGCAAGTAAGTAATTAATTACCTCAGGAATAATTTTCAAATCGACGTTGCAACTCCTGCTTTCACTCTCCATTTCTATTTCACCTTGGAGCTGATCCGGAAGTTGCTTGTCTTTATTCGTATTCACCAAGAGTGTCACTTGTTCAGATAGGATTCTGAGCTTCTCTAATACTTCCTCGTTGGAAGGTTTTTGGCGCTTCTCTTGAGGAAAAAAGCTTCTGGGATTTACGCCAAATCCCTTCCCCCTAACTCGACCGGAATATTCAGGAACATTAAAAACTTTGCCCAGAATGTCCCTGCAACTAGTCTTGTTGCCGTCTTCATTTTCAGAACTTTGTTCGATGGTCTCCTAAAATACATGTAACATTAAAATAGTTAAGTTCATTAGCATTTTTAAAATACAATATTAAAAAGTATTCAAGTGACAAATACAATATTGAAAAATATTAAAGTCATAATATACTTACACAAAGTTCTATTACTTTTTGAACATTTTCGTTATCAACAACTCCATCCTTATTGACCCGAGCTTCCTTCCACAAGATATGACGACCCAACGGTTGATCGGATTGGGTCTCTTGTCGCTATTCGTTAAAACAAAATATTAGTTAGAAACTATAGTTTATAATACAAATTCCCTCATCGTTGATGTTACATTGACTTACAAGATTTTGGTCTAGACGTGCATATCCCATACGAGATCTTCTGTATGGGTGCGTCGGGTTGCTTGCCCTCTCGCGATTTGCCTTACTAATATTCTATATAAAAAAATAGAAATTATGTAAAAATTTAAAATACGATACGAATATGAATAATAAAATACACAAATGCTATTAAATTAATCACTTACAACAAACGCGGGGTCAGTACGTTTGGAAACAAATGCTTTCCATTCATCATTTGATATATAATGTTGATATATCTTTGGAGGTTCAGCAGTTGTGTTTCCTTCTCTATCTTTAAGATAGAAATCTGAGAGATGCGATCTAAATCCCCGATGGATTTTCTCAGCAACTCTCAAAACGTAATTCTTTTGTCCCTCATCAAGGACAAAAGTGGTCTGCAATGAAAAAAATTATAAGTAAAGTATTTCAATGAAAATATTTATAAATGACAAAAGATTGGATCAAAAAATTTACTTGAATGTCATTCCATATTATGTCTTTGGCATCCTTTAACGCCTTGTCTATCCAGTCGTCAATCGTGATTGGAATATTTTGTCGAACAACAGCCCCAATGTAACTCACAAACATTGCGCTGTTGGGGTCAACTGGCTGACCACTTTCATTCCATCAAACCTAATAAACTCATATAGTAAGTACATGCTATTAAAAAAAGCTAAAAAAATATACAACAAACAGAGTATAGTATAGTATAACCTCAAACTTGGTGCCATTGCTCCTTGCTTTAATCACGTTTTGCATTATAGTTGCACCACGTTTGACTTCATTTTCATAAGTCTTACTGGTGCCAACTTCTTCATTTTGACATTCTATTTCTTTGTTTGTATCCATTTAACTACAACAAGTTCAACATGCAGTTTAGTATAACATCAACAAGCTCAACATGCATCATGCATTATTCTAAACAACCTCAACATGTATCAGTATATATATTTTAAACAACCTCAACATGCATTTTAATCATTACAAAAAATTAATAACATCAATACCTGAATAATGGTTCGAAGAAAGATGAAATGCAAAGAAAAGAGCGAACACAGAAAGTTCACAGCAGTAAAGTTCACAGAAAAACGGTTTTGAAGAAATACGTAATGAGGGTTACGTATTTCAATGAAAATATAAGGTTCGAAATGATCTTGGATGGAAATAAGGTCCGAAATGAAGGAGATGATCGTGGAAATACAGTTCGTAATAGACAGGATTATAGGGTTTGCAAAAGAAGAGAAGAACGATGAAGGTTGAGATGATAGTGTAGATTACGTAATGAAGAGGAAACTGAAGAGGTTACTGTTATATATATAACCCTTTTACAGTGCTTTTTTATAACCCTTTTACAACGCTTTTCCAAAGAGCGCTCTAAAAGGCCTAAGCCTTTTACAGCGCTTGTTATAAAAGCGATGTAAAAGGCGTCCTTATTTAAATTTTTAAAAGGCTCTTTTACAGCACTTATCCCAACAAGCGCTGTAAAAGACCTCATTGTTTTAGTATGTAATATAATGCTTTTTTTAAAAGCCTTTTACAGCGCTTGTTCAAAGAAGCGCTGTCAAAGGTCTTATTATGTTATTTTTGTGTTTTGTTATGTTACTTTTTAAACAAGCTCTGCAAAACCCACATAGTAGTAACTGGTCACCACCAAAATATCTTCCTCATCACCAAACTCCACCTCAAAGTCCTTTTATGCATCTTCTTCGCAAACATCAAAGCTTACTCTTTCAATCTCCACCTCAACACCCTTTTTATCTCTTTACATTCCCTTTCATTCTTAAATCGTAACTTGATCTTCAGGTTCATTGCCATGTTGCGAAAAATGGGTTTGTTAATAATGTGTCTGATGTTTTTGTTAACAATGGGTCTGATGTTTTTGTTAACAATGTGTTTTTGGGGATTCCCATGATGCGTACAAGGTGTTTGAAGAAAATCTTGTTAGAGAAAGTCATGTTAGGTATCTGATGAATATTATTTTTAAAGCCTTCTACAGCGCTTGTTCACATAAGCGCTGTAAAAGGTCTTTTTATTTTATTTTTCAAAGAGTCTTTTACAGCGCTTTTCCCAATAAGCGCTGTAAAAGGTCTCCATCAGACAACAATTATAACCTTTATTTTTTACTTTATTAGGTACATTAACTATAAATATTAACACATTTTTGAAATCCATAAATTATTAATTAATATTATTAATATAACTTTAATTAATATTATTAATTATAAATATTAACGCATTAATTATTGTTGAATACATTAAAGTTATATTATAAATATTAACACATTTTTGAAATCCATAATTTATATTGGAACAGTATTCAACATTCAATTATTTAATGTCATATATTTAATTTTTCCTTTAATATTACTTAATCTTGAGCGTTAAATACTCATTCTTGTCTACGTTGTCACACTTCAATTATTTAATGTCATATATTGTAAAAATTGTTAAATACTTATACGTTAAATACCCATCTACGTTGTCACACTTGGAAGGCCTCGGTTCGAATCTGAATTAAGTGAACTTCGTAAATGTAAGCGTTTTTAAATTACAAGAGTCTTTTACAGCGCTTTTTGATGTAAGCACTGTAAAAGGTATCTTTATTTAATTTTTTAAAGGGCCTTTTACAGCGCTTGGTAAGAAGAGCGCTGTAAAATGTCTCATTATTTTATTTTTAAAAGGGTCCTTTACAACGCTTTTTTTAAAAAGCGCTGTAAAAGGCATGCACTTTTTTTACATGCATAGTTCTTAAGAATTGAAATTGTCCAAATTTACATAAACATGCACTTCACCAAAGACCCTTATCCCCCACCCATCAACCAAACTATCCAAAAGCCAAAAACATAAGTCCTAATTGAATCACTGGTTATGCTTGCCTTCTTACAACAATAAAACAAGAATAGAACCAGAATAATTCATATTATAATACCACAATAGTTCAATAAAACCAGAATAGAACCATAATAGAACAATAATTCAGATTACAATAATTCAGATTACAACAATAAAACCATAATAGAACAATAATTCAGATTACAACAATAATTCAGATTACATGCATGACTTATATAAAACAATTAAACATGTACATTAAGATGCCCTTCTTCTTTTCCTGGGGGGATTCACATTTGTTTGTCCATTTACAATTCGAAACGATGGATTAATCCAAATTCCCTCGTCATGATCATCTCTAAGATATAAACCATCATCAGTTGAATCAATTTCATGTGGTTGTTGTGATGTTGCAAATAAAAGATCATTACCAACATCTTCATCATTGTTGTTATCATCACTTATTTTATTGGTCGATAGGACAACAGACCATTTATCATCAGAAGGATCGGTGACATAAAACACTTGTTGAGCTTGCGACGCTAAAATAAAAGGCTTGTCTTTGTATCCCACCCTATTAAAATCCACAAGCAAGAATCCTGACTCATCAATCCGAACGCCATTATTATTATCGACCCACTTGCAACCAAATATGGGAACACGAAACATTGTGTAGAGTAACTCCCATATGCGCTCGATAACCCCAAAATATGATAGATTTGCATATATTGGGTTTTTGTCTTTTGCACTTGAGACATGCATCGCTTCAGCTACGAGAGTGACTCCACTATTTTGCATAGTGGTCTGATCATCTTGTTCTTTGGTATAAAATGTGTAGCCGTTAATAACATAACCAGTGTAAGAAAAGACATGTAAGCTCGGACCATTTGCTAGCCACCTCAATCTCTGTGAAATTGATCCGGGGTCTATATCAAATTTTGACTTTATGTGATTTTTTAACCATGTTATAAAACTTCGATTGTGCTCTCGAGTTATCCAATTTTGATTCCTATTCATGTTCAAACGAGATAACTGATCCATGTGTATTGTAACATACGGTTGAACCTCATCATCATTGTGCAGAACATACAATTGTGCCTGCTGCCATTCTGTCCTTGATATAGTCAGCAGTCTCCTTCCAATTATCCTTTCTCCTGATATTCTTCCCGAATGACGAGACATGGGAAGCCCTATGGATTCAACATTGGACAGATATTCAGTACAAAATTCAGCAACCTCTTCCACAATGTATCGTTCAGCAATACAACCTTCTGGTCGACTTCTACTTTTTACGTACCCTTTTAATATTTTCATATATCGTTCTATCAGATACATCCATCTCATATAAGCTGGCCCACAAAGTTGTGTCTCCTTAACCAGATGAACAGTAAGGTGAACCATTATATCAAAAAATGATGGTGGGAAATACATTTCAAGCTCACACAAAGTAACAACAATTTCCCTCTGCAAGGTCGGTAATTTCTGAGGGTCGATCGCTTTACTACAAATTTCCCTGAAGAAGAAACATAATCTAGTCAAGGCTAGTCGAACTTTTTTAGGTAAAATGGAACGTATACCTATTGGTAGCAAATATAAGCTGGCCCACAAAGTTGTGTCTCCTTAACCAGATGAACAGTAAGGTGAACCATTATATCAAAAAATGATGGTGGGAAATACATTTCAAGCTCACACAAAGTAACAACAATTTCCCTCTGCAATGTCGGTAATTTCTGAGGGTCGATCACTTTACTACAAATTTCCCTGAAGAAGAAACATAATCTAGTCAAGGCTAGTCGAACTTTTTTAGGTAAAATGGAACGTATACCTATTGGTAGCAAATGCTCCATTAGAATATGACAATCATGGGTCTTCAAACCTTTTAACTTGAGGTCTTTCATACAAACCAAATTTTTAATGTTCGAAGAGTATCCTTCTGGAACTTTAACTTCGTGTAGAAATTTACATAAAACAATTTTTTCCTTTCTAGATAGAGTATGAGCGGCTAGAGGTAGATATGTGCGATTTCCTTTCTTTACTGGAGCCAATTCATTTCTTATTCCCATATCGACCAAGTCCAATCTTGCGTTGATGCCATCTTTAGACTTTTCTGGAACATTGAGTAACGTACCAATAACACTATCAAATACATTTTTTTCAATATGCATCACATCGAGGAAATGTCTTATATACAATGACTTCCAATATGGCAATTCAAAGAAAATCGACTTTTTCTTCCACCCAGTTTTGACCAACTCTCCCGCAAAAGGTTTGCCAAATTTATTGGTCAAACCTTGTACTTTTTCAAGTATTTGATATCCACTCAGTGCTAAAGGAGCTTTTACCTTCCTCTGATTTTCCATTAAATGCATTTCTCCACCCACGATACTGATGACTATAAGGTAATAATCTACGATGTCCAAGAAACACATTCTTCTTACAATGTTTCAACCGCATCCAATTTGTACTCTCTTCACATATAGGGCATGCACACTGACCTTTAATGCTATATCCTGATAAATTACCATATGCTGGAAAATCATTAATTGTGCCGAACAACATAGCCCTCAAATTGAAACATTCTTTCTTATACCCATCATAAACTTCCACACCTGTCTCCCACATACGTTTTAAATCTTCGATTAGAGGAGTCAAGTATACGTCGATATCATTCCCAGGTTGTTTGGGTCCAGAAATTAACAGAGACAACATCATAAACTTATGCTTCATACATAACCATGGAGGTAGGTTATATATTACCAAAATCACAGGCCACGTGCTGTGTGAGATGCTTTGAAGACCATGTGGATTCATTCCATCAGTAGAAAGTGCAAGTCTTAGATTTCTTGACTCTATCCCGAATTCAGGATACTCGTGATCAATTTTTGCCCATTGTGGGGAATCTGCAGGGTGTCGAAACATTCCATCTCTAATTCTTTCATCTGCAAGCCATGTCAAGTGTTTTGAATCTTCTTCACTGCGATACATGCGCCTAAATCTTGGTATTATAGGAAAATACCACACGACTTTTGCTGGAGTAGATTCTTTCTTCTTATATCGAGAGACATTGCATTTCGGACACGCCTTAAGTAGTTCATATTCATTTCGAAATAAAATGCAATCGTTAGGACACGCATGAATCCTTTCGTAACTCATGTCAATAGAACACAAAATCCGTTTAGCCTCGTAGGTTCGACTGGGAAGTTCATTATCATCTGGCAACATATCTTTTATGAGTGTTAATAATTCGGTAAAACTTTTATCAGACCATCCATTAATCGCTTTTAAGTTGTACAACTTTAATATCGCCGACAGTCTTGTGAATTTAGTACAACCATTATATAATTCTTTCTCTTCATCACTCAACAAACTTTCAAACATTTTAGGACAATCTCGAAGATCTTCTTCAACTGCTTTTGCGATCTCATCAACTCGGTCCGACTCATATGTATCTATATCGAACTAAGTTGAAGCATATGTCGAACTATTCTCAAAATTAATGTTTCCTTTTTTTTCGCACCATGTCTTATCCAACATGTGTAGCTTTGATCAATTCCATTACATATTAGATGTACTTCTAATTCATCTTCTCTAACACGTTTTCCAAAACAACATTTTAAACAAGGACAAACTACTCTATTTGGATCTTTTGCATTCTTCACTGCAAACTCAACAAACTCCTTCACTCCAATTTCATACTCTTTTGACAATCGATTGGCTGACATCCATTTCCTATCCATATTATACCACCTATATAAATGCAGTTACAAAACTAATAAGCTTTCAATACTGAACTAATAAACTAATAAGCTTTTAATACTGAACTAATAAACTAATAAGATTTCAAAACTAATAAACTAATAAACTAATAAGCTTTCAATACAAAACATATCTACACGTTTCAAAACAGAACAGATCATGTGATATGAGTTTTTGACAATTTTTGACAATTTCAAAACATAACAGATCATGTGGTATATATAATCTGAATTATTCAATTGTTCATGAGAAATAATGTTGTTTTGGATTAACAAATCTGTTCATAACAGATCATGTTGTTTCTCATGAACAATTGAAGAGATTTAAAACATAACAGATCATGTGGTATATATGTGTAGAAGAGATCATAAAGATTTTTTGACAAAAAAAAATTAAAAAATACCTGAGACAACATAGATGGCTGCACAGTACGTAGAGGATATTAGGGTTTTGAAAGATCTAGAGGATATGATATGAGGGTTTCCAACGTATATAATTATTTGAAATATGCATTTTACAGCGCTTGTGAAAAAAGCGCTGTAATAGGTAGTTAAATTCAATGAAAGCGCATGTATTTTACAGCGCTTGTGGAAAAAGCGCTGTAATAGGTAGTTCAATTATTTGAAAGCGCATGCCTTTTACACCGCTTGTGAGAAAAGCGCTGTAAAATAATACGCGAAAGCGCTTCATTTTACAGCGCTTTTTTGACAAGCACTGTAAAAGCCTTATAACGTTATGCGCAAACGTTATAAGACATACAACAACGCTTCTTTTACAGCGCTTGTCATAAAAAGCGCTGTAAAAGGCTATGTTATTTTTAAAATATATTTTTAACAGCGCTTGTATTTACCAAGCGCTGTAAAAGGGACGCTGTAAAAGGCAATTTTTTGCGTAGTGAGTTTATATCTCTGGTTAAATATTGAAAGAAAGTCCCACAAGACAAGTCAAAGATAATTAGAGAAAAAGGACGACTAAATCATCTCTTTTCCTTAGTTATGTCTAACAAGTCACAAGGTAGGCTCCTAAATATGAAAAATTCTTCATCACTGTATGAGATGAAAGTACAAAGAAGGAAGACATTTACAGAAGAAGATTCAAATAAAGAGAGTTAATTTATTTATGGATTAGAAGTTGGTGACTCAAACCTAATATGTAATATGAATTAATGGATATGGTTAAGATAGTCTTAGGATAAGTATTGCAGTTGTAATGTAATGTGCCCTTGTTTTTATCCTTTATTTATGTCCATATTTTCTTCTATTTTCACTTTGTGCCATTCTTTTTGCATTGTGTCTAATTCATTTATTCTCCTGTGTTTTTATCTTTTCTTTTATCTTTTCTTTTGTTTTATTTTTTTTCTTCTTCTCCATCCACAACTCTTCATTTCTTTCCATAAATCGTCTCAAGCTTTTAAAATGTCTCATGTGTCTTAAAGTATCTGTCAAACTTTTGGGTCGTTCTTTGTCTCACCCTTCGTTTTCCTCCACTCCCTGATCATTACATCTCCTATTTCCAAAACATGTTTGTTTGCTTTCTCAAGAAACCTGATTATTTATACCTCAAATGTTTCCAATTCCCCTACATGCATTTCTTTTGCACCTCTCAAATGTTTACAAATGTTTCCAATTCCCCTACATGCATTTCTTTTGCATCTCTCAAATGTTTACAAACTGATGATTGGTCATGACGTATAGTATTTAATGTCGAAGTTAATTTGGAATTTGTGAATATATGTTCCCTTAGGTCTAGGTTATGTTGAGTGATGTCAAAACAAGGGTTAGTTTAGATGATGTAACTTAGTTTCTCTAAATAATTTTTCACTTCTTAGAATATGAGAAAATTAATATTTTAAATTATTCTTAAAATCATTTTTATAGTCATTTTAATATTTGGAAAAGTTGGATTTCAAAATTAAATTAAAAATCACAATTTCACATATTTTGTGTCTGTATTCGAATAATGCAAAAGTTCATTCAAATCACCAAATTAAAAATAAAGTGATTGGAATCATTTGAATCGGAAATTCTATTAATTCAAATCACCAATTCATTTTGCGAATTTTTATCAACTAGGGATATATTTTTTGAATGAACCTATAGGTGATTCAATTCATCTTGTTAAAATTTATTTAAATTGGATTAATGTTTATTTGAATCAACATACTATTGTGATTTCAATCAAGCATGCGCTTTATTTTTCTTCTTATTTTAGTACAACACACTCACTCTCATTAAAGGAACATTAAAATTTTCTCTCAAAATCTCATTAATCACAAACCCTTTTTGATAACTCTCAATCTCTTTGATGTGTTTGATTCTTTTCTAAGACACTAAGATAGGATCTTTTATTATTTATTAGTTTGTGGAAATTGATTGGAAATTAATTTTGTTGTAATCAAATACATTCAATTTTATGATAGTTGAATAATATTTCTCACAATTTGCGAGGGAACTATAAATGGCCACAAGCAAGGACAAGGTGGTTGATGCAAGAAAATATCGAACTAACTCTGCCACATGGATTCAACTACTCAAAATTAAGCAGAGAATTGGAATTATCAATATCATCGTCCAAAGTTACCCAGTCCATACTCTAACTTGAGTTCATTTACAAAAAATCAACTTATCAACAACATCACCATTAAACAACACTGAGTCCATATTGCGACTTAAGTTCATTAACTACAGATCAACTTATCAACAACTATCATTAGAACCTACCTAGCCCATATTGTGAATCGTATGCCTTAACAGATTTATTCCACATCAATATCAACATCATCAACAAACATATCATACAAACATAAATATGTCATACTCCATCAACAATATAACATCTAGGTTACAATTTTATCATCGTTAGATATTATTCTAACACATTAACTTATTAGTCGTATATTATTACTCGTTAGTAATTATCTTTATACATCAACTTTATCAACTCACAAAGTTGCTATTAATTGCTAAGGAATAAAATAACTTTTATTAATAATTTAATTTTTATTAATCATCTAATAACTTCAATACTCTTAATCTAAGTAATTAATGAACTATTATTACTTAAATAGTCACCTATAATTAACTAATTAATTAATTATAAGTATAATCTTATTAATTATGTTACTAAACTAGCATCAAACAACATCATAGATTACCTAATTTATATCTAAATCGATTAACTATAGCTAATTAAGCATAATAATTCATGGCATGTGAATTACTAGACTTTTTAATTTTTGATCTCTTGAAATTTTATTTCTTATATCCTAAAAATTGATTCCACTATACATAGAGAAATAATTTACAACTCAATAGACTATATAAAAATTATCCTATATTACATAACAATAACTCTTATATCAAATCATATACCATTCACATGAATTAAAAGCATTAAACACAATTTAACGAATTTACAATGAGATACTCATCAATTCATAAAATAATATATATAATGATACTCATAATATCATGCAATCACACACTTATAACTAAGCACTATTATCCACACGCTATATATCCTATACGAAACATATATGATATCTCTTATAAAGTAAACCCTTACTTGATTAATAGATTTTGATCACAAAAGCTACTTCACAAATCGATAAATCCTACATCAATCATGAGTCTTCAATTCAACAATGATTACTCATAAGGAAGAAAGATGACATAACTTATAAAACAATGAATTCAGAACAAGAACAATGGTTAGGACAAGGTTTCTAACAAAGAACAGGAAATATAACATGAATTATGTTTTTTTGTGACTTACTAAATAAATTATGCACAAAGAGGAACACATGGATTATAGCTATAATATCTACGATTATTTAGCAACAAATGGAATCGAATTCAGATACCAAATGAGAAAGTTATGAGTATTTTATTGTTTCTCCCACATCTCACTAGTTTTAATCAAAGCAATATACACAAATTTGACCTATTATCAGGTCTAAATAACGGTTTCAAGTCAGTCATGAAATTATGTTGAGGAAAATAAGGATCCAAGTCATTTATATAAGATTATAACTAATGTTGAGGAAAATAAGGATCCAAGTCATTTATATAAGATTATAACTAATTTAAAACTAAACACCACAAAAATCTCGGTTTTTGTTATAGTGGCAACAACTACATTGCTTTTTTGCTTTTTTGTTTGGATCATAAATTGGGCTACAAGGGTCCTATTCATGAGTCCTTGGTGGTGTTGGAAAGATAAGAAAAAATCCTAACAAATTTAAGAAATTTCAAAGTCTAAAGATGCTAAAAATCAATTTCATGTTTCAGACGATGCGTAAAGGTCAATATTTGCAGTTTAAACGATTCATAAAAGTCACCAATGGATACATTAATATGAGTATTTAAGTATAAATCAATCATTGTGAAAATAGAGCTGAGAGAATAAAAAAGTCAACATTTTAAGAAGAATTTTTGTAAAATCCTCGATCACATAAAAAGAAAAGAATTAATGAAAAATCTCCTCAACATAAATTTATTAGAATTGATCACTACAACATTTTTGAGTTGTGGCAACAATAAAAAAGTGTGGCGTAAATTAAAATATCTGTGGCCTAAAGGTTAGGCAACGGTTTGGCAACGGTTTATAAAGTGTGGCGTAGGTGGCCGTGGCCTATTCTTTAAGGCAACGGTTTTTTACTTTTGCCCATGAAGTCTAAAAAACCGTTGGTGAATACACTCAAAGAGGCCACGGTTTGTTTTATTGTTTCTGGCCACGGTTTTATGAACTAGTTTTGACAACAGTTTATAAATGTTGCATATACAGTTAGACCACAGTTTTGTGTAAAGTATTTATGTTTCAGGCAACACATTTATAACGTTGTCAAAAGAATAGGCAACATTTTTTGGTCTAATACAATATATTTGGATGTTTCAGGCAACACATTTATAACGTTGTCAAAAGAATAGGCAACATTTTTTGGTCTAATACAATATATTTGGATGTTTTAGGCAACACATTTATAACGTTGTTAAAAGAATTTAAATGTTGCCTTTTTGTTTAGGCCACAGTGATGAAAATGTTTTAAACCACACTTTTTATGTGTTCTCTATATTTTTCAACCATAAATATTCAATTTATCTAGTCTACATTTTTCTAAATGTTGCCTATAGGTTTATCATACACTCTCAATTTTTTGGCAAACATTGATAATTAATTATTATTGCTTGTAATTCATAATTGAACATTAACCAATTGCTATTGAACAAAACACAAAAGAGTTAAACATAATCAAGTCTTGATTAAAGTATATATTGCGAAGAAAAATAATTGTCTCATCAAAATAATGTAACATAAATATTACTAGATATCCAAAAAAAAAAACCATCAAGTTTTTTATTCCTAATGCAACAACCAAAGTTTGCATTGCCAAAAAACAACCAAGTCTTCAATACATTCCATTAGCTTCATGTATCTTGGTGATGATCTTCAAGTCCAACCTGGAAAGTTATTATATTAATATAAATAAAAGGAATAATATACAATTATAGTTATGAATATTAAAAAAATGAATCACAAATTTTTATCGCAACAACAGAATTAATGTTTTATTTAGTTATGTTAAACTACCTATTGGAAGAAAAAACTAGCAACGTATCACAAGTACTAAAGACCAACAATTTATAAGTCTACAAGGTACCTAATCATAACAATAAATCAACTTAATTATCTCACAGTTAAGTAAATCAAACTAATATACTTATACCTTTTCAGGAACATGAGTTGATGTAGAAGAATGGAGTGCCGCACTATTTGCAATACCTAAAGCATGTCCCATCATGTTATCAACAGCAGTTTCACTTAAACTTTGATTTTGCTGCTTCAACACATATTTTAGAAGTTCCTCATATGCTTCCATCCTTTTCTTAGTAAATGACTCATATTCTTCCATCCTTTCCTTCATGCTACTAATTTCACCTTCATAATGTTTCTTAATGTTAGCAATTTCTTCATTTTTTTTTAACATTGTTGGTGTAGCTGTTCTTCCATAACAACGAATTCTACCGGGCTTTTCTTTGCCGAACAATGATTGGAAGGCTTGGTCAGGAGGCTCACTAGAGTTTTCAATTGAATTTTGAAGTTTTGCCTGATAGGAAAAAAAAATCAACATTAAAATTTGAAAATTTAGACATTAAAAATATATAATGAGAAGGAAAAACATACAATGGCATTTTCTGTTTCTTCATCAATTTTTCCTTTTCTTCGCTGACGAGTTATGACAAACATTTCAGCTTGAGTGACTTCCTCCCCATTTTCCTTCTTTGCACGCTTTATTGGTAAAGTTGGTAATTAAAACTTATTAGAATAACTTGTTATTTATATATAACAAACACACATAAATAAGAATAAATATTGTACCTCTTTAGCACGAATTCTAGCAAAATTTGTTGGCCCCATTCGATGCATAAACTTCTGTTTAGCCCTATTGACAATATTTTTATTGCTAATGTTCTACAATGTAAGCAAAAAAAAATTAAAGTAGGATATATATGCAAAAGATTCTATACAACACAAAGTGAGTAAAAACAATGTAAAATATGTACAAACTTACTTGGATGATACTATTATTTCAATATTTCAACAATTTCTTGAAATGAGGTTCTGGTATGCTTTCAGGCCTGTTTTTTTAACCTTTCCTTGAAGGTTGAGTATTTCAAAAAATGCGTCCTCTTGATATAACATTTGTAACATCTCCATGCATCATTTATTCGAGAAAAAATAGCTTTGTTTCCTTTCTCTGGAATGATAAATTTACTCTGAAAAACATTGTTGTGATCAATAAGTGATAACTAATTGATGATCAAATAAAGTATGAAAATTAAACTCTTATACCTGAATATAAGGCCATATACGTTCCTCATGATTTTTGTACACTTTCTTAAAGTTTGTATAAATCAAGGGACAGAAGGCTGAATTCCTTGCAATAGTCCCAAGGAAATACCCTAAGTCAGTTACAACTTTGTCATCAGGTCCTATCACTTCTCCGTCATTGTCTAATGTGACTTCTACACGGAATTTTCTTCCATGTATATTCAAGCACTGAGTTGGTCCCCTGGTTTTTTTTCTTAGTTGTCCCTATTTTGATATTAAGTTTACATAAGATAAGATAAAATCCTAAATATGAATCACAATTATATATATATATATAAGAAATTAATATTTAATCATTACCATTATGTTCGTCATCTTCATCTTGATCTTCATTCTCTTCTTCCATGACATATTCTTCCTCTTCACTTCCTGTATCATTTCCCAGCTCTTCTTCATCATCAAGTTCATCATTTTCCTTAAGAAAATCTTCAATTAACATTGATTTGCACAAGGGAATTCTTTTGGCTTTCTTTGTTGCACTTTGTTGACTTGTCATTTCCTCGTCATCTTCATTTTGCACCATTTTTTTGACCTTTTGTTTTGTTCTTGAAATGTCATTTTCTTTTGATGCCTTTCTCAATGGTGATTGAACTTCTTCATTATTCACACTTTTTTTGGCTTTTTGAATCTGCAAGGGTGATTTTCTTTGATTCATAATGGATGTTGATGCTTCATTTGAAACTTTTTTGACATTGTCAAACTTCTTTTTGGTTGAACAAATATCCTTATTTGAAGATATATTTATTTGATCAATTGCTGCAAAATTTGATAACTTGAATTGTGCTTGAGATGCAATCTTAATTGAAGGATGCTTGACTCCTTGAATTTGCTTGTCTAACACAGTAGCCTTGGAACTAATCTTATTAGTTGATGGACTGCTTTGCTTGTCAATTGGTTCTTTGGTTCCAACCATATCTTCATTAGTTACTCCAATGCCTCTCATTATCTTTTCACGCTTGATTTTAAATCTCCTTAGTAATTCATTGCTTGATCTGGCTTGAAGTAGCTCAAACTTTGAAGTATTTCTCTCACCTTGGTCTTGAGCTTTCATCTTTTGTTTTAAACTTGCTTCCTTATTCATTTTCTGTAGAAAAATAAATAAAATATCAGTAAGAGGACAATAAACAAAATTGTTTTTGTCAATATACTAATACTGATTTAAAAATAAACAAACCAATAAGAGGAATATAAAATAAGACAATATGATGACACCAAGATACTAACAGTAAAAGGAATATAAAAACAAGTCAATAGAACATTTTTTGAAAAGGACAAAATAAAATATACAGATTAATAGCTCTTCATCGTCCAAGTCATAATCATCTTTGTCTTTGAATTCCTTCATAACATGTGCAGGCTTCTCAACTATGGTTGCTGGAATATCTTCCCTAACCCAATTGAGGTCGTTTTCATTATTTGATGCATTTATATTTCCAATATCATAAAATGGATCATCCAAATATTCTTCTTGAGTTGTAGCATTTGATTGATCACCCATGTTAAACAGATCTCTAGGAACGGTTTTCATAACATAATGTTTGTTTTCATCGAAAGGATCTTGCACATAAAAACATTGGTGGACTTGAGACGCTAGGACAAATGGATCATTTTGATAACATTTTTTGTTGAAATGTACACAAGTAAGCCCATATTTGTCTTCTTTAGCCTCAAACCAATCACACTTAAACAACACAAATTTGAGTTGACTATAATAGTCTAACTCGATTATGTCATGAATTGCTCCATAGTAAGTGACAAGATCTGTTTTAGGATTTTCATCCTTAGAACTTGCAAAACTTTCAGTCAAAGAAACCAAAGTTACACCAAAATTTTGAGTTTTGCGTCTTGCATCACGTTTCATAGTGTGAAATCTATAACCATTGATGAGATAACCTGAAAACCTATTTGCAGCAACATTTGGACCTCTAGATAATGCTTTGAGGCAAATGAACCATTACATCAAAAAAACTTGGAGGAAACACCATCTCCAATTGACAAAGTATTTCAGCAATCTCTCTATGTAGATAATCCAAATCTTGCACTTGGATAACTTTTTGACATAGAGAGCGGAAAAAAGATCCAAGACGAATCAAAGGTCCAGCCACTAGATTTGGCATTGTGCTCTTTATTGCTACTTGTAATAATTAGTGTAACATGAAATGCGCATCATGACTCTTGTAACCAAATATCTTTTTATCACCAACATGCACACATTTTGAAATGTTAGAAGCACTTCCATCAGGTAACTTGGCAGCCTTCAAAACACCGCAAAAAATAGACTTCTCTTGGGAATTCATTGAGAAAGATGCCTTTGCAAACTTTGTCCGACCTCCACCAATCTCTATTGGATGAAGTTCCTTTCTAATTCCCATATCTTGCAGATCATAACGAGCATTAACATGATCTTTTGTCTTTCCTGATATGTCCAAAAGAGTCCCAATAATACTATCACATATGTTTTTCTCAATATGCATTAGATCAAGATTATGACGTAAAGTATTTTGAGCCCAGTACGACAACTCAAAAAATATTGATTTCATCTTCCATGGACCATCATTTTTTTTCTCTTAATCTTCTTTCCAAATTCATTCTCAAAATCTTTTAAGTTTTCCAAGATTTCTATACCTTCTAACATAGGTGGTGCAGACCTATGTTATTTCTTTCCATTGAACGACCTTTTATTGGCCCTCCAAGCATGACTAGCCGGTAAAAAAATACGATGATCCATATAACACATTTTGTGATTGTGTCTCAAGTAGGTAGAATTAGTGTTATAATTGCAACACGCACATGCCAACTTTCCTTTGGTGCTCCATCCTGACAACATAGCATACCCAGGATAGTCACTAATAGTCCATAACAGAGATGCTCGCAATTGAAATGTTTGATCTTTTGAGGCATCATATGTTTCTACTCCAAATTCCCACAATTCCTTTAGCTCCTCAATCAATGGTTGAAGGTACACATCGATATCATTTCCTGGCGATTGTGGTCCATGAATCAATAACGACAACATTGTATACTCAGATTTCATACACATCCAAGGTGGATAATTGTATACCACCATCATGACAGGCCATGTACTGTGCGATATGCTCATAGTTCTAAACGGATTGAAACCATCACTTGATAAGCCAAGCCTTACATTACGATGCTCAGAAGCAAATTCAGGATGAAGCAAGTCAAAGTCCTTCCATGCTTGGCCATCAGTAGGATGCCTTAATTTACCATCCTTTGATCTACCTTCTTCGTGCCATCTCATTGACTCGGCAGTTTTTGAACACATAAATTGTCTTTGAAGTCTTGGAATCAATGGAAAGTGCCTCAAAACCTTTGTAGGAACTTTATGTTCATACTTTGGATCGTCAAACTCTGAATCTACTTGAGTAAATTCCTTCCATCGTGAAGCTTTACAAATGCTGCAAGTATCGTCCTTTTCATGCTCTTTCCAATACAACATACAATCATTTGGACAAGCATGAATTTTTTTATAATCAAGGCCTAAATCCTTGATTATGGCTTTTGTTTTGTTAAAAGATTCGAGAATGTTCAGATTAGGCATGGCTTCTTTCAATAACTCCAAAAGGGCATTAAATGATACATTGCTCCACCCATGAAGACATTTTAACAAATAAAGTCGAATTATAAATGATAAAGTAGTGAAGTTTTCACATCCCGGATACAACTCTTGCTTCGCCTCATTAATTAAATTATAAAACTTCTTAGCATCCTCATTAGGTCCCTTGTTGCCTTCCTCTTCTTTTTCAACGTGCCTAAATGTGTCATAAAGTAAACCATTGATGTCATCACGTGCGTCCACTTGATCTTCCATATAATCATCAATTTCCTTAGTCAATGATATTTGCTCTCCGTGGTTTACCCAAATGTCGTAGCCTTGTACAAAACCGAATCCTATTAGGTGATCGCGGACCACGTTTCTTCTTCTCCAACAAAGATTTCTACACTTGGCACAAGGACATAAAATTGTGCAACCTTGAGGTTCTCCTTTGGTGAAGGCAAAATCTAAAAAAGACTTTACACCTTTTCGATACTCTGAATTAAGTCTATGAAGTGTAGTCCACTTTTTATTCATCACTCTAAATAACAAAAATAATAACATACAATTGAAGTTTAACACAAATGAAATTATAATATCAATGCAACTAAAAGTAGATTTGTACAACTAAATGTAGATTAAGACATTAAAACAGTGAACCAAGTGGAATATAACAACAAAAACTAACCAAATCAAATAAAAATAATAGTGAAATATTGCAGACACAAACATGTAGATTCTATTAAAATAAATCCAAATATATTAAACACAATGATAACTATGGTTAATAAATTCATAATAAATCCAAATATTCAAATTAGCAGCAATTCCTAATTAACAATTAAATTCCATAATTAAGTAGCACAATATCACAAACAATTAAATAACTAATTGCTGCTCTTGGTTAGCATAATATCACAAACAATTCAATAAGTAATTGAAAGTAGTTGCGAAATTGGCAAGGTACCTATTGGAACAATTCACAAACTGATGCTTCTTTGAGACCAATAAGTAATTGATGCTTCTTTGAGACTTATTGGAATAATTCTGGAACAATTCACAATTCACAAATTGGCAGGGTGCCTATAAGTAATTGAAACAATTCACAATTGAGTAGCAGAATATCACAAACAATTAAATAACTCATTGCTGCTCTTGGTTAGCATAATATCACAAACAATTCAATAAGTAATTGAAAACAGTTGGGAAATTGGCAAGGTGCCTATTGGAACAATTCACAAACTGATGCTTCTATTACTTATTCACAAAATTTTTGGTGATTGAAGAAATGAAAATAGTGAAAAATTGAGAGGATCTTAACCATTTTTGTAAAAGTCTAAGCATGTATTTGGCATCATGTTGTGATGACTTGGTATGCAGTAATTTTCATTTGTTAAACTAGTTCTGTTTGGATGATGATAGAAATTTATGCAGTTGAATGTTGTAAAGCTATGTTTTTATGTTTGTTGTTGCAGTTATGTATATATGCAAAAGCGGTAATAAATATTTAATTAATGTGGTTCTTTCCCTGACAGAACAAGGACGTAACTGATGCAATTCAGAAGGTTGTTGCTGCTTATGATTGTAAAATTGTTGAGGGTGTGCTTAGCCACCAAATGAAGCAGTTTGTGATTGACGCGAATAAGGTTGTTCTAAGTGTATCTAATCCTGACACAAGGGTTGATGATGTTGAGTTCGATTCATGGGGTTTCGGCACAAATACATTTAGTGCTGTTCATGCTGGTAGCCAACAGATGCCAAGACTTGGTGAAGGGAGTAAAGCTCATGTTTTTGGTGAGGCAAAGACTTTTGAGAGCAAGTCAAATACTCAACCTGCTGGATGGGCTGGTTTTTAACAATGGGAAAAGGTTTAATGGATCTATAATACTATGATTGCATGTTGACTTTTTTTTTTAATCTCATATGATGTAAAACATGAATGGAAACTTGACATATATTATGTTTTGATTTCTTGTGGTTGAGTTTTTCTTTTTCTTTTGTGGATCATGCTATGAAATGGTATATGTTTTTCTGTATTTAAAATAAATTTCGGTAGCATTTTCATCTCTATTCCGCATGATTGTTGCATTACTCTTTTATTTACTCTCACATTTTATCTTACATGAATTCCTTTCAATTTTTTTTCTTTCCAATACCATCTTTAGGAAATTATTTTTCAATACCCCACCTCACTCCTCCATCCCTTTCTCTCTCTCACTTCCCCTACTCCTCCTCTGATCCTCCAGTACCACAGCTCTCTTGCATGTAATGAAGTGTTTGAAATTCTAGTTCTACCATAGATTTAGCTTCCTGCACCTGTTAAAATAACAACTCGGTTCTTTACAATTCTAGTTCTCACATTTAGCAGTATTCAATAGATATATATTCAAACACCGTAATTTTCTTCAATTAATTCCAAAATAAAATCCACACGACGTTCTTGAACTTATTTAATTTGATCCGGATGAAATGATCTCGAGTCGTCAAATATCTGAAGAAAAAAAACTCAATCAATAACAACATATAATTTTTTATCATACAAACATACAAAGACACAATCAATAACAACTTTTAAGAAATTTACGTACTTGCATCCATGAATCAACAATACAAGCTATTACAATGTTCAACATATGTAACATGACATAATAGCCACACTCATAATTTGAAGCTTGTCTTTGACTCTAAAATTGAAATCACAAAAAAAATGTTAAATGCATAAAATTTTTATAATATTATAAATGAAGTTATTTATTTTTAAACAACTTACTATAGGAAAACTCCATGTTATCTTCGGTTTAACTCTTAAACCTAGCAACTTATAATAACCTTCGAAAGCTCTACAAAATAAAAATAATTATTGAAATTGTGCTATAAAACTTTCCTTCATTTAACACAAGGACAATAAAACTTTCCTTCATTTTTGGGAGGTTTTTTTAAAGCAAATTCTAAAAATTCTTCCACACCTTTCTAATACACTTCACTTAAACGATTATAATTCATCCAACTACGATCCATAACTACTTCTGTTAAAAATAAATAATCGTAAAGATTTAGGTAAAAGATTAAAACTAAAACAATTTTATTATTTAGGAAATGTATAATTTACTTTTTATTTATTGTCCTAAAGTGTCGTATTCGTAATAGCTAAGAATAATCTAATAGTATATTATTGTTTTCTTTTTTATTGTTATTATTTTGTGAATATCTAAGTACCTATGAAATTTACAACCACAAAATAATTGAAATATTTTAAATGGGAAACTTCTAATTAAATTACAACACAAAATTATGGAAATATTTTAAATGAGACACTTCCATTTGAAATAGTTCAAATATGATACATTTTCAAGTGTATTAGTTTAATGAATTTCTTTTATGTATTTCAAAATTAATTAATTTTTTCATGCATCAATGATAAGAGCTATTACTTTAAGATTTAATAGATAACATACTACATTTGTAAAATTTACACCTTATCTACCTTTCTATCTAAAATGCTATTGTTATGGTATATTTCTTAATTGTTTTGTTGAAGAGTACCTTATCTTCCTTCGTACATAAAATGCTATTGTTATTGTATATTTTTTAGTTGTTTTGTTAAAGAGTACCTTATATGTCTTTCTATATAAAATGCTATTCTTATTGTATAGTTTTTAATTGTTTCGTTAAAGAGTACCTTATCTGACTTTCTCCGTAGAATATTATTCTTATTGTATATTTTTTAATTGTTTTGTTGAAGAATGTTTTTCAGCCAAAAAATAAAAGGGCAAACTTAATTGATTTAGATTAAACAAAAAAGCGTGTGTGCCGTAACAACGTGTACATATAAGTTGCAATCCCTCCATTCTAAAACAAACTCACCCTAAAAATATTCATGTCTAATGTCTTTAATACATAAAATAAAATACTACGTTTATAAGTTTACACCTTATTATCTATATGTTTTCTATATAAAATACTACTCTTTTGCTCCTTATTATGTCCACACACAAATTCTAAAAAATGAAATTTCTAAAAACTGAAATATGTAAAATATGTAATTTAGCTTGTGAATCAAACCTGTCTTAATGAATTGAATGAAGTGATAACGATAAAACGACAACGGTTGTAAAGTCAAATTCAAGTTGTAAGTGCTTCACGATATAGAGGTTAGGAATAGAAAGAAGAGGTTTAGATCGCAGATGTTATGGAAGCGGGAAGATAAAACGCTAAATACATGTCATCTTTTATTTTTCTAACCTGTCTTAGATCGGTTATCAATATAACCGTATTAAACAAGTCTTAAATATTTACAAAATTGCCACCGCCTCATTTTATTAAATGGCATAAATATTTACAAAATTGTCACCGCCTCATTTTATTAAATGACGTTTCATTCTAAGTCGGTTATCAATATAACCGCATTAAACAAGTTTTAAATATTTAAAAAATTGTCACCGCCTCATTTTATTAAATGGTATAAATATTTACAAAATTGCTACCACCTCATTTCATTAAATTAAATTTTATCTTTAAGTCGGTTATCAATATAACCGCATTAAACAAATTTTAAATATTTACAAAATTGTCACCGCCTCATTTTATTAAATGGCATAAATATTTACAAAATTGTCATAGCGTCATTTTATTAAATGACGTTTTATCGTTAAGTCGGTTATCCATATAACCGCATTAAACAAGTGTTTTATCCTTAAGTCGGTTATCATTATAACCGCATTAAAATTTTTTTAAATATTTACAAAAATTCACCGCCTCATTTTGTTAACTCGTTTACATGGGCAACCGACTTAAATATACATCCGTCTCATTTGTTAAGTCTGGTGGCACGTAAACGACTTAAATATGCTGAATTAAAAACTCAATTTTTTACTAGTGTGCATTAGTCACGATAGTAAGTATTTTTGAATTCTGCATTTTGAATTTCGTGTTATAGGTTTGGTAATTTATTTTTGTAGTTATGTCACCAAACCAAATTTTTCAAATTTGTAGTATGAGCAGTTTCACAACTATACAAATTGCAGTTTGGGGGAGGGATATTTTCTTCATTTTGAATAAATCATGTAAGAATGGTACCTAGTTCTTGCTAGTTCTGCAACTTGTATAGTTTCACAACTATACAAATTGCAGTTTGGGGGAGGGGATATTTTGTTCATTTTGAATAGATCATGTAAGAATGGTACCTAGTTGTTGCTAGTTTGTTGATGTTTTGATTAAGTTGGTTGAATGAATTGGAAATGTTTGAACATAGATGATTGAGAAAACTCATTAATTAAAACATAATAGTTGTTGTTAAGAGAGATTTGAGGTATTAAAGTTGAAGAAGGCTAGATAAGTATATTTGGAACTGAGGTACGATTGATCTTTAGCATGAGAAAAAAAGATAAATAAAGAGGAAGATTAAAAGATGACAACTCAATCTCAAATATATTTATAAACAAAAAGAGTAAATGAATAATTGTGTTATTCTATCGAGTAGTAATGGAATGATCTTCAAACCACCACTCTTGTCAAGAGATAGAATGATGTAGTATTAATTGGGTGATCCTTTAAACATCGCTCGTGTCAAAAGGTGAAGTAGAAGTAGAGAGAGAGTGAGAGAACAAAAAAAATAGTGAGTTGTCAAAGGTAACAATAAATACCCTCTATGTCAAATGGTTGGAAATTCATAACTATCTTATGTTTAAGGTGAGTTGCAAGCAGGCAACAATTTAATTTTTTTTGTTGATTAGATTCTCATAATGTTGAGATTCAACTTAAGGATGTTAACTTGATAAGCACACAAGGATTAAGTGGGTATGATAAAAAAATTTGTACTAAAGTTCCTATTTGTTTCATTCTATTATAACCCCATTGAGAGGTACCATTGTTTAGTATCTGTGATTAATAAGCAAAGTTATTCTGATAAATTTAATTATTATCTTGTTCCATTACTCGTAGACGAGCAATATTTCAAGTTTAGAGGTGTTATAACTCTTAGAAATAAGAGTTATTTATCATATTTAATCTATGATTTTCTTGTCTTTTGTAATAACTATAATTAATATATTAGGAGTTTAATTAGTATTAATATTAGGGTTTGAGTAATTTTAGGTGTAGTTGCATTTAATTGTTGTTTTTAAAGAAATTATGCTAGGTTTGTTACTTATACAGATCAAATTTAAAGTTTTTGTCCAACAGTTAAAATGTTATGGAAATGCTACAACAATAGGTGTGATAGACCTATTGAGCAATATGCCAATACAAATATGTGAGCTCTTTGGACGTATACTTGGTCTAATGAGCTGAGGGATACTCTATAATACTAGGACACACAATGTTGCTTTTCCAGGTGGGCCAACCTTCCCTTGATAGGGAAAAATATGGTTTACCACAAAAAGACAAAAACAAAGGAACAAGATGAGATAAGTTGTTCTACAAATTTCTTATAAAAGGGAAACAATTTCTTAAAAGAGGGAGAGACAACTTCAGACATGAAATTTAGAACCCTAGTCGTCACACTTTCATATCCTCTCATTTACATCCCATCATTGAAGATCATTGGAGCTTGTTTTATGAATCTTTGTTGTGAAGGAAGGATACATGCAAATCAAGCTGATACTCCGTCGGTCTCTTAACTTAATGTCAAAGAACACTTTATTTGAAGATTTGAGTTATAAATTTGATGAAATTTGTATTATATTGAAGATGATAATTAATTTTATTAGTTCTGTTTGAAGATCTCGATGAATTTTTGTACAAAAAAAAAGGATAACATTTAAAACATAAAAGATCAAATTGTTTACTTAAAATTAAATAAAAGACCAAATCGAGAAGAAAAAGAAAAGATAAATGACTGAAGTATTATCTTAAATTAAGTTAAGAGAATGCAAAAACAATTATGCCTAAATTTTATTTACTCAAATACACTTATTAATTGCAGGTAATTGAGAATTTTAATGAGTTAAGATATAAAAAATAAAAATATATTTATAGACAAAATTAATTGATATTGTATTGATTTTGTAAAATAACAAATAATTTAAGACAGATAAAAACTATAAATGAGACATTCAAATAAAATAGACGTAATAAAAAATTTCTTCTAATTTTTGTAAAAAAAA
>JBBPBR010000008.1:25269175-25311177 GCA_037974775.1 Cicer pinnatifidum | reverse complement strand
CCTTTAGGTTCGATTCGCCCCCACCAATCGGATGCAAATGAGACTACCAGCGAATCCCCTTCAGGGTACTTTGGAAACCTTGATATGATTTGCACTATCACACCAAGAATATCTCTCAATAGTATGTTACAAAATAATGTTACCTATTCTTTTCTCATGCATTAGAAAAGAATAAGTTGACTTAGTATATGAGAATGAGTGAAAGAAAATGGATGGCAATTACTTGAAATCGTTGTTTGCATTCTGTCCAAAGTGGCCCTATTTATAGGAAAATAATGTCACTTGGGAAAGAGTTGCAATTCTTCTTCTGCCACTGTTTGCGAAGGGTCATATATATTTACCGTTCATATATTAATTGATGTTGTGCAATGGTCTGGTGGTAAAACGTTGTGCCTGTTCGCGCATGACCCGGGTTCGATCCTGGTGTTGCAATTCTTACGATCAATTATAGATACATATATTACCAATATTTTAGAAATCTCTTCGAAGCAGCCTCACTTCATCCTCACATAGGTAGACTATATCAGAAATACACCCATAATATGTATTTCAGCAAAATTATCTATATTCAAGTACTTGCAATCATTCTAATAGTGTACTTTATCATTGAACTCAAGACTTGATGTTACTCAAGTGTGAGTCGACTTTCCACCATTGATGATTAATTAGATATGGGCTTGAGTCCCATCCCCAATGATGTCTTCAACACCATGTCCCTTGTCAGACCTTTCGTCAAAGGATCTGCAAGATTCTTTTCAGTTCTTACAAACACTATGGATATTACTCCATTTAAAATTAAATCCTTTACATAGCTATGTCTTAGACCAATATGTCTAGATTTTCCATTATATACTTGATTGTATGCTTTGGACAGTGTGGATTGACTATCGCAATGTATGGATACCGATGCCATTGGCTTTGGCCAAATTGGTATCTCATATAACAAATTTCTTAGCCATTCTGCCTCTTTACTACCTGCAGCTAGGGCAATGAACTCTGCAGCCATGGTGGAGTCGGCAATGCAAGTTTGTTTCTTTGATCCCCAAGAAACTGCACCTCCACCAAGGTTGAAGATCCATCCACTTGTGGAAGCATGATCCTCAACATAAGTTACCCAACTGGCATCTGTATATCCTTCCAAAACTGAAGGATATCCACTATAGATTAAACTATAGTTAATTGTTCCTTTTAAATATTTTAATACTCTATTAACAGCTTGCCAGTGTTCTTTACTTGGATTGCTAGTATACCGACTTAATCTACCTACAGCATATGCTATGTCAGGTCTGGTACAGGTCATGGCATACATCAAGCATCTGATTACCTTTGAATAATCTAGTTGTACCACAGGGCATCCTTTATGTGGTTGTAAACTAACATTTTGATCAAATGAAGTAGAAACAGGTTTGCAATTAAATTGATCAAATTTCTTTAGCACTTTCTCAATATAACGAGATTGAGATAAACCAATATTTTCTCCATCTCTAATGATTTTAATTCCTAAAATCACATCTGCTTCACCTAAATCTTTCATATCAAAATTTTTTGATAAGAAAGTTTTAGGTTTCTCCACCTCATCTAAATTGGTGCCAAAGATTAACATATCATCCACATATAAATAAATCATAACACCATTTCCATTATGAAATTTACTATAAATGCACTTGTCAGATTCATTTATTTTATATCCATTAGAAAGCAAAACTTTATCAAACTTTTGGTGCCATTGTTTGGGTGCTTGTTTTAACCCATATAAGGATTTAATCAATTTACACACTTTATGTTCTTGTCCTTTGATAACAAATCCTTCAGGTTGTTTCATATACACCTCTTCATCTAACTCTCCATTTAGGAATGCAGTTTTAACATCCATTTGATGGATTACAAATTATAGATAGAAGCTAGTGCCAAAAGCACTCTTATGGATGCAATTTTTGTGTAAACCCTTTGGCAACAAGTCTAGCTTTGAATTTTTCAATGGTACCATCAACTTTCATTTTCTTCTTAAAGATCCATTTACAACCTATTGGTTTGGATCCTGGTGGGAGGTCTACTAATTTCCAAGTTTTATTTCCCATAATTGAGTCCATTTCCTCTTGGATGGCTTCTTTCCAAAAGGAAGAGTCTTGAGACTTTACTGCCTCTTCATATGTGTTTGGGTCACTCTGTAAATTGTAGCAAATTGGTCCATAACTGTTACTGGAATCATTTGTTCCTTCTACAAGGAACATAAAGAAGTCTAGGTCATAAACTTTCTCTTTTCTAGCTCTTTTACTTCTTCTGGGTTCTGAACATGTCAAAATATCATTATTACATACATTATTTTCTAGATTTTGTACACTAGAACATACTTTTCCTTGGGATGTGGAATGGAGTTAAATCTATTTTCTTGAAAAAATGCATCTCTTGACTTAATCACTATATTAATAGGATATGAGTCATTAGATTCAACAACCATGAATCTATATGCCTTGCTATTTTCAGCACAACCCGGAAATACACTTTCAATTCCTCTTTCTCCCAATTTCTTTCTTTTTGGTTCAGGAACCTTAACAATTGCTCTACAGTCCCAAACTTTTATATAGTTAAGATTGAGTTTTCTTTTCTTTCAGAGTTCATATGGGGTTATCTTGTTCCTTTTATTGGAAACTCTATTTAGAAAATAACATGCAGTTAGCATGGCTTCACCACAATAACCTTTAGATAAACCAGAATATGATAACATAGCATTCACCATTTCTTCTAATACCCTATTTTTCCTTTCTGCAATTCCATTTTGTTGTGGGAAATATGGTGCAGTTGTTTGATTCACAATACCACTGGACTCAAAATACTCAGGATGATAGAACTCTCCTCCCCTATCACTTCTAAAACACTTAATAAAAGTTTCATGTTAAAGTTCTACTCGTGCTTTAAATATTTTAAATTTGTCTAAAACTTCATTCTTAGAGTGCATTAAATTAACATAAAAAAATCTAGAGTAATCATCAATAAAAGTGACAAAATACGTTTTACCACCAATTGTAGGCCAACCATGTAAATCGCATACATCAGAGTGCATTAAATCTAATACCTTAGAACTTCTTTCAACACTTTTAAAAGGTTGTCTTGTGATTTTAGTTAGTATGCAAGTAGTACATGAATTTGAATTTTTATCAAAAGTCGGAATTAAATTTGATTTCATCATATTATTCAATTTTCTAAAGTTAATATGTCCTAGTCGCATATGCCATAAATCACAAGACTCAACAATATAAGCAGAAATCATATTATTATTATAGTTACTAACAACATTACATTTGAACATAATCTCACAAAGGTAACCCTTCCCTACAAACATACCATCCTTAGAGAGAATAAATTTATCTCCCTCAACTACACTTTTGAAAGAAAACTTGTTAAGTAAAGGTACAGAAATCAAGTTCTTCCTAACATCAGGAACATAAAATACATCTTTAAGAGTAAGTACTTTTCCAGAAGTGAATTCAATCTCCATTGTTCCTTTTCCTTTGACTTGGTTAGTTGAGGCATTTCCCATGTACAAAATACATCCATCTTCTTCATCAATGGTCTTAAATAGTTCTTTATTTTTGCACACATGGCGGGTAGCACTAGAGTCTATCCACCAAGATTCAACATCTTCAATCATGTTGAGTTCGGAAATGACAGCAGCAAGATTATCTTTTGTTGCACTTGAATTCTTCTCTTTGTTCTTCTTTTTCAAGAACTTGAACTCATTTTTAAAGTGTCCTGGTTTTCCACAATGATAACAACTTTCTTTTCTTTTCTTTCGTTGTTCATTATTATCATTGTGTTTTTCATGAGATTTATCAAAATCTTGATTTATTTTCTTAAAAGATTTGCTTGAATTTCCTTCCTCCATTACATGGAACTTTTCATGAGAAAATTGGTTTTTAGTATCCTCTTGTTTACGATACTCTTCTTCTAAACAAAGGTGATTTCTCAATTGCTCAAGTGATATGTCCTCTTTCTTATGTTTAATAGATTTTTTGAAATCTTTCCACGAAGGTGGAAGTTTGTCTATTATGGAGGATACAATAATGGTTTCATCCATGTGCATCTTATGTTGTTTGTAGTTATTAAGAATATGTTCAATCTCATGCATTTGTTCCATTACTGATTTATTATCAACCATTTTATAATTATTAAATTGAGAAACAAGAAACTTCTTACTTGTAGCGTCTTCTTGCATGTATCTTGACTATAATTTCTCCCATAGTTCCTTTGCAGATGTGCTGCTTTGATATATATCGAACAAGGAGTCAGACATTCCGTTGAGAATATGGCCCATGCATATATAGTCATCATTGTCCCACTTCTGCCTTTCTCTTGTTTCTGCCAATGTTTCCACTTCCTTCTCTAGCGGTCTTGTGGTATTCAGAACATACATCACCTTCAAAGTTGTAAGGAGAAATTTCATCTTTTTCTGCCAACGGATGAAATTTACTCCATCGAATTTCTCCAACTTCACAAAATTAGAAGTCATTTCTTTGAGTGATGCAGCCATTGATTTAAAATAAAATCGAACCTAAAGATTGTTGGATCTTTGTTGGTGACAATTGCTGCAAGACATTAATAGTGAAGTTGTTGATGAAGATTCTATGTAGCAAATTCCAAAGCGTGTTGTTACACTAGCCTTTAGGTTCGATTCGCCCCCACCAATCGGATGCAAATGAGACTACCAGCGAATCCCCTTCAGGGTACTTTGGAAACCTTGATATGATTTGCACTATCACACCAAGAATATCTCTCAATAGTATGTTACAAAATAATGTTACCTATTCTTTTCTCATGCATTAGAAAAGAATAAGTTGACTTAGTATATGAGAATGAGTGAAAGAAAATGGATGGCAATTGCTTGAATTCGTTGTTTGCATTCTGTCCAAAGTTGCCCTATTTATAGGAAAATAATGTCACTTGGGAAAGAGTTGCAATTCTTCTTCTGCCACTGTTTGCGAATGGTCATATATAATTACCGTTCATATATTAACTGAAGTTATGCAATGGTCTAGTGGCAAAACGTTATACCTGTTCGCGCATGAGACTCGGGTTTGATTCCTCCTTGCACCTTTTCATTTTGAATCAACGGTTGCGCCTTTTCAAGGCCGAATTTTTCCAAAAAGAAGGAAACATGCGGATTCAAACTCGGGACCATACATTAGGAAAGAATGCACACAACCACTGCACCAACAACAATATTCTGTTATGTATAACCAATTATAGATACATATATTACCAATATTTTGGAAATATCTCACATGAATTACAACACCAGCTAACTCGCAAGAAAATCGACCAAACTTAAACAAGCATAAAATATCGATAAATGTTAATGGATCTCAACCCCAGCAGACATGCACAAGCGTTAGGGATGGCAATGGGTAGGATTTGAGTAGGGTACTATATTTTTCCTTTCTGCAATTCCATTTTGTTGTGGGGAATATGGTGCAGTTGTTTGATGCACAATACCAGTGGACTCAAAATACTCAGGATGATAAAATTCTCCTCCCCTATCACTTCTAAAACACTTAATAAAAGTTTCATGTTGAAGTTCTACTTGTGCTTTAAATATTTTAAATTTGTCTAAAACTTCATTCTTAGAGTGCATTAAATAAACATAACAAAATCTAGAGTAATCATCAATAAAAGTGACAAAATACTTTTTACCACCAATTGTAGGCCAACCATGTAAATCGCATACATCAGAGTGAATTAAATCTAATACCTTAGAACTTCTTTCAACACTTTTAAAAGGTTGTCTAGTGATTTTAGTTAGCATGCAAGTAGTACATGAATTTGAATTTTTATCAAAAGTTGGAATTAAATTTGATTTCATCATATCATTCAATTTTCTAAAGTTAATATGTCCTAGTCGCATATGCCATAAATCACAAGACTCAGCAATATAAGCAGAAATCATATTATTATTATTATAGTTACTAACAACATTACATTTGAACATATTCTCACAAAGGTAACCCTTCCCTACAAACATACCACCCTTAGAGAGAATAAATTTATCTCCCTCAAATACACTTTTGAAACCAAACTTATTAAGTAAAGGTACAGAAATCAAGTTTTTCCTAACATCAGGAACATAAAATACATCTTTAAGAGTAAGTACTTTTCCAGAAGTGAATTCAATCTCCACTGTTCCTTTTCCTTTGACTTGGACAGTTGAGGCATTTCCCATGTACAAAATACTTCCATCTTCTTCATCAGTGGTCTTAAATAGTTCTTTGTTTTTGCACACATGGCGGGTAGCACCAGAGTCTATCCACCAAGATTCAACATCTTCAATCATGTTGAGTTCGAAAATGACAGCAACAAGATTATCTTTTGTTGCACTTGAACTCTTCTCTTTGTTCTTCTTTTTCAAGAACCTGCACTCATTTTTAAAGTGTCCTTGTTTTCCACAATGATAACAACTTCCTTTTCTTTTCTTTCGTTGTTCATTATTACCATTGTGTTTTTCATGAGATTTATCAAAATCTCGATTTCTTTTCTTAAAAGATTTGCTTGAATTTCCTTCCTCCATTACATGGACCTTTTCATGAGAAAATTGGTTTTTAGTATCCTCTTGTTTACGATACTCTTCTTCTAAACGAAGGTGATTACCCAATTGCTCAAGTGATATGTCCTCTTTCTTATGTTTCATAGATTTTTTGAAATCTTTCCACGAAGGTGGAAGTTTGTCTATTACGGAGGATACAATAATGGTTTCATCCATGTGCATCTTATGTTGTTTGTAGTTATTAAGAATACGTTCAATCTCATGCATTTGTTCCATTACTGATTTATTATCAACCATTTAATAATTATTAAATTGAGAAACAAGAAACTTCTTACTTGTAGCGTCTTCTTGCATGTATCTTGACTCTAATTTCTCCCATAGTTTCTTTGCAGATGTGCTGCTTTGATATATATCGAACAAGGAGTCAGACATTCCGTTGAGAATATGGCCCATGCATATATAGTCATCATTGTCCCACTTCTGCCTTTCTCTTGTTTCTGCCAATGTTTCCACTTCCTTCTCTAGCGGTCTT
This sequence comes from Cicer pinnatifidum, assembly GCA_037974775.1. NCBI lineage: Eukaryota > Viridiplantae > Streptophyta > Magnoliopsida > Fabales > Fabaceae > Cicer > Cicer pinnatifidum. The sequence goes on along the minus strand of JBBPBR010000008.1, from coordinate 25,304,110 downwards.
GTGGTATTCAGAACATACATCACCTTCAAAGTTGTAAGGAGAAATTTCATCTTTTTCTGCCAACGGATGAAATTTACTCCATCGAATTTCTCCAACTTCACAAAATTAGAAGTCATTTCTTTGAGTGATGCAGCCATTGATTTAAAATAAAATCGAACCTAAAGATTGTTGGATCTTTGTTGGTGACAATTGCTGCAAGACATTAATAGTGAAGTTGTTGATGAAGATTCTATGTAGCAAATTCCAAAGCGTGTTGTTACACTAGCCTTTAGGTTCGATTCGCCCCCACCAATCGGATGCAAATGAGACTACCAGCGAATCCCCTTCAGGGTACTTTGGAAACCTTGATATGATTTGCACTATCACACCAAGAATATCTCTCAATAGTATGTTACAAAATAATGTTACCTATTCTTTTCTCATGCATTAGAAAAGAATAAGTTGACTTAGTATATGAGAATGAGTGAAAGAAAATGGATGGCAATTGCTTGAATTCGTTGTTTGCATTCTGTCCAAAGTTGCCCTATTTATAGGAAAATAATGTCACTTGGGAAAGAGTTGCAATTCTTCTTCTGCCACTGTTTGCGAATGGTCATATATAATTACCGTTCATATATTAACTGAAGTTATGCAATGGTCTAGTGGCAAAACGTTATACCTGTTCGCGCATGAGACTCGGGTTTGATTCCTCCTTGCACCTTTTCATTTTGAATCAACGGTTGCGCCTTTTCAAGGCCGAATTTTTCCAAAAAGAAGGAAACATGCGGATTCAAACTCGGGACCATACATTAGGAAAGAATGCACACAACCACTGCACCAACAACAATATTCTGTTATGTATAACCAATTATAGATACATATATTACCAATATTTTGGAAATATCTCACATGAATTACAACACCAGCTAACTCGCAAGAAAATCGACCAAACTTAAACAAGCATAAAATATCGATAAATGTTAATGGATCTCAACCCCAGCAGACATGCACAAGCGTTAGGGATGGCAATGGGTAGGGTTTGAGTAAGGTACTATAGTACCCGTACCCATACCCGCAGTTTAAAAAATTACCCATACCTATGCCCGTACCCTCTTGGGTATCAACTTTAATACCCGTACCCTTACTCTCTGGGTACCTAAGTGCCCGTACCCATACCAATTACCCACACTTTAACTAAAATAAATCGATAAATAAATATTATTTTGTGATTAAATTTAAAAAGGGTAAATACCACTTCTAGTCCTTTAACTTAATTTCAGTTAACGTTTTAGTCTTTTATCTTTTTTTTTCTTTTCGATTTAGTCCTTTATTTTAATTTTAAGTGACAATTTAATCTTTTATGTTTTAAAATGTTAACAATGTCGCTACGCGAAAAACTGCATTTTACAACGCTTTTTTTAATCCATTTACAGCGCTTTTTCAAAAAAAAGAGCGTTGTGGAATCGAGCGCTGTAAAAGATACAACAACGCTTTTAAAAAAGCGCTATAAAACATGTAAATATAACGCGCGCTTGTTATGCACATTTTACAGCGCTTTTTCAAATAAGCGCTGTAAAATGCACACCCATTATATGAGTTATGGGTCTGCATTTTACAGCGCTTTTTAATAATAAGCGCTGTAAAATGCACACCCATTACATGAATTATGGGTCTGCATTTTACAGCGCTTTTTAATAAAAGCGCTGTAAAATGCACACCCATTATATGAATTATGGGTCTGCATTTTACAACGCTTTTGTGTGTACATTTTACATCGCTTTTTTGAGAAAGCGCTATAAAATGTACACCCAACATATGAATTATAGCGCTTTACAACCACATTTTACAGCGCTTTTTCAAAAAAGCGCTGTAAAATGTGCTTTTTTTTAAACCCTGTAAATTAAATATTTGAAATGAAAAGCGCTTTTTAGCTTTTTATGGCATTTTTTTTAAGAAAGCGCTATCTTTTATCTTTTTATCCAAAATTATTTTGATCCAAAATTATTTTGATCCAAAATCAGTTCACAATCAGTGCACACAACAACAAAACATATTCAAATACCATAAGCAGTTCACACAATCAGTAGAACAGAAAACATAACTCTGTAACTTAATTAACATATATGTAACTCTGTAACTCTGTAATTTACAACCTAATTAACTACATTCAGATACATATATATAACCTAATTTACAACCTAATTAACTACATATATATTGAACCTAATTTACAACCTAATTAACTACATATTCATATGCATGTTCATATATTGTGTCCTATGATCATATACATATAATAACTAACAGAATATACATAATATACACTAGCTACCATATAATATTCAGATCCCTTGCCCAGCAGCAAGCTATTACCCAGAAAATCAAATAATTTTCATTTCAAGCACATACTGACACCAGTCTTCCTTTAATTCCATTAGATCTTCCTCAGAATATGATGGACTGGAATTGTCAAAGTACTGGAATATAAAAATTGAACATATTATATTAAGTTAGTATCAAATAAATAGATAATTTATATATGAAAATTATATAATGAAAATACCGTACCGTTTCTGGGATAATAGTTTTATTCTTGTCAACAATCTCCTTCATGAATCTCAATACGTAGTACCCACAGTCGATGTTGTTTGTTTGACGAGGGCACTTTATTGGGATCCATGTAATGTTAATAGAATTTTGCTTCGACACTGTAGCACCTCTTTGAGCTCGAAAAACTTTTAAGGCACTATCGAATGAAAAAATGTGATTATTATAGCATGAACAAACACATTATATATATATATATATATATATATATATATATATATATGTAAGAAATAAATGAATATTACTTAGGTGTCGAGCATAGTCTTTATTTCGGAGTTATTGTTGTAATTGCCATGCACGGGATCCAAATAGTATATAACTTTAGAGACTGCATTGATTGCAAATAGCACCCAATGTGCCCTACAACAAAAAAAAATTGTTTAAGCAATTTTGTTTATACACAACTAATAAATTAAATTCTCATCAATTAAAAAAGATAAAATTACGTACCCTGAATTATATGGTGCGAAGAACAATTTATCATTTTCTATATTTCCTAATAACATATTTACAATGTACGTCTTTACATTTTCTGGATCGAGTTTCCACATCAACATCTTATGCGGAGACAAGAATGAGTATTTATTTGATAATTTCCTCGTGCACACGACCTTCTCATACAAAAACCTTCAATGAAAATTTTAAACTAGATTAATTACCAATACATTTAATTAATTACCAATAAATGCAATTAAAAGTATTTTTTACCTTATGTACAAGCTCATTACAGTAGCACTAAGCTCCTTATGTTCGAGAAGTTCGTATATGTGCTCCTTTCTGAGATATTCAACATACTCATCTCCGAATATATCTTTATTCATGTGTACGATGCGCGAATCTTCGCTGCTGCCCATATTCCTTTTTATTTCGATGTCAAGACACACCCCGTATTACCAAGGCATGGCTGACTTTTATTAGGAGCAGCAGTAGCAGCGACCGATTTTCCCCGATCCAGTTTTTTTCTTGCTGCAAGTTTGGCAGCTTTATTACCCTCCAGCCTTTGTGATTTGGCAGCTCTATTAACCTCCAACTTTTGAGGTTTGCGGCCTTTTTTTGGCTGTAGGGGTGGTTTATTTATTTGGACCTACAAAAATGAGGTAAAATGTTAGTTTATTGAATATGAAAAATGACAAACCTTAGGCAATAAATGTGACAAGCCTTTTCGGGAGATGTAACTTATTCGTTTCTGGGAATCTTTTTATCATTCCCTTTAGGCTTAATTTTCAGCATCTAAATATAAATGTGAAATTAAAGTTAGGAGCGGAAAAAAATCAGCAATTAAATATACATATCAATTAAACATACATTTCAATTAATTAAATATACCTTATCGAGTGCAACAAGGTTTGTGGGCCATGCCACGTAACTACCAATAGCGTCGCCTAATAACTGCATATCTCCATCGTTGTCCGGTATGGACAATGGTGCAGTTGGTTCGAAAACAACAATAGGCGATGCTTTGACATGGCCCGCAGGGATCGGAGTATTGTGCAATACTTCTCCCGAAGTATTGTACAATTTTCCTTTTCCCACCTTCCGATTAGTAGGCGAGGACAAGTATAGGACACATGGTGTGACACCCTAAATCAATAGTTAAAACATAAGTACGGTTAATATATAAGTTTGTTTAATACATAAGTAATTACATAAGCAAGTAAGTAATTAATTACCTCGAGAATACTTTTCAAACCGACGTTGCAACTCACGCTTTCACTCTCCATTTGTATTTCAGGTTGGAGCTGATCCGGAAATTGCTTGTCTTTATTCGTATTCACCAAGAGTGCCACTTGCTCTGATAGGATTCTGAGCTTCTCTAATACTTCCTCGTTGGAAGGTTTTTGGCGTTTCTCTTGAGGAAAAAAGCTTTTGGGAGTTACGCCAAATCCTTTCCCCCTAACTCGACCGGAATACTCAGGGACATTAAACACTTTACCAAGAATGTCACTGCAAGTATCCTTGTTGCCCTCCGGATTTTCATAACTTTGTTCGATAATCTCCTAAAATACATGTAACATTAAAAAGATAAGTTCAATAGCATTTTTAAAATACAATATTAAAAAGTATTCAAGTGATAAATACAATATTAAAAAATATTAAAGTGATAATATACTTACACAAAGTTCTACTACTTTTTTGACATTTTCATTATCAACCACCCCGTCTTTATTAACTCGCGCTTCCTTCCATAATATATGACGACCCAAGGGTTGATTGGCTTGGGTGTCTTTTCGCTATTCGTTAAGATCATAAACAAAATAATACAAATTAGTTACACACTCTAATTTATAATACAAATTACTTTATTATATAAAAGTGATGTTTAATTACTTACAAGTTGTTGATCAAGGCGCGCATATCCCATACATGATTTTTTGTATGGGTGTGTTGGATTGCTTGCTCGTTCGTGATTTGCCTTACTAATATTCTATATAAAAAAATAGCAATTGTGTAAAAATTTAAAATACGCTACGAATATGAATAATAAAACACAAATGCTAATAAATTAATCACTACGACAAACGCGGGGTCAGAACGTTTGGAAACAAATGCACTCCATTCATCGTTTGATATATAATGTTTATATATTTTTGGAGGTTCAACATTTGTGTTTCCTTCTCTATCTTTTAGATAGAAATTTGAGAGATGAGATCTAAATCCACGATGGATCTTCCCAGCAACTCTCAAAACATAACTCTTTCGTCCCTCATCAAGAACAAAAGTCGTCTGCATTAATGAAAAAAATTATAAGTAATGTATTTCAATGAAAAAAATTATAAATGACAAAAGAGTGGATCAAAAAATTTACTTGGATGTCATTCCATATTATATCTTTGTCATCCTTCAACGCCTTATCTCTCCAATCGTCAATCGTAATTGGGACATTTTGACGAACAACATCCCCAATATAGCTTACAAACATAGAACTGTTGGGGTCAATTGGCTGACCACTCTCATTCCAGCCAACCTAATAAACTCATATAGTAAGTACATGCTATTAAAAAAAGATTAAAAAATACACAGCAAACAGAGTATAGTATAGTATAACCTCAAACTTGGTGCCATTGCTCCTTGCTTTAATCACTTTTTGCATTATATTTGCACCACGTTTGACTTCATTTTCATAAGTCTTAGTCTTAGTGGTGCCAACTTCTTCATTTTGACATTCTAAATCTTTGTTTGTATCCATTTAACTACACAACAAGTTCAACTTGCAGTTTAGTATAACATCAACAAGCTCAACATGCATCATGCATTATTATAAACAAGCTCAACATGTATCAATATATCTTAAACAAGCTCAACATGCATTTTAATGATTACAAAAAATTAATAACATCAATACCTGAATAATGGTTCGAAGAAAGATCAAATGCGAAGAAAAAACGGAATGCAGAAAGTTCACAGAAATATGGTTCACAGAAAAACGTTTTGAAGAAATACGTAATGAGGGTTACGTATTTCAATGAAAATATATTGTGTGCAATGGGAGAGATGATCTTGGATGGAAATAAGGTTCGAAATGAGGGAGATGATCGTGGAAATACGGTTCGTAATGGACGGGATTATAGGGTTTGCAAAAGAAGAGAAGAACGATGAAGGTTGAGATGATAGTGAAGTTTACGTAATGAAGAGGAAACTGAAGCGGTTACTGTTATATATAAAACCCTTTTACAGCGCTTTTTTATAACCCTTTTACAACGCTTCTTACAAAAGCGCTCTAAAAGGCGTCCTTGTTTAATTTTTTAGTAGGCTCTTTTACAGCGCTTCCAATAAGCGCTGTAAAAGACCTCATTGTTTTATTATGTTATATAATGTTTTTTTAAAGCCTTTTACAGCGCTTGTCCAAATAAGCGCTGTAAAAGGTCTCTTTATTTTATTTTTAAAAGAGTCTTTTACAGTGCTTATTTGAACAAGCGTTGTAATAGACCTCTTTGTTTTATTATGTTATATGAATGTTTTTTTTAAAGCCTTTTACAACGCTTTTCTAAATGAGCGCTGTAAAAGGCCTTATTGTTTCGTTATGTTATTTTTGTGTTTTGTTATGTTATTTTTTAAACAAGCTCAACATGCAAAACCCACATAGTAGTAACTGGTCACCACCAAAATCTCTTCCTCTTCACCAAACTCTTCTCCTTTTATGCATCTTCTTCACAAACATCAAAGCTTACTCTTTCACAATTCAATCTCCACCTCAACACACTTTTTATCTCTTTAAATTCCCTTTCCTTCTTAAATCGAAACTTGGTATTCAGGTTCATTGCCATGTTGCAAAAAATGAGTTTGAGTCTGATGTTTTTGTTAACAATGTATTTTTGGGGATTCCCATGATTCGTACAAGATGTTTGAAGAAAATCCTGTTAGAGATAGTCATGTTAGGTGTCTGATGAATATTTTTTTTAAAGCTTTTTACAGCGCTTTTTCAAATAAGCGCTGTAAAATGTCTCTTTATTTTATTTTCTAAAGGGTCTTTTACAACGCTTTTTATAAAAAGCGCTATAAAAGGCTTCAGTATGTTATTTTTGTGTTTGTTTTATTTGGGTTCAATACTGGATGACTGTAACTCATACATTTATTCCAATCGAATTGCCAATCGACTTGACTTGTCCCATTAACTAAGATATTTATTTAAAGTCGATGTGCCAATTGATTGATGACACTTAATTTACATTATATAAGTGGCATTATCATAACTAGTAGCAGCAGAAGCAAAAGAGACACTAGTAGCAAACAGTGAGATGTTATAACTAGGATCCAAATATGATGGTATGTATGGTTTGATTCCAAAAGCTTCTGATATGAAATCTGTTGCTATTATGCCATATTAGTGTAAAACACTCAATTCAAATTACATGCATATTTATCACAATAATTCAGATTACATGCATATTTATCACAATAATTCAGATTACATGCATATTTATCACAATAATTCAGATTACATGCATGGCTTATATAAAATAATTAAACATGTACATTAAGATGCCCTTCTTCTTTTTCTGGTGGGATTCACATTTGTTTGTCCATTTACAATACGAAATGATGGATTAATCCAAATAGCCTCATCATGATCATCTCTAAGATATAAACCATCATTAGTTGAATCAATTTCATGTGGTTGTTGTGATGTTACAAATAAAAGATCATTACCAACATCTTCATCATTATTGTTATCATCACTTATTTTATTGGTCGATAGGACAACAGACCATTTTTTCATCAGAAGGATCAGTGACATAAAAAACTTGTTGAGCTTGCGACGCTAAAATAAAAGGCTCGTCTTTGTATCCCACCCTATTAAAATCGACAACCAAGAATCCTGACTCATCAATCCAAACGCCATTATTATTATCGACCCACTTGCAACCAAATATGGAAACACGAAACTTTGTGTAGTCTAACTCCCATATGCGCTCGAGAACCCCAAAATATGATAGATTTGCATATGTTGGGTTTTTGTCTTTTGCACTTGAGACATGCATCGCTTCAGCTACGAGAGTGACTCCACTATTTTGCATAGTGGTCTGATCATCTTGCTCTTTGGTATAAAATGTGTAGCCGTTAATAACATAACCAGTGTAAGAAAAGACATGTAAGCTCGAACCATTTGCTAGCCACCTCAATCTCTTTGAAATTGATCCGGGGTCTATATCAAATTTTGACTTTATGTGATTTTTTATCCATGTTATAAAACTTCATAAATTGTGCCGAACAACATAGCCCTCAAATTGAAACATTCTTTCTTATACCCATCATAAACTTCCACACCTTTCTCCCACATACGTTTTAAATCTTCGATTAGAGGAGTCAAGTATACGTCGATATCATTCCCTAGTTGTTTGGGTCCAGAAATTAACAAAGACAACATCATAAACTTATGCTTCATACATAACCATGGAGGTAGGTTATATATTACCAAAATCACAGGCCACGTGCTATGTGAGATGCTTTGAAGACCATGTGGATTCATTCCATCAGTAGAAAGTGCAAGTCTTAGATTTCTTGACTCTATCCCGAATTCAGGATACTCGTGATCAATTTTTGCCCATTGTGGGGAATCTGCAGGGTGTCGAAACATTCCATCTCTAATTCTTTCATCTGCATGCCATGTCAAATGTTTTGAATCTTCTTCACTGCGATACATGGGCCTAAATCTTGGTATTATAGGAAAATACCACACGACTTTTGCTGGAGTAGATTCTTTCTTCTTATATCGAGAGACATTGCATTTCGGACACGCCTTAAGTAGTTCATATTCGTTTCGAAATAAAATGCAATCGTTAGGACACGCATGAATCCTTTCGTAACTCATGCCAATAGAACACAAAATCCGTTTAGCCTCGTAGGTTCGACTGGGAAGTTCATTATCATCTGGCAACATATCTTTTATGAGTGTTAATAATTCTGTAAAGCTTTTATCAGACCATCGATTACTCGCTTTTAAGTTGTACAACTTTAATATCGCCGACAGTCTTGTGAATTTAGTACAACCATTATATAATTCTTTCTCTGCATCACTCAACAAACTTTCAAACATTTTAGGACAATCTTGAAGATCTTCTTCAACTGCTTTTGCGATCTCATCATCTCGGTCCGGCTCATATGTATCTGTATTGAAGTCAAATGAAGCATATGTCGAACTATTCTCAAAATTAATGTTTCCTTTTTTTTTTCTCACCATGTCTTATCCAATATGTGTAGCTTTGATCAATTCCATTACATATTTGATGTCATTCTAATTCATCTTCTCTAACACGTTTTCCAAAACAACATTTTAAACAAGGACAAACTACTCTATTTGGATCTTTTGCATTCTTTACTGCAAACTCAACAAACTCCTTCACTCCAATTTCATACTCTTTTGACAATCGATTGGCAGACATCCATTTCCTATCCATATTATACGACCTATATAAATGCAGTTACAAAAATAATAAGCTATCAAAACATATCAACAAGCTTCAAAAAGAAACCAATATCAACAAACAATTTCAAAACAGACCAGATCATGTGGTATGAGTTTTTGACTAGTAGAAGAGATTTAATATATATATATATATATATATATATATATATATATATATATATATATATATATATATATATAACAATTTCAAAACATAACAGATCATGTGGTATGAATTTTTAATTTGACAAAAACAAATTAAAAAATACCTGAGACAACGTAGATGGCCGCACAATACGTAGAGGATATGAGGGTTCCTAGAGTAGAACAAAGCGAATGTATTTAATTATTTGAAATATGTAGAGGGTATGAGGGTTCCCAACGTATATAATTATTTGAAAGATCTATTTTACAGCGCTTGTACTAAAAGCGCTGTAATAGGTAGTTAAATTCAATGAAAGCGCATGTATTTTACAGCGCTTGTGAAAAAAGCGCTGTAATAGGTGGTTCAATTATTTTAAAGCGCTTGTATTTTACAGCGCTTGTGAAAAAAACGCTGTAATAGGTAGTTAAATTGAATGAAAGCGCACGTATTTTACAGCGCTTGTGGAAAAAGCGTTGTAAAATAATACGCGAAAGCGCATAATTTTTACAGCGCTTTTGTGAAAAGCGCTGTAAAAGCCTTATAACATTATGCGCAAACGTTATATGACCCTACAACAGCGCTTTTTTTTACAGCGCTTGTCAGAAAAGCGCTGTAAAAGGCTCCGTTATTTTTAAAATATATTTACAACAGCACTTGTGTTTAGCAAGCGCTGTAAAAGGGGCGCTGTTAAATGTCATTTTTGGCGTAGTGTGTTATCCTTTTTTTTTACAAAAATTCATCAAAATTTTCAAACAAAACTCATAAATTTAGTTATATTCTTTAATATAAAATAAACTTTATCAAATTTGTAACTCAAATCTTCAAATAAACTCATATTTGTCATTCTTTATTTGATGTTGTTAGAGATAAAAATATGAATTTATTTAAAGATTTAAGTTATAAATTTGATGAAATTGCATTATATTGAGGATGATAATTAATTTTATGTGTTTTGTTTGAAATTTTTGATGAATTTTTTGAAATTTTGCAAAAAATAAAGATAAAATTGTTGACATTTTAAAACATAAAAGATCAAATTGTCACTTAAAATTAAAATAAAAGACCAAATCGGAAAAAAAAAATAAAAGACTAAAACGTTAACTGAAATTAAGTTAAGGGACTATAGGTGGTATTTACCTATTTAAAAATTATCCAAATATCATAAATTAAATGATAAAATATTATAAACCAAAATATTTTCTAACTCAAAACATTTCAAGTGAACACTCGTTACAATACACATTCAAATATTCATAATAATATTTTATGAAGTTGCAAGTCTTACGATAATATTATTTGAGATAAGTAAAAACAATTTTTAAGTTGCAAGTATAATTATAAAGATACAATTAATAAGATATAATTCTTAGTTATAAAGTCACAATTATTTAACTATTCATCATAATCAAATTCTTAAAAAGTTTGCAAACGTTTATCTTTTGATTTGATTATAAATATTGTAATGGTCCAATGATATTAATAGATATTAAAACATAAAGGAAAACAATTAATTAAACTAAATATTAATATAATAAATAAATAATATATTTATATAAGTGCGGGTGCTGGGCGGGTACTATAGTACCCGTACCCGCACCCATACCCGCTTAATTTTGCGGGTAATTACCCGTCCCCGTGCCCATATCCATTATGCGGGTTTTTACCCTACCTATTGTTGGTTTTTTTTTGCGGGTACCCACTGGGTCTAGGTCTAATTGTCATCCCTAACAAGCGTTGCTCCACTAATGAATATAGTCGTAACCAAAATCCTACAACTTTGACATGAGCCACCACCAAAAATTAACTTTGATGTACATTACACTATACAAATAACATTCACCTCCACTTGATTAAAGGCACAATTATTACATTCCTTCCAAATTAATCAAATATAAGCCAACCAAACTACCAGAAGCTTCTTAGATTTTTCTTGTATGTGTTAAACAAACCTTCAAATTTTGTACATTTCAAAAATAGATGTTGCGATGTTTATTCCATATTATCTCAACCACAAACCAAAATAGATGTTGCAATGTTTCATCCAAATTTTCCTTAGTTTCCAAAGAATTTTCACGTGAACACCGAGACTTTGAGTGGAATTAAAGAATTCCATTGATGTGACCATGATCAGCCACTTCAATGCTCGAGTCATGTTTATTCCTGCACGACCTATATATATATAACCCAACAACTAATTTTCATCTCAAGCAAAAAGTTCTTTCTTTCAGCTCAAAGCTTCGCCACCCAACGCCACTCTAGACTAATATATCCGCGACCTAAATATTTTTATTGTTAGTGAGCACAAATAGTCTACTAAACTTCTCACGCACATGACTACCTTCAACCAATTCTCAAACCCAAAGGAAGTGTCTCTCCCAAACCTTACACTTTTTAATTTTTTTCTCGCTTGTTAAACTTTCTCATAGTGATTCAGCAAGTATATTGAATCGTTGCAAGTAATAATTAAAATTGTAGTATTGAGTGTCAAACTCAAGAGTGCGTTATACTGTTAAATTATGTTTAATTACTAAAATTAAACAACATTTTTCTAAATTGATTAAAATAATATTTAAAACTAACAAGAGTAATAGAATTAAACTTTTATAATAAAAAATTACCAGGGTTGAGTTTCGCTTCCAATCCAACCTCAATTTACCCTAGTTACTGAATATCTTTATTGAACTATTACCAAATTCTCTTTATTATTTTTGTCTTAATTCCTTAGTAACAAAACATTTATTTCAAAAGTAACCCCTAATTTCTTAGTGGATTTAAAATTATAATTAAGCTTTACACTACAACAATTCACTTATTAGACAATTGTCTATGCAAATAATTTAATTAGTTTCATGACTTGAATCTATCCCAAGATTATAATATCAATAATTTCCCATCTCAAGCATTGTAAAGTCCATTTCCATTTCAAAATACAAATCATTAAAAAGTTTAAAGTTGATCAAGCAATAAAAAACACTAAGCACAAAGATGAGAAAAATAACTCAATAAATTCATTCATATAACTATAAATCAAATCAGACAAATAAGAGTTTCATCTTGTTTTACTCATCCCTAATAAATAGGATTTAATTATTCGTAACAAAGATACAAAAGATGGAGATTAAAGAAGAATTACAAGAAAGATTCATGAATGATTCTTGATAAAATTCTTTTAATGGTGTTAGAACCAACCTCCTCTCTATTAGGGCACAAGTCTCTAAACTTCAAAATATCAAAAAAACAAAAAAAAGACAGATAAATTGTGAAAAACATATTTTTATGCATTCTGCAATGTGTCATGCGCCCCGGACGCATGGCAGGGGTCCTCTAGTGCACAACATCTGTTGTATGACATATACAACATTTTCTCCTCTATGGAGTCTGAATTTGGTTATGGTGTCTTCATGAAAGTTGTAGCTATGGATCTTAGCTTTCATTTGTACATAGTTTGACTCTAATTCGACATCTACAACGACATATATCTCTCGAATACTCTACATATGTAATGTTGATTTCTTACTGCACTAAAACTGTAACACCCCGATTTTCAAAGCGAGAGTGTATTATTTTTTTTTAAAAGAAATTAAAATAAAACAGAGAAACAAAATAAGGAAATACCTTTGGATAAATATTTAAGTCATTACAATTTATAAGCAGCGGAAAAGTTTTTCGAAATATGAATCCAAAGTATTTACACCTCAAAAAGTGGTACATGGAACCCATCGAAAATAAACTGTCATGCTGACAATATTAGTAAAGATACAATTTTCCAATTTAAAATAAACGCATTCCAAAATAAAGACATATGTTCCCTCTATGTCAACCTAATCTGATCATTCTACCAAAAACTATACACCCTGAGTGATCTTCACGCGCCTCGTAAGATCCTCCTAACAGAGCTCCAGTCAAGCATCCCCATCTACATTCCCATCCGTAGGGTACGAACCGGTAGGATTGTCCTGGCTCTAATATGAGGGCAAAGCCCAGATTTCCACAACAGTTGTAAAGGGTCACCGACCGAAATTAACAGTTAACACATAACATTTAAGTTTTCAAATGCACAAAATACCCTTTCAACTTAGCATGCACCTTAAAAGGGTTTTCCATATGCTAAAAGTTCATATAATACTTGCCAAATAAAAATGAAATCAAAATAAAGTTCTCAATCCATCAAGTAATACATAACTGACCAAAACATTGATAAATCAATTGAACAATCGATCATCTAACTCAAAATAAGAATTTTCACTAAGCCAATCGACTTCCAAATCGATTTCCTGAAGGTTTTTAGTGAAATTTGAACTCTGGGCTTAATTCAATCGATTGGGAAATCGATTGAATGAATAACTGAGCCCCTGTATTTATGCCAATTGATTTCCAAATCGATTTTGTCAGTTTTGCTGAGTTCCTGTATGGCCAAATCGATTTCCAAATCGATTTCTTAAATGGTTTTGAAAAACATATTATAAAATCGATTGGCAAATCGATTTTGTCAATTTAGCGAAGTCCCTGTAACTCATCCAATCGATTGGGAAATCGATTTCCCTACATATTCTTCCAAAAATACATAAACTAACTCAATCACGTTTATACACAACTCCAAATCTTAACACTTAGAAATTCCCACACAATCACCACGACAAATTAGGTTTCGAAATAGTTTTGCAATCCATCAGACTTACACACAATAATCAATACATAACACTTAGCAATTTCAACACAATTACCACGACAATTTGAGTTTCGAAATAGTTTTACAATCCATCCCATTTACACACCATTTCAAAACGTAACACTTAGCAAAATCAACACAATCATAATGACATCTCAAATTCAAAACACTCAATCATAAACTTGAATCAAACACGACTCGCGTGCCAAGCACCCTAATGCGATGCGTATATGCCAAAAAGCATGGACTCGGAATTCCAAACCAAAACCCTCCTCGAAGGGCCGTAAGTCATAATTGTACCGCCTATCGCAGGCCGAAGTACCTATTACCGAGGTGCCACCTATCACGGGTCTGCACGATTTACTAAAAAGCGTAAACCATAAACGTACTGCCTATCACGGGCCCGTACCGTTTACCAAGGTGCCACCTATCACGGGTCTGCACGGTTTACTAAAAAGAACATAAATTGTAAATGTAGCGCCTATCACAGGCCAAAGTACTATTTAACAAGGTGCCACATATCACGGGTCTGCACAATTTACAAAAAACCGTAAATCGTAAATGTACCGCCTATCACGGGCCAAAGTACTATTTACCAAGGTGCCACCTATCACGGGTCTGCACAATTTACAAAAACGTAAATCATAAATGTACCGCCTATCACAGGCCAAAGTACAAAAAGCATAAAAATACATGAGCATATCCTGACTCCATCCATAACAATCGTTAAGCAAATGCAGATATTAAAAGATTCCCCATTTTTAATACTCATTTAACTTAAACAATTTTCACAACAAACATTAAGCAAACAGAAATATTAAGAGACTCCCCATTCTTAATACTCTTTTAACTTAAACGATTTTCAAAACGAACATTAAGTAAACAAGACATTAAGAGATTCCCCATTCTTAATACTCATTTAACTTAAACGATTTTCAAAACAAACATTAAGTAAACAAGACATTAACAGATTCCCCATTCTTAATACTCATTTAACTTAAACGATTTTCACAAACACACATTAAGTAAACAAGATATTAAGAGATTCCCCATTCTTAATACTCGTTTAACTTAATGGTTTTTAAATTCCACACAAAACGAACTCAAACATGTTATCAAATTCAATCCACAACTCACACCAAAATACATCAATTTATTTCTACACAAAATCCAACTTACACATATCAAATTTCATCAGTATTAATTAAGAACACGTCAAATACGATGAACACAAATCAACACAACCCACCACTCAAACGCAACAAGTTTCATTTACTCAAAATCATACATAAATGAGTTTAAATTCATTTTCCACGAAACATTACTTTAACCATAACAAATTTTTTTTCCACACAACCACATATAAGTCCCTAAATGCAAACTAAAAGTTTGGAAGGAGCCCTTACCTTCACGTTAGCTTTAACGTGCAATTTCGGTCCCGCGAGTAAATCCGGTAAAATCTTCGCTCGCAACGTCGCTTCCGAAGTTGGTTCCCTAGCACCGTAGCGTGATAGTGAGCAACTTTCCCTTCTATCTCTTCGCGAAACGAAGCTTAGATCTAGATGAAACGGGGAGGTTTGTGTTTGATGGTTTTGAAATCCCTAATACCTTTTTTCTTCGTTTTCGAAACAACGAGGAAGTATGAAGCTGAGAAATCCTTGTTTCTTCCCCACTAAGCCTTGGATTTCTATGCTTGAGCAAAAGAAAGCAAAGAAAGAAAACAAAAAGGAAGAAGGAGGAAGGACGATGGGCGGCGTGCTAGCTTCCTCTGTTCACGTTTACGTTTTCTTTTTTCCTTCTTTCCTTTCCTTCTCTAGCTTATATATATATATATATATATATATATATATATATATATATATATATATGTATATATATATATATACTATAATTGAAACTAAACCAACAATTATCTAACAACTATTACCCCCATTATTTCATTCCCCTCTTAATCTAATTTAATAAAAATATCTACTCTCGTCGCAACTCAATTGTCCGGTACAATTTTCAGCAACCCGAGATATTTTTAACAAAATTGCCTGGTATTAAATCCTTCGTAACGGAAATAAATTATTTTCCGACAAATAATTTTCATCCAATTTCGAAAAATATATTTTGGCATTTAACTCACTCAATACCAAAAACTGGGCTAACAGCCTAAGAAATTCCACACAAAACACCCTAAAATTGTATAATTTAGGATTTAAAAACTATGGGTCTTACAAAAACAATGCAAAACTGCAAAAAAAAAAATCTCTACAAAATCAAGGAAATTGGAACATAAACGTTTCTTTAAATACAAGAACTAAAATCAATAAAATATATCAAATAATTTCTTAAATTATCTAATGATTGAAGATAAATAACACTAAAAATAATGAAAAATATGCATGTGATGAAGAATTATCACAACCCTAAACTTAGTTTGTTGCTCGTCTGCAAGCAACAATTAATTTGAAATTTGGTATAGTTAAAAACAAGCTTAAACTCAATTCCTTATATCAAGTCAAACTTAACCCTCAAGGTTTAGCTACTACAAAACATTCATCATGCTCAAAGGTTGCTTATATCTCACAAAAAAAAAAAATACCATTTGTAAACATAGAACAACCCATTTACTACTATACTACTTTGAGTTAGATACACATTTTCTTCTTCTTTTTTGTTTTGATTTTTTTGGTTATCACCACCCCACATTTAAAATGTTTCTATCTCATGAGCAACCGCAAACTTAGAACTTTACCAAGACGAGACAAAAACATTTCTACCTGATTCCAAATAAAGTGGTTTAAATAAAATCAGGTTTTTGACTTGTTATGTGGCTAGTAATCGAAAGAAAAAGAACACGTCTGAAATGGGCTAGCAAAGGATAAAATTTCCACGGGATAGTTAGAAATGCACACACAATCAAACTAAATTGCCTTAGTGTATGCATAACTCACAAGTCATGCAAGTCAGAAACAGTGCAAATTTTGAAGGGGTAACACATGTCTAGATAAGCACACCACAAAGAGCTACAACATGTAGACTCTAAAGCTCACAACTAGGATAATAAGAGAGAGTATGAACTATTAAAATAATACCAAATATGTCAATACAAATTTTTTAAAAGAATGTTAAGACTTCCACAACCAAAGAATACGCAACAATGTATGCATAAGTGAAACTCATCATATTGAACAATGAACGTGGTCGAATAATTATATTTTAAAACTTCAAATAACAAACAAATAACTTAAGACCAACTTCAAGTTATTAAAAATTCTTCATCATAGTGCATGTTTACACACAATTAAAAAAAAATAAATTCAAATAACAAAAATAAGATTGCAAAAAATAAAAGTTACCTCTACCAATGGGTTGCCTCCCACGAAACAATTCTTAAAGTCATTAGCTTGACGCCTAGACCATTGTCAAGGTGTATTATATGACAGAAGGAAAACATCATCTTTCTCACCAAGGAATACATATTTCAAGTGAAGTGACAATTACTTGAGCTCAACCAGTGGCGTCTTAGTTTCAAATTTGATCCTAGTTACTAAATTTCTTTATTTAACTATTATCAAATTCTCTTTATTATTCTTGCCCTAATTCCTTAGTGAAATGCCTTTAATTCTATAGTAACCCCTAATTTATTAGTAGACTTAAGATTAGAATTAAGTTTTACAATACAAGAATTTGTTGGAACCAAATTGGTTTTACATTTAGAGTTTTGATGTTAACAAATGTATTTTATGAGAACAATATATTTTATTTCAAAGAGTTTGAAAGAAGATTCATGTTTTTGAATAAAATCTAAAATAAGATTTAATTCAAATTTATAATTGTTGAAATCTAAAATAAGATTTGATTCAAATTTACAATTGAAGAAAATCTTTGACTAAGTTGAAAATAGAATACGATCAAGATTTAAAGAATATTTAATTAAAATTTGAAGAATATTTGATCAGGATGTGAAGAAGATTTGTAGATAATTTGGTTAAGATTTGAAGGAGACTTAATCAAGATTTGAAGAAGATTTGATCAAGATTTGATGAATATTTAATTAAGATTAGAAGATGATTTGATCAATATTAATCTACAACAAAACATGAACGAAATCAATATGAAGAATTTACAAACTCAATCGACACGAAATAGGAACAAAATCAATCTGAAGAATTTACAAACTCAATCTGAACAAGATACAATTTAGAGTTAGATACAAACCTAGATGGGAATTCAAATCCCTTCATTTAGACACTTTAATCAGATAATATGCAAATTCAGTATCTGAAAACCAGAAAAGAATAAATAAGAGGGTTTTCAAAGTGAAACTGAAACTGTTGACATATAGGTTATCTTTAAATTTAAATTAGAATCTGATTTATGTAATGTTATATGAAAGATAGTTTGACCTTAAAAAGTCAAAGCAAGTTGAGGATACTACAGGTTTGTCAAAACCAAAGAAAACATATGCCGACAAACCAAAAGATGAAAAATCTTCATAGGATGAATATGATCAAGTTAGAAACAATTAAGATAAGTCAAAAGGAAGATCTGGATGGAAGTACAAGTCATCTCATCTCATTGTAAGTACAAGTGATCCTTTGAAGATCAGATCATCATTAAAAGATACCACTTTGTTTGGTTGACTCTTATCAATTAAGCCTACCATTGTTGATGAAGCATCCAATGTTATTATTTACAGGTAAAAAGATCTAAACTCAACACGCTATCACAAGAATATGAGTTATTTCGAATGAAGCCTAGAGAGTCTATTATATACTTACAGAAATGGTTTTCCCACTTAACCAATCATTTGACGGCACCCGGAAAAATCTTCACCAATGATGAATTAAATCTAAAAGTACTGATATCATTGAGAAGGGTCTGGCAATCAAAAGTTACAGCAATCTCCGAAAAGAAAAGCCTATCCAAAATGTCTCTTTCTACACTATTTGGAAAACTTCAAGAGCACGAAATCGAACTTGGAACATTAGAACAAAATGAAAGTCAAGAAAAGAAGACAAAAAATATTGCTCTAAAGACCGAATCAAGAGAACAAATCAAGGACGACAATTCAAATGAAGAAAAAAACATTAATTTTCTTGTTAAGAAATTTGGTAAGTTTCTTAAAAATGACAAAACATTCAAAAAGTAAAGTTTCAAGAAGAAAGATAGTTCTACATCAAATCAAAACATCACTTGCTTTGAATGTGGAAAACAAGGACATATCAAAGCAAATTATCCAAACCTTGCTAAGAAGAATGCCATCAAAAAGAAAGACTTCAAGAAGGCATACATAGCTTTGGAAGACAATGAAGTGAGTTCAACTTTAGAAACAAAAAGTGAAGAATGCACCAATGTTGCATTAATGGCATCCCATCAATCAGATGATGAAGAAGAGGTTAGTAATATAGACTCTCCTCATCATAATAAAACTAATAGTGAATTAATTATAGAATACAATGATGCTCAAAACGCAATTAAGGAATTACTTATTGAATGTAAAAATCTATGTAAACTAGTGACAACACAAAAGAAACAAATTTCAAGTCTACAAGAAAAAGTTGACATTATATAGAAAAATTTTGAAAAACTAAAACAAAATTTTACATGCAATAAATGTGATTCCTTCTCTTTCAAATTTGTTCAATTAAATAGGGTAATTGAACGATTCAAGAAGGGACTAATAGGATTGGAAAATGTTTTGAATATGCAAAGATACTCAAATGACAAAAGTGGTCTTAGATATTCAAAATTTGATAAACCAAGCTTGAATAAGACTATTTTTGTTAAAGCAATTAATCAATCCAATCAAGAAAAGATTATAGTTATGAAAAAGGATCATCATTATAAAGTGAGAATCATTCAAAATAAATCTCACACACATGCTACTAAAAATAGATTTAATCCTACTTGTTCTTATTGTGGTCTTCATGGTCATACACCTAATGCCTGTCACATTAGAAAAATTAGTGTTCCAAAAGGGCATTATGTATAGGTAAAGAAAGGTACTAACCATCAGGGACCTAAACAACATTGGGTACCTAATAAAGTTTGATTTCAATTTTGTAGGTATGCAAGCAAGGTACTTCAAATATGTAGTACTTAGATAGTGGATGCTCTAAACATATGACGGGTGATGTAACAAAATTTTCAGCCTTAACGCTTGAATCAAAGAGATATGTAGTCTATGAAGACAAAAACAAAGGAAAAAATTTAGGCATTGTGTAACACCCCGATTTTCAAAGCGAGGGTGTATTTTTTTTTCAAAAGAAATTAAAATAAAACAGAGAAACAAATAAGGAAATACCTTTAGATAAATATTTAAGTCATTATAATTTACAAGCAGCGGAAAAGTTTTTCGAAATATGAATCCAAAGTATTTACACATCAAAAAGTGATACATGGAATCCATTAACATAAGATGTCATGCTGACGATATTAGTAAAGATACAATCTTCCAATATAAAATAAACACAATCCAAAATAACATTTGTTCCCTCTATGTCAACCTAATCTGACCATTCTACCAAACAAACTAAACACCCTGAGTGATCTCCACGCGCCCCGTAAGATACTCCTAACAAAGCTCCAGTCAGGCATTCCCATCTACATCCCCATCCGCAGGGTACGAACCAGTAGGATTGTCCTGGTTCTCATATGAGGGCAAAGCCCAGATTTCCACAATAGTTGTAATAGGTCACCAACCGAAATTAACAGTTAACACATAACATTTAAGTTTTTAAATGCACAAAATACCTTTTTTAACTTAGCATGCACCTTAAAAGGGTTTTCCATATGCTAAAAGTTCATATAATACTTGCCAAATAAAAATGAAATCAAAATAAAGTTCTCAATCCATCAAGTAATACATAACTGACCAAAACATTGATAACTCAATTGAGCAATCGATTATCTAACTCAAAATAAGAATTTCTACTAAG
This sequence comes from Cicer pinnatifidum, assembly GCA_037974775.1. Classification (NCBI taxonomy): domain Eukaryota; kingdom Viridiplantae; phylum Streptophyta; class Magnoliopsida; order Fabales; family Fabaceae; genus Cicer; species Cicer pinnatifidum. Next base: position 25,282,874 of record JBBPBR010000008.1, on the reverse strand, counting down.
CCAATCGATTTCCAAATCGATTTCCTGAAGGTTTTTAGTGAAATTTGAACTCTGGGCTTAATTCAATCGATTGGGAAATCGATTGAATGAATAACTGAGCCCCTGTATTAAAGCCAATCGATTTCCAAATCGATTTTGTCAATTCTGCTGAGTTCCTGTATGGCCAAATGGATTTCCACAAATCGATTTCTTAAATGGTTCTGAAAAACATATTATAAAATCGATTGGCAAATCGATTTTGTCAAATTAGCGAAGTCCTTGTAACTCATCCAATCAATTGGGAAATTGATTTCCCTGCATATTCTTCCAAAAATACATAAACTAACTCAATCACATTCATACGCAACTCCAAATCTTAACACTTAGCAATTCCCACACAATCATCACGAAAAATTGGGTTTCGAAATAGTTTTGCAATCCATCACACTTACACACAATAATCAATACATAACACTTAGCAATTTCCACACAATTACCACAACAACTTGAGTTTTGAAGTAGTTTTACAATCCATCCCATTTACACACAATTTCAAAACGTAACACTTAGCAAAATCAACACAATCACACTGACATCTCAAATTCAAAACACTCAATCATAAACTTGAATCAAACACGACTCGCGTGCCAAGCACCCTAATGGGATGCGTATATGCCAAAATGCATGGACTCGGAATTCCAAACCAAAACCCTCCTCGAAGGGCCGTAAATCATAATTGTACTGCCTATCGCAGGCCGAAGTACCAATTACCGACGTGCCACCTATCACGGGTCTGCACGATTTACTAAAAAGCGTAAACCATAAATGTACTGCCTATCACAGGCCCGTACCGTTTACCAAGGTGCCACCTATCACGGGTCTGCACGGTTTACTAAAAAGAACGTAAATTGTAAATGTACCGCCTATCACAGGCCAAAGTACTATTTACCAAGGTGCCTCCTATCACGGGTCTGCACAATTTACAAAAAACCGTAAATCATAAATGTACCGCCTATCACGGGCCAAAGTACTATTTACCAAGGTGCCACCTATCACGGGTCTGCACAATTTACAAAAACGTAAATCATAAATGTACCGCCTATCACGGGCCAAAGTACTATTTATCAAGGTGCCACCTATCACGGGTCTGTACGATTTACAAAAAGCATGAAAATGCATGAGCATATACTGACTCCATCCACAACAATCGTTAAGCAAATGCAGATATTAAAAGATTCCCTATTTTTAATACTCATTTAACTTAAACGATTTTCACAACAAACATTAAGCAAACAAAAATATTAAGAGATTCCCCATTCTTAATACTCTTTTAACTTAAACGATTTTCACAACAAACATTAAGCAAACAGAAATATTAAGAGATTCCCCATTCTTAATACTCATTTAACTTAAACGATTTTCGAAACAAACATTAAGTAAACAGAAATATTAAGAGATTCTCCATTCTTAATACTCTTTTAACTTAAACGATTTTCACAAACACACATTAAGTAAACAAGACATTAAGAGATTCCCCATTCTTAATACTCGTTTAACTTAATGGTTTTCAAATTCCACACAAAACGAACTCAAACATATTATCAAATTGAATCCACAACTCACACCAAAATACATAAATTCATTTCTCCACAAAATCCAACATACACATATCAAATTTCATCAGTATTAATTAAGAACACGTCAAATACGATGAACACAAATCAACACAATCCACCACTCAAACGCAACAAGTTTCATTTACTCAAAATCATACATAAATGAGTTTAAATTCATTTTCCACGAAACATTACTTTAACCCTAACAAAATTCTTTTCCACACAACCACATATAAGTCCCTAAATGCAAACTAAAAGTTTGGAAGGAGCCCTTACCTTCACGTTAGCTTTAACGTGCGATTACGGCACCCCGAGTAAATCCGGTAAAATTTTCGCTCGCAACGTCGCTTCCAAAGTTGGTTCCCTAGCACCGTAGCATGGTAGTGAGTAACTTTCCCTTCTATCTCTTTGCGAAACAAAGCTTAGATCTAGATGAGACGGGGAGGTTTGTGTTTGACGGTTTTGAAATCCCTAACACCGTTTTTCTTCGTTTTTGAATCAACGAGGAAGAGTGAAGTTGAGAAATCCTTGTCCTATCACCCACCCAGCCTTGGGTTTCTATTCCTGAACAAAAGGAAGCAAAGAAAACGAAAATGGAAGAAGGAGGAAGAAGGGGGTCACGCGAGGCAGGGGAAGAAGCTGGATTTTGCTTTCTTTCTTTCTTTCCCTTTTCCTTTCTTTCTTTTTCCTTCCTTTCTATTTCTTTTCTTTCTATTTCCTTCCTTTCCTTTTCTTTATATATATATATATATAAATATATATTAATTATAATTAACAAATATCTCAAAATCTTTAGATATTTATTAAAATTACCATTTCACCCATCACTTCCCAAACCACTTTTTTGTTAAAAATATCTACTCTTGTCGCAGCTTAATTGACAGATGCAATTCTTAGCTGCCCAAGATATTTTTAACGAAACTCTCTAGAATTAAATTCTTCGTAAAAGATCCACCGCAGTTAATTTAATTTATTGATCGACGATTAATTTTAATCGAGCATCTATATAACTTTTTGGTCCTTTAAACTCCCCAAATATTAATAACTTTGGCTAAAAAGCCTCCGAGTTCCATACCAAAATACACTAAAATACATAAAATATGCTTAAAAATTATGGGTCTTACACATTGGAGAAAGAAAATTACCTAAATGTTAATCCAATTACACAAACGTACTTATTGGATGCTCAATATTAGTATAAAACCCTAAATGGACTAGAACTATCCTAGGGAGGACAAAAATGACCAAAATGTTAATGAAATGACACAGTCGCACTTATTAGATGCACAACGTTGGTTAAAAAACCATAAATGGGTTTGAAACAAACGCACCTATTGGATGTTCAAGATTATTTAACACCCTAAATGGACGAGAATAATCATTGGGAGGAAAGAGATGGCCAAACTGTTAATCCAATGACACAAATGCACTTATTGGATGCTCAAGAGTGGTTTTAAACCCTATATGGCCGAGAGTAACCCTAAGGAGGACGAAAATGACTGAAATGTTAATCAAGTGTGACAAACCCATATATTGGTTAAAAACCCAAAAAGGATTAGAATAAACCTATGGAGGAGGAAAATGACCTAAATTTTTAATGAAATGACAATAAAGAACTTATTGGATGCACATGATTGGTTAAAAAACCATAAATGCACTAGAATAATCCTAAGGAGGACGAAAATGACCTAAATGTTAATCCAAATACACAAACTCACTTATTGGATGCTCAAGATTAATTAAAAATGCTAAAAGAATTAAAATAAACCTAGAGAGAATGAAAACGACCTAAATGTTAGTCCAATGACACAAAAGCCCTTATTAGATGAACAAGATTAGTTAAAAACCTAAATAGACTAGAATAAGCTCAAGGAAAAGAAAATGACCTAAATGTTAATCTAATGACACAAACGAACTTATTGAATTCACAAGATTGGTTTAAAACCCTAAATGGACTTGAATAAGCTCAAGGATGACAAAACGTCCTAAATGTTAATCTAATGATACAAACAAACTGATTGGATTCAAAAGATTGGTTTAAACCCCTGAATGGACTAGAATAAGCTGAAGGTTGATGAAAATGTCCAAAATGTAAATCTAATTATACAAACGAACTGATTGGATTGACAAAATTGGTTTAAAACCCTAATTGGGCATGATTATGTTGAAGGATGAGGGAAACGACCTAAATGTTAATCTAATGAAAGAAGCGCACTTATTGCATCCACAAGATTAGTTAAAAACCCTAAATGGACAAGAATAAGTCTAAGGAGGATGAAATGACCAAAATGTTAATCCAATGACACAAACACACTTATTGGTTGCTCATAATTACTTTAAAACACTAAATGGACTAGAGTAATCCTAGGGATGACGAAAATTGCCTAAATGAAAATCCAATGACACAAACACACTAATTGGATGCTCAAGATTCGTTTAAAACGCTAAATGGACTAAAATAACCCAAGGGAGAGCGAAAATAACCTAAATGTTAATCTAATGAGACAAACAAACTTATTGGACGCACAAGATTAGTTAAAAACTCTAAATGGACTTGAAAAATTCCAAGGAGGACTAGAAAAATTCTAAATGACCGAAATGTTAATCTACTAATACAAACACACTTATTGGTTGCACCAGATCGGTTTAAAACCCTAAATGGACTACAATAAGTCGAAGGATAGCGAAAATGACATAAATGTTAGCACAATGATACAAACACACTTACTGGATGCTCATGATTAGTAAAAATGCTAAATGAACAAGAATAAATCTATAGAGAACGAAAATGGCCTAAATGTTAATATAATGGCACAAAAGCACTTATAAATGCAAAAGATTGGTTAAAAACCCTAAATACCTTAGAATAAATCGAAGGATGATCAAACTGACCTAAATGTTAATCCAATGACACAAAAGCACTTATTGGATGCACAAGATTGGTTAAAAACCATAAATAGACAAGAGTAAGCCGAAGGAGGACGAAAATGATCTAAATGCTAATCTAATGACACAAACAAACTTAAGGGATTCACAAGATTGGTTTAAAACCCTAAATGGACAAGCATAAGCCGAAGGATGACGAAAATGACCAATATGTTAATATAATGACACAAATGAATTGATTCGATTCACAAGATTGTTTTAAAACACTAAATGGGCTAGAATACGTCGAAGGATGAGAAAAATGACCTAAATGTTATTCTAATGAACTAAACGCACTTATTACATAAACAAGATTAGTTAAAAACCCTAAATATCTTAGAATAAATAGAAGGATGATCAAAATGACCTAAATGTTAATCCAATGACACAAAAGCACTTATTGGATGCACAAGATTGGATAAAAACCATAAATAGACTAGAGTAAGCCGAAGGATGATGAAAATGACCTAAATGCTAGTCTAATGACACAAACGCCCTTATTGGATGCAAAAGATTGAGAAAAAACCCAAAAAGGATAAGAATAAATCTTGGGAGGACGAAAATGACCTGAATGTTAATGAAATAACAATAGATGACCTAAATGTTAATCAAAATATACAAACACACTTATTGGATGCCTAAGATTAGTTAAAAATGCTAAATGAACTAGATAATTCTAAAGAGAACGAAAATGGCAGAAATGATAATCTAATGACACAAACGCACTTATTAGATGCAAAAGATCAATTAAAAACCTTAAAGATCTTAGAATAAATAGAAGGATGATTAAAATGACCTAAATGTTAATCTACTAACACAAACACAGTTATTGGACAAACAAAATCGGTTAAAAACCCTAAATGGACCAAAATAATTTTAAGGATAAAGAAAATTACCGAAAAGTTAAACCAATGAAACAAACACACTTATAGGATGCTTGAGATTAGATAAAAACCCTAAATCGACTATAATAACCCTAGGGAGAAAGAAAATTACCTAAATGTTAATCCAATGACACAAACGCATTTATTGGTTGCTCAAGATTTCTTTAAAACCCTAAATGGATAATAATAAGCCTAAGGAGGACGAAAAATTACCGAAATGTTAATGTACTAATACAAACACACTTATTGGGTGCACCAGGTATGTTTAAAACCCTAAATGGACTACAATAAGTCGAAGGATGACGAAAATCACTAAAATGTTAGTCCAATGATACAAACGCACTTACTGGATGCTCAAGATTAGTAAAAATGATAAATGAAGAAGAATAACTCTATATAGAACGAAAATTGCCTAAATGTTAATATAATGGCACAAAAGCACTTATTGAATGCAAAAGATTGGTTAAAAACCCTAAATATCTTAGAATAAATCGAAGGATGATCAAAATGACCTAAATGTTAATCCAATGACACAAAAGCACTTATTGGATGCACAAGATTGGTTAAAAACCATAAATAGACAAGAGTAAGCCGAAGGATGACGAAAATGATCTAAATGCTAATCTAATGAGACAAACAAGCTTATGGGATTCACAAGTTTGGTTTAAAACCCTAAATGGACAAGAATAAGCCGAAGGATGACGAAAATGACCTATATGTTAATATAATGACACAAATGAATTGATTCGATTCACAAGATTGGTTTAAAATACTAAATGGACTAGAATACGTCGAAGGATGAGAAAAATGACCTAAATGTTAATCTAATGAACTAAACGCACTTTTTACATAAACAAGAATGGTTAAAAACTCTAAATATCTTAGAATAAATCGAAGGATGATCAAAAAGACCTAAATGTTTATCCAATGACACAAAAGCACGTATTGGATGCACAAGATTGGATAAAAACCATAAATAGACTAGAGTAAGCCGAAGGATGACGAAAATGATCTAAATGCTAATCTAATGACACAAACAAACTTATTGAATTCACAAGATTGGTTGAAAACCCTAAATTGACTACAATAAGTCGAAGGATGACGAAAATGACCTAAATGTTAGTCTAATGACACAAACTCCCTTATTGGATGCACAAGATTGACAAAAAACCCCTAAAGGGTAAGAATATATCTAGGAAGGACGAAAATGACCTAAATGTTAATCAAAATACATAAACGCACTTATTAGTTGCCCAAGATTAGTTAAAAATGCTAAATGAACTAGATAACTCTAAAGAGAACGAAAATGGCAGAAATGATAATCGAATGACACAAAGGCACTTATTGGATGCAAAATATCAATTAAAAACCTTAAAGATCTTAGAATAAATAGAAGGATGATGAAAATGACCTAAATGTTAATCCAATGACACAAAAGCACTTATTTGATGCACAAGGTTGGTTAAAAACCCTACATGGACCATAATAAGCCGAGGGAGGACGAAAATGACCTAAATGTGAATCCAAAGACACAAACGTACTCATTGGATGCACAAGAATGTTAATAACCCTAAATAGAATAGAATAACCCTATGGAGGACGAAAATCACCTAAATATTTATCCAATGAAATAAACAAAATTATTGGATGCACAAGATTGGTTAAAAACCCTTAACATTTTAGAATGAATTGAAGGATGAAGAAAATAATCTAAATGTTAATCCAATGACACAAAAGCACTAATTGGATGCACATGATTAGTTATTAACCTTAAATTGACTAGAATAAGCCGAAGGATGACGAAAATGATCTTAATGTTAATCTAATGACACAAACAAACTTATTGGATTCACAATATTGGTGAAAAAAACCCTAAATGGACACGAATAAGCCGAAGGACGATAAAAATGACATAAACAAACTGATTGGATTCTTAAGATTGGTTTAAAACACTCAATGGGATATAATATGCGAAGGATGACAAAAAATGACCTAATTGTTAATCTAATGAAAGAAACACACTTTTTGCATGCACAAGATTGGTTAAAAACCCTAATTGATAAGAATAAGCCTACAGAGGACAAAGATGATCTAAATATTAATCCAATGACACAAACACACTTATTGAATGCTCAAGATTGGATAAAAATGCTAAATGGACTAGAATAACTCTAGGGACGACAAAAATGACCTAAATGATAATCTAATGAGACAAACGCACTTATTGGATGCACAAGATTTGTTAAAAACCCTAAATATCTTGGAATATATCGAAGGACGATGAAAATGACCTAAATATTAATCCAATAACACAAACACACTTATTGGATGCTCGAGATTATTTCAAAACGCTAAATGGAGTAAAATAACCCAAGGGAAATAAAAAAGACCTAAATGTTAATCTACTAACACAAACACACTTATTGGACGCACAAGATCGCTTAAAAACCCTAAATGGACCAAAATAATTTTAAGGATGACGAAAATTACTGAAATGTTAATCCAATGACACAAACACACTTATAGGATGCTTGAGAATAGTTAAAAACCCTAAATGGACTATAATAACCCTTGGGAGAAAGAAAATTACCTAAATGTTAATCCAGTGACACAAACGCACTTATTGGTTGCTCAAGATTTGTTCAAAACCCAAATTGGTCTAGAAGAATCCTAGGGAGCACAAAAATGACATAAATGTTAATCAAATGACACAAACACACTTATTGGATGCACAACATTGGTTAAAAATCCTAAATGGACTTGAATAAATCGAAAATTGATGAAAATGACCATAATGTTAATCCAATGACACAAAAGCACTTATTGGATGCACAAGATTGGTTATAAACCCTAAACATCTTGGAATATATCGAATTACGATGAAAATGAGACAAATGTTAATCCAATAACACAAACACAATTATTGGATGCTTGTGATTATTTTAAAACGCTAAATGGAGTAGAATTACCCAAGGGAGGACAAAAATTACTGAATTGTTAATCCAATGACACAAACACACTTATGGGATGCTTGAGATTAGTTAAAAACCCTAAATGGACTATAATAACCCTAGGGAGAAAGAAAATTACCTAAATGTTAATCCAGTAACACAAACACACTTATTGGTTGCTCAAGATTTGTTCAAAACCCTAAATGGTCTAGAACAATCCTAGGGAGCACAAAAATGACATAAATGTTAATCCAATGACACAAACACACTTATTGGATGCACAACATTGGTTAACAATCCTAAATGGACTAGAATAAATCGAAAATTGATGAAAATGACCATAATGTTAATCCAATGACACAAAAGCACTTATTGGATGCACAAGATTGGTTATAAACCTTAAACGGCTTGGAATATATCAAAGGACGATGAAAATGACACAAATGTTAATCCAATAACACAAACACATTTATTGGATGCTCGAGATTGGTTAAAAATCCTAAATGGACTAGAATAAATCGAAAATTGATGAAAATGACCATAATGTTAATCCAATGACACAAAATCACTTATTGGATGCACAAGATTGGTTATAAACCTTAAACATCTTGGAATATATCGAAGGACGATGAAAATGACACAAAGGTTAATCCAATAACACATACACACTTATTGGATGCTCGAGATTATTTTAAAACGCTAAATGGAGTAGAATAACCCAAGGGAGGACAAAAATTACCTAAATGTTAATCTACTAACACCCTAAGTGGACTAAAATAATTTTAAGGATCATGAAAATAACCGAAATGTTAATCCAATGAGACAAACACACTTATTGGATGCTTGAGATTAGTTAAAAACCCTAAATGGACTACAATAACCCTATGGAGATAGAAAATTACCTAAATGTCAATCCAATGACACAAACACACTTATTGGTTGTTCAAGATTAGTTTAAAACCTTAAAGGCTCTAGAACAATCCTAGGGAGCACAAAAATGACATAAATGTTAATCAAATGACAGAAACACACTTATTGGATGCACAACATTGGTTAAAAATCCTAAAAGGACTACAAAAAATAGAAAATTGATGAAAATGACCTTAATGTTAATCCAATGACACAAAAGCACTTATTGGATGCACAAGATTGGTTAAAAACCCTAAACATCTTAGAATACATTGCAGGACGATGAAAATGACATAAATGTTAATCTAATAACACAAACACACTTATTGGATGAACGAGATTATTTTAAAACGCTAAATGGAGTAGAATAACCCAAGGGAGGACAAAAATTACCTAAATGCTAATCTACAAACACAATCACACTTACTAGATGCACAAGATCGGTTAAAAACCCTAAATGTACTAAAATAATTTTAAGGATGACGAAAATGACCGAAATGTTAATCCAATTAGACAAACACACTTATTGGATGCTTGAGATTAGTTAAAAACCCTAAATGGACTATAATAACCCTTGGGAGAAAGAAAATTACCTAAATGTTAATCCAAGGATGCAAACGCACTTATTGGAGTCTCAAGATTAATTTAAAACCCTAAATGGACTAGAACAATCCTAGGGAGCACAAAAATGACATAAATGTTAATCAAATGACACAAACACACTTATTGGATGCAAAACATTGGTTAAAAATCCTAAATGGACTAGAATAAATCAAAAATTGAAGAAAATGACCTTAATGTTAATCCAATGACACAAAAGCACTTATTGGATGCACAAGATTGGTTAAGAATCCTAAATGCATAAGAGTATGCCTAGGAATAACAAAAATGATCTAAATCGATTTGCAAAACCCAAATAAGGGGGAAAATGACGTAAGCGTTAATCCAATGACACAAAAGCACTTCATGGATGCACAAGATTGTTTAAATCAACTAAATGGACTAGAGTAACTTAATCTAAATGACGAAAAATAACCTACATGTTAATCTAATGACACAAACAAACTTATTGGATTCACAAGATTGCCTTAAAACCTAAATGGACTAGAATAAGTCGAAGGATGCCAAAAATGTCCTAAATGTTAATCCAACGACACAAACGAACCTATTGGATGCCCAAGATTTGTTAAAAATCCTAAATGGACAAAAATGACCTAAATGTTAATATAATGAAACAAATGAACTTATTGGATTCACAATATTGGTTAAAACTCTTAATGGACTAGAATAAACCCAAGGAGGACAAAAATTACCTAATTGGTAATCTAATGACACAAACACACTTATCAAATGCACAAAATCGGTTAAAACCCCGAAATGGACAAGAATAAGTCTAGGGAGAACGAAGATGACCTAAATCATAATCCAATGACACAAACGAACTTGTTGGACACTTGAGATTAGTTAAACACCCTTAATGGACTAGAATAATCCTAGAGAGGACAAAAGTGACATAAATGTTAATCCCATGACACAAACGCACTTATTGGACGCTCAGGTTTGGTTAAAAACCCTAAATGTATTCGAATAAGCAAAGGAAGGAAAAAATCACCTGAATGTTCATCCTATGACCCAAAAGCACTTAATTGATGCACATGATTAGTTAAAAAATTTAAACGGACACGAATAACCCTATAGAGAACGAAAATATCCTAAATGTTAATCCAATGAAACAAATGGACTAGAATAAGCCGAAGGATAAAGAAAATAACCTAAATGTTAATCTAATGACACAAACAAACTTATTAGACTCACAAGCTTCGTTTAAAACCCTAGAATGGATTAAAATATGCCTATGAAGGACAAACAAATGACAAAAAACATAATCCAATGACACAGACACACCTATTGGATGCTCAAGATTAATTAAAAACCCCAAATGGACTAGAATAACCTTATGGAGAACGACAATGACCTAAATGTTAATCCAATGATACAAAAGAAATTATTGGATGCACAAGATTTGTAAAAAAAACCATAAATGCACTAGAATAACCCTAGGGAGGATAAAAACAACCTAAATGTAGTCCAATGACACCAACATACTGATTGGATGCTCAAGATTAGTTACAAAACCTAAATGAACTAGAATAACCCTAGGGAGGATGAAAATGACCTAAATGTTAATCTAATGACACAAACACACTTATTGGATACACAAGATTGATTAAAAGCCCTAAATGGACTAGAACTACCCTAGGGAGGAGGAGAATGACCTAAATGTTAATCCCCTAATACAAACACTCTTATTGGATGCACAAGATTGGTAAAAAAAACCTTAAATGGACTAAATTTTAATCTAATGACACAAAAGAACTTATCGGATTCACAAGATTGCTTTAAAACACAAATAGACTAGAATAAGTCGAAGGATGACGCAAATGAGCTAAATGTTGATCTGCTGACATTAACACACTTATTGCATGCACCAGATTGGTTAGAAACCCTAAATGGATTACAATAAGCTTAGGAAGGATAAAAAATGACCTAAATGTTAATCCATTGACAAAAACACAACAATTGGATTCTTAAGTTTAATTAAAAACTTTAAATGGACTAGAATAGCCTTATGGAGGACGAAAATGACATAAATGTTAATCTAATAATACAAATGAACTTATTGATTTCACAAGATTGGTTGAAAATCCTAAAGAGACCTAAATGGATAAGTCAAAGGATGACGTAAATGACCTAAATTTTAATCCAATGACAGAAATGCACTTATAGCATACACAAGATTGGTTAAAAACACTAAATGGATAAGAATAAGCCGAAGGATGACGAAAATGACCTATATGTTAATATAATGACACAAATGAATTGATTCGATTCACAAGATTGGTTTAAAACACTAAATGGACTAGAATACGTCGAAGGATGAGAAAAATGACCTAAATGTTAATCTAATGAACTAAACGCACTTTTTACATAAACAAGAATGGTTAAAAACTCTAAATATCTTAGAATAAATCGAAGGATGATCAAAAAGACCTAAATGTTTATCCAATGACACAAAAGCACGTATTGGAAGCACAAGATTGGATAAAAACCATAAATAAACTAGAGTAAGCCGAAGGATGAAGAAAATGATCTAAATGCTAATCTAATGACATAAACAAACTTATTGAATTCACAAGATTGGTTGAAAACCCTAAATTGACTACAATAAGTCGAAGGATGACGAAAATGACCTAAATGTTAGTCTAATGACACAAACTCCCTTATTGGATGCACAAGATTGACAAAAACCCCTAAAGGGTAAGAATATATCTAGGAAGGACGAAAATGACCTAAATGTTAATCAAAATACATAAACGCACTTATTAGTTGCCCAAGATTAGTTAAAAATGCTAAATGAACTAGATAACTCTAAAGAGAACGAAAATGGCAGAAATGATAATCGAATGACACAAAGGCACTTATTGGATGCAAAATATCAATTAAAAACCTTAAAGATCTTAGAATAAATAGAAGGATGATGAAAATGACCTAAATGTTAATCCAATGACACAAAAGCACTTATTTGATGCACAAGGTTGGTTAAAAACCCTACATGGACCATAATAAGCCGAGGGAGGACGAAAATGACCTAAATGTGAATCCAAAGACACAAACGTACTCATTGAATGCACAAGAATGTTAATAACCCTAAATAGAATAGAATAACCCTATGGAGGACGAAAATCACCTAAATATTTATCCAATGAAATAAACAAAATTATTGGATGCACAAGATTGGTTAAAAACCCTTAACATTTTAGAATGAATTGAAGGATGAAGAAAATAATCTAAATGTTAATCCAATGACACAAAAGCACTAATTGGATGCACATGATTAGTTATTAACCTTAAATTGACTAGAATAAGCCGAAGGATGACGAAAATGATCTTAATGTTAATCTAATGACACAAACAAACTTATTGGATTCACAATATTGGTGAAAAAAACCCTAAATGGACACGAATAAGCCGAAGGACGATAAAAATGACATAAACAAACTGATTGGATTCTTAAGATTGGTTTAAAACACTCAATGGGATATAATATGCGAAGGATGACAAAAAATGACCTAATTGTTAATCTAATGAAAGAAACACACTTTTTGCATGCACAAGATTGGTTAAAAACCCTAATTGATAAGAATAAGCCTACAGAGGACAAAGATGATCTAAATATTAATCCAATGACACAAACACACTTATTGAATGCTCAAGATTGGATAAAAATGCTAAATGGACTAGAATAACTCTAGGGACGACAAAAATGACCTAAATGATAATCTAATGAGACAAACGCACTTATTGGATGCACAAGATTTGTTAAAAACCCTAAATATCTTGGAATATATCGAAGGACGATGAAAATGACCTAAAT
>JBBPBR010000008.1:25233834-25265487 GCA_037974775.1 Cicer pinnatifidum | reverse complement strand
ACTAAATGGACTAGAATACGTCGAAGGATGAGAAAAATGACCTAAATGTTAATCTAATGAACTAAACGCACTTTTTACATAAACAAGAATGGTTAAAAACTCTAAATATCTTAGAATAAATCGAAGGATGATCAAAAAGACCTAAATGTTTATCCAATGACACAAAAGCACGTATTGGAAGCACAAGATTGGATAAAAACCATAAATAAACTAGAGTAAGCCGAAGGATGAAGAAAATGATCTAAATGCTAATCTAATGACATAAACAAACTTATTGAATTCACAAGATTGGTTGAAAACCCTAAATTGACTACAATAAGTCGAAGGATGACGAAAATGACCTAAATGTTAGTCTAATGACACAAACTCCCTTATTGGATGCACAAGATTGACAAAAACCCCTAAAGGGTAAGAATATATCTAGGAAGGACGAAAATGACCTAAATGTTAATCAAAATACATAAACGCACTTATTAGTTGCCCAAGATTAGTTAAAAATGCTAAATGAACTAGATAACTCTAAAGAGAACGAAAATGGCAGAAATGATAATCTAATGACACAAAGGCACTTATTGGATGCAAAATATCAATTAAAAACCTTAAAGATCTTAGAATAAATAGAAGGATGATGAAAATGACCTAAATGTTAATCCAATGACACAAAAGCACTTATTTGATGCACAAGGTTGGTTAAAAACCCTACATGGACCATAATAAGCCGAGGGAGGACGAAAATGACCTAAATGTGAATCCAAAGACACAAACGTACTCATTGAATGCACAAGAATGTTAATAACCCTAAATAGAATAGAATAACCCTATGGAGGACGAAAATCACCTAAATATTTATCCAATGAAATAAACAAAATTATTGGATGCACAAGATTGGTTAAAAACCCTTAACATTTTAGAATGAATTGAAGGATGAAGAAAATAATCTAAATGTTAATCCAATGACACAAAAGCACTAATTGGATGCACATGATTAGTTATTAACCTTAAATTGACTAGAATAAGCCGAAGGATGATGAAAATGATCTTAATGTTAATCTAATGACACAAACAAACTTATTGGATTCACAATATTGGTGAAAAAAACCCTAAATGGACACGAATAAGCCGAAGGACGATAAAAATGACATAAACAAACTGATTGGATTCTTAAGATTGGTTTAAAACACTCAATGGGATATAATATGCGAAGGATGACAAAAAATGACCTAATTGTTAATCTAATGAAAGAAACACACTTTTTGCATGCACAAGATTGGTTAAAAACCCTAATTGATAAGAATAAGCCTACAGAGGACAAAGATGATCTAAATATTAATCCAATGACACAAACACACTTATTGAATGCTCAAGATTGGATAAAAATGCTAAATGGACTAGAATAACTCTAGGGACGACAAAAATGACCTAAATGATAATCTAATGAGACAAACGCACTTATTGGATGCACAAGATTTGTTAAAAACCCTAAATATCTTGGAATATATCGAAGGACGATGAAAATGACCTAAATGTTAATCCAATAACACAAACACACTTATTGGATGCTCGAGATTATTTCAAAACGCTAAATGGAGTAAAATAACCCAAGGGAAATAAAAAGACCTAAATGTTAATCTACTAACACAAACACACTTATTGGACGCACAAGATCGCTTAAAAACCCTAAATGGACCAAAATAATTTTAAGGATGACGAAAATTACTGAAATGTTAATCCAATGACACAAACACACTTATAGGATGCTTGAGAATAGTTAAAAACCCTAAATGGACTATAATAACCCTTGGGAGAAAGAAAATTACCTAAATGTTAATCTAGTGACACAAACGCACTTATTGGTTGCTCAAGATTTGTTCAAAACCCAAATTGGTCTAGAAGAATCCTAGGGAGCACAAAAATGACATAAATGTTAATCAAATGACACAAACACACTTATTGGATGCACAACATTGGTTAAAAATCCTAAATGGACTTGAATAAATCGAAAATTGATGAAAATGACCATAATGTTAATCCAATGACACAAAAGCACTTATTGGATGCACAAGATTGGTTATAAACCCTAAACATCTTGGAATATATCGAATTACGATGAAAATGAGACAAATGTTAATCCAATAACACAAACACAATTATTGGATGCTTGTGATTATTTTAAAACGCTAAATGGAGTAGAATTACCCAAGGGAGGACAAAAATTACTGAATTGTTAATCCAATGACACAAACACACTTATGGGATGCTTGAGATTAGTTAAAAACCCTAAATGGACTATAATAACCCTAGGGAGAAAGAAAATTACCTAAATGTTAATCCAGTAACACAAACACACTTATTGGTTGCTCAAGATTTGTTCAAAACCCTAAATGGTCTAGAACAATCCTAGGGAGCACAAAAATGACATAAATGTTAATCCAATGACACAAACACACTTATTGGATGCACAACATTGGTTAACAATCCTAAATGGACTAGAATAAATCGAAAATTGACGAAAATGACCATAATGTTAATCCAATGACACAAAAGCACTTATTGGATGCACAAGATTGGTTATAAACCTTAAACGGCTTGGAATATATCAAAGGACGATGAAAATGACACAAATGTTAATCTAATAACACAAACACACTTATTGGATGCTCGAGATTGGTTAAAAATCCTAAATGGACTAGAATAAATCGAAAATTGATGAAAATGACCATAATGTTAATCTAATGACACAAAATCACTTATTGGATGCACAAGATTGGTTATAAACCTTAAACATCTTGGAATATATCGAAGGACGATGAAAATGACACAAAGGTTAATCCAATAACACAAACACACTTATTGGATGCTCGAGATTATTTTAAAACGCTAAATGGAGTAGAATAACCCAAGGGAGGACAAAAATTACCTAAATGTTAATCTACTAACACCCTAAGTGGACTAAAATAATTTTAAGGATCATGAAAATAACCGAAATGTTAATCCAATGACACAAACACACTTATTGGATGCTTGAGATTAGTTAAAAATCCTAAATGGACTACAATAACCCTATGGAGATAGAAAATTACCTAAATGTCAATCCAATGACACAAACACACTTATTGGTTGTTCAAGATTAGTTTAAAACCTTAAAGGCTCTAGAACAATCCTAGGGAGCACAAAAATGACATAAATGTTAATCAAATGAAAGAAACACACTTATTGGATGCACAACATTGGTTAAAAATCCTAAAAGGACTAGAAAAAATAGAAAATTGATGAAAATGACCTTAATGTTAATCCAATGACACAAAAGCACTTATTGGATGCACAAGATTGGTTAAAAACCCTAAACATCTTAGAATACATTGGAGGACGATGAAAATGACATAAATGTTAATCTAATAACACAAACACACTTATTGGATGAACGAGATTATTTTAAAACGCTAAATGGAGTAGAATAACCCAAGGGAGGACAAAAATTACCTAAATGCTAATCTACAAACACAATCACACTTACTAGATGCACAAGATCGGTTAAAAACCCTAAATGTACTAAAATAATTTTAAGGATGACGAAAATGACCGAAATGTTAATCCAATTAGACAAACACACTTATTGGATGCTTGAGATTAGTTAAAAACCCTAAATGGACTATAATAACCCTTGGGAGAAAGAAAATTACCTAAATGTTAATCCAAGGATGCAAACGCACTTATTGGAGTCTCAAGATTAATTTAAAACCCTAAATGGACTTGAACAATCCTAGGGAGCACAAAAATGACATAAATGTTAATCAAATGACACAAACACACTTATTGGATGCAAAACATTGGTTAAAAATCCTAAATGGACTAGAATAAATCAAAAATTGAAGAAAATGACCTTAATGTTAATCCAATGACACAAAAGCACTTATTGGATGCACAAGATTGGTTAAGAATCCTAAATGCATAAGAGTATGCCTAGGAATAACAAAAATGATCTAAATCGATTTGCAAAACCCAAATAAGGGGGAAAATGACGTAAGCGTTAATCCAATGACACAAAAGCACTTCATGGATGCACAAGATTGTTTAAATCAACTAAATGGACTAGAGTAACTTAATCTAAATGACGAAAAATAACCTACATGTTAATCTAATGACACAAACAAACTTATTGGATTCACAAGATTGCCTTAAAACCTAAATGGACTAGAATAAGTCGAAGGATGCCAAAAATGTCCTAAATGTTAATCCAACGACACAAACGAACCTATTGGATGCCCAAGATTTGTTAAAAATCCTAAATGGACAAAAATGACCTAAATGTTAATATAATGAAACAAATGAACTTATTGGATTCACAATATTGGTTAAAACTCTTAATGGACTAGAATAAACCCAAGGAGGACAATAATTACCTAATTGGTAATCCAATGACACAAACACACTTATCAAATGCACAAAATCGGTTAAAACCCCGAAATGGACAAGAATAAGCCTAGGGAGAACGAAGATGACCTAAATCATAATCCAATGACACGAACGAACTTGTTGGACACTTGAGATTAGTTAAACACCCTTAATGGACTAGAATAATCCTATAGAGGACAAAAGTGACCTAAATGTTAATCCCATGACACAAACGCACTTATTGGACGCTCAGGTTTGGTTAAAAACCCTAAATGTTTTCGAATAAGCAAAGGAAGGAAAAAATCACCTGAATGTTCATCCTATGACCCAAAAGCACTTAATTGATGCACATGATTGGTTAAAAAATTTAAACGGACACGAATAACCCTATAGAGAACGAAAATATCCTAAATGTTAATCCAATGAAACAAATGGACTAGAATAAGCCGAAGGATAAAGAAAATAACCTAAATGTTAATCTAATGACACAAACAAACTTATTAGACTCACAAGCTTCGTTTAAAACCCTAGAATGGATTAAAATATGCCTATGAAGGACAAACAAATGACAAAAAACATAATCCAATGACACAGACACACCTATTGGATGCTCAAGATTAATTAAAAACCCCAAATGGACTAGAATAACCTTATGGAGAACGACAATGACCTAAATGTTAATCCAATGATACAAAAGAAATTATTGGATGCACAAGATTTGTAAAAAAAACCATAAATGCACTAGAATAACCCTAGGGAGGATAAAAACAACCTAAATGTAGTCCAATGACACCAACATACTGATTGGATGCTCAAGATTAGTTACAAAACCTAAATGAACTAGAATAACCCTAGGGAGGATGAAAATGACCTAAATGTTAATCTAATGACACAAACACACTTATTGGATACACAAGATTGATTAAAAGCCCTAAATGGACTAGAACTACCCTAGGGAGGAGGAGAATGACCTAAATGTTAATCCCCTCATACAAACACTCTTATTGGATGCACAAGATTGGTATAAAAAACCTTAAATGGACTAAATTTTAATCTAATGACACAAAAGAACTTATCGGATTCACAAGATTGCTTTAAAACACAAATAGACTAGAATAAGTCGAAGGATGACACAAATGAGCTAAATGTTGATCCGCTGACAGTAACACACTTATTGCATGCACCAGATTTGTTAGAAACCCTAAATGGATTACAATAAGCTTAGGAAGGATAAAAAATGACCTAAATGTTAATCCATTGACACAAACACACCAATTGGATTCTTAAGTTTAATTAAAAACTTTAAATGGACTAGAATAGCCTTATGGAGGACGAAAATGACATAAATGTTAATCTAATAATACAAATGAACTTATTGATTTCACAAGATTGGTTGAAAATCCTAAAGAGACCTAAATGGATAAGTCAAAGGATGACATAAATGACCTAAATTTTAATCCAATGACAGAAATGCACTTATAGCATACACAAGATTGGTTAAAAACACTAAATGGATAAGAATAAGCCTAGGGACGACGAAAATGACCTAAATGTTAATCCAGTGACACAAATACAACTATTGGATGCTCAAGATTGGTTAAAAACCCTAAATGAACAAGAATAAGCGGAAGGATGACGAAAATAAACCTAAATGTTAATCTAATGACACAAACAAACTTGTTGGATTCACAAGATAGGTTTAAAACTCAAAATAGACCAGAATAAGTCGAATGATGACGAAAATGACCTAAATGTTAATTTGATGACAGAAACGCACTTATTGCATGCACAAGATTGGTTAAAAACCCTAAATGTATTAAAATAAGCCTAAGATGGAAAAAAAATGACCTATAACTTAATCAAATGATACAAACACACCAATTGGATGCTCAAGATTAACTTAAAACCATAAATATACAAGAATAAACTTATGGAGGACGAACATGACCTAAATGGTAATCTAATGATTCAAATGAACTTATTGGATTCACAAGATTAGTTTAAAATCCTAAATAGACCATAATAAGTCGAAGGATGACATAAATGACCTAAATTTTAATCCTGTAACAACCCGATTTTTTTTAAAAAAAACAAATTCATAAGACAAAGAAATTACGAAAGGAATAGAAATAAAGAGAGAAAGAAATACTTTTGGGATAAAGTATTTTAATCGTAACATAACGACAAAAGTCAAGAAATATTTACAAGCAGCGGAAAATTTTTTTGAAACGCAAACCCAAAGTATTTGAACAACAAAATACACCGGGGCTATAAAACCATTCTGACTTCCAAGAATTCCACATCGCATCAAAAAGGTGGTACAAGTACCCATCAAAACAAAAGTCAAGCTGACAATATAAGGTATTGGTATAGTATTCCAAATTGAAATAAATACATCCACAAAAGAAAGGCAACTAATGCCTATACAACCACCTAATCTTATCATGCTACAAAAACTATACCACACGGGTGATCTCCACGAGC
Source organism: Cicer pinnatifidum (assembly GCA_037974775.1). Classification (NCBI taxonomy): domain Eukaryota; kingdom Viridiplantae; phylum Streptophyta; class Magnoliopsida; order Fabales; family Fabaceae; genus Cicer; species Cicer pinnatifidum. The sequence goes on along the minus strand of JBBPBR010000008.1, from coordinate 25,258,611 downwards.
CCCGCAAGATCCTTTTCACACAACATCGGTCTACCTTCCCATCTCAAGGGTACTAACCAGTCGGATGATCCTGATTCTCATTTAAGGGCAAACCCAGATTTCCACAATAATTGTAACGATCACCAACCAAAATTAACAAATATCACATAGCATTTAAGTTTTTTATGCACAAAATAACCTTTCAACTAAGCATACTCTTTGAAAGAGTTTTCATATGCCAAACATGCATAATCAAAGTTGAAAAATGAAGTATTTAACAAAATTGCGCTGTCGTATTCGAATACTGTAGTAGAATAAAATTTTGCTTAAGAAGTCACTAGCAAAATCAGGACATTTTTAATTGAATACACCTTCTTGTAGTCGAATACAGTGCGGTTTCAAAAGTCAGTAGCAAAATTAGGACATCTGCATTCCAATACAACATTCTTGTAGTTGAATACAGCAATAGAAAACAAAAGAAAACATATTTTAAATGGTTTCGCAATCAATCAGCACTTACACACAAATTTAAACAATCACACTTACCAATTAGGGCACGATCACAACCATAATTGAGCATACATATACAATCATCACAATATATCAAACATGACTTGTGTGCCTAGCACCCTAATTGAATGCGTATACGCCAAAAATGCATGAATTCTGGAATTCCAACTAAAAACCTCCTCGAATGGGCGTAAATCATAATTATACCGTCTATCACAGACTTGTACAAATTACCAAGGTGCCACCTATCACGAGTCAGCACGATTTACTAAAAATGTGCATTCTACCACATACCTACACAACGCGAAAATCCCCGCAAGGATAAGATGAACCAACAGATCACATGGCATCATCTCGTGATCCATCACGGTCACCACTATCACCACGACACCATCGCGATCCCCATGTACTATGAAATGCATCAGCGTACTCTAACTCTTTTCATAACAATCATTAAGTAAATGCAGATATTACAAGATTCCCCATTTTTAATACTCATTTAAAATTAATGATTTTCAAACTCAACACAAAGCATACTCAAACATATATTTTCCACCACCACAAATCAAATTTAATCCACAATTCACATTAAATTCGATCAATTCAAATTCCACAAAAACCACACCAAATCCAATCATTAATCACCCATGAGTTTTCACATTCTTCAAACATAAGTAAAGCCAAATTGATTTTCACAAACCACATCTTAACACATCAAATTCAATCCACACTTTACATTAAATTCATTTTTCACAAATCCACACATAAACACATCAAATTTAATTTCCTCAAAACACACATAAATGAATTAAATTCCTTTTCCACAAAATCATATATCAAATTCACCAAATTCCAACTGCACAAATACCCATATATCATCCTATATGCATGCAAACAATTTGGAAGGAGCCTTTACCTTAAAGTTAGCTTTAACGAGCGATTACGGTACCGCAAATAATTTCGATAAAATCTCCGCTCGAGACGTCACTTCCAAAGTTAGTTCACTAGCACCGTAGCGGGGAGATGAGCAACATTCCCTTTTATCTCTTCGCGAAATAAAGCTATGATCTAGAAGAAATATGGAGGTTTGTTTTTGACGATTTTGAAATCACCAACACCGTTTTTCTTCGTTTTTGAATGAATGAAGAAGAAAGAGGATGAAGTGAAGAAGTCGAGAAATAGGGGAATGTTTTTCCTTCACTCACACATGGTTTTCTTGAAGCCAAAGAAAGAAAAGAAACGAGAAGAAGAAAGGGTTCGCGTGCAGGGAGAAGAAGGAAAGTTATGCGTTTTCTTTCTTTTGTTTTATTTTCTTTCCTTTTCCTTTCATTTTCATTCATTTTCTTTTTCCTGATTTTCAAAGCGAGAGTGTATTTTTTTTCAATACCAATTCATAAAACAAAGAAATAAATAAGGAAAATACCGTTGGATAAATATTTAGGTCATAACACCCCGACAATTAAGTCAATATAATTTACAAGCAGCGGAATAGTTTTTGAAATATGAATCCAAAGTATTTACACCTCAAAAATTGGTACATGGAACCCATCGAAAATAAACTGTCATGCTGACAATATTAGTATAGGTACAGTCTTCCAATTTAAATAAACCCAATCCAAAAGAAGACATCTAGTCCCTATACGTCAACCTAATCTGATCATTCCACAAAAACTATACATCCTGAGTGATCTTCAGGCGCCCCGCAAGATCCTCCTAACATAGCTCCAGCCAGGTGTTTCCAACTACATCCCCATCCACAGGGTACGGACCGGTAGGATGGTCCTGGTTCTCATCTGAGGGCAAAGCCCAGATTTCCAAAATAGTTGTAAAGGGTCACCAACCGAAATTAACAATTAACACAACATTTATGTTTTTAAATGCACAAAATAACCTTTCAACTTAGCATGCACCTTAAAAGGGTTTCCATATGCAAAACATTCATATAATACTTGCCAAGTAAAATGAAATCAAATAAGGTTTTTAATCAATCAAGTAATGAATCAACTGACCAATCAATTGATGAATCAATTTAGGCAATCGATTATATGACTCAGAATAAAAATTTATTTTGAGCAAATCGATTGGGAAATCGATTTTCTTAAAGGTTTTTAGTGAAACCTGTATTCTGGGTCTAAATCAATCGATTGGGAAATCGATTTCTTAACTAGTTGTGCCCCTGTAACTTGCCAAATCGATTGGCACATCAATTTCTTAAATAGCTGAGCCCCTGTGACTTGCCAAATCGATTGGCAAATCGATTTCTTAAATATCTGAGCCCCTGTAATTTGCCAAATCGATTGGCAAATCGATTTCTTAAATAGCTGAGCCCCTGTAACATGCCAAATCGATTGTGTTTAATATCTTTTAACATAATCGATTGGGAAATCGATATTCCTGAAGTATTTCCAAAACTACATAACTGAATCGATCCCCATTACACACAATTCCAAAACATAACACTTAGCACGTATAACACAACCACTACAACATCATGAGCTTCGAAATAGTTTTGCAATCAACCATGCTATTACACAATTCCAAAACATAACACTTAGGATATCTTGCACACATGCAGACACTAAACATAATGTCAGGTCTACTAGCTGTAAGATATAATAAAGATCCTATCATGCCTCTAAACATGGTCATATCCACAGATTTTCCCTTTTCATCTTTATCCATTCTTGCTTTGATTGATTTGAAATCTTAAGAAGAAGGTTAATTCTCCCATCATGGACATTTCAAATCTTCCTTTCATCATATTTTCAAATTCTTTGCAAAGCTTATTGTTTGTGGATCCAAAAATTATGTCATCAACATAAATTTGGACAAGCAGAATGTCTTTTCCCTTTATCTTTATAAAGAGTGTTTTATCAACATTTACTCTTAAAAAATTTTGCTGTATGAGGAAATTACTGAGTTTTTCATACCAAGCTCTTGGAGCTTGTTTCAATCCATAGAGAGCTTTTGTTAGCTTATAAACATGGTTTGGAAAAGTAGGATCCTCAAATCCTGGAGTTTGACTAACATAAACCTCCTCTTGGATATCTCGATTCAAAAAAGCACTCTTTACATCCATTTGATACAATTTAAAATCCATGATACAAGCATAAGCAAGCAAAATCCTAATTGCTTCTAATCTGGCTACAGGAGCATAAGTCTCATCATAATCAATACCTTCCTCATGGTTGTAGCCTTTAGCAACTAGTCTAACCTTATTTCTTGTGATTACTCCATTCTCATCCATCTTATTCCTAAACATCCATCTAGTTCCAATAATATGTTTGTTTTCTGGTTTAGGAACTAAGATCAATACTTAATGGATGCACAAGATTGGTTAAAAACCCTAAAATAAATACACTAAGTAGATAGATAATGAAAATGACCTAATCGTTAACTGAATGACACAAATGCACTTATTTGACGCTTTATATTGGTTCAAAACCCTAAATTGACTAGAATAACCTAAATGTTAATCTAATGAAAAAAAGCACTTATTAGATGGAGAAGATTCGTTACAAACCCTAAAAGGATTAGAATAAGCCTGAGTAGGACAAAAAAGACCTAAATGATAATCCAAAGACATAAATCCTTTTATTGGATGCTCAAAATTAGTTAAAATCCCTAAATGGACTAGAGTAACCCTAAGGAGGAGACAAATGACCTAATTGTCAATCTAATGACACAAATACACAAGGTTTGTGAAAAAACCTAAATGGAATTGAATAACTCATAGGATGATGAAAATGAACTAAATGTTATTCCAATGACATTAAAGCACTTATGGGATGCCTAAGTTTGGTTAAAAACCCTAAATATATTAAAATAAGCCTAGGGTAGAAAACAATTACCAAAATTTTAACCCAATGACACAAACACATTTATTGCATGCACAAGATGGGTTAAAAACCCTTAAATGGACAAGAATAAGCCTATGGAAGACGAAAATAACCTAAATGTTAATCCAATAACACAAAAGCATTGATTAAAAATCATAAATGGATCAGAAAAAGCCTACGGAGGACGAAAATTACCTAAATGTTAATCCAACGACACTAACACATTAATTGGATGCTCAAAATTATTTAAAACCCAAAAATGTTCTAGAATAACCCTAGGGAGGAAGAAAATGACCTACATGTTAATGAAACGACCCAAACACACTAATTGGATGCTAAACATTGGTTAAAAACTCTAAATGGATTAGAATAAGCCTAGGGTGGACAAAAATTACCTAAATTTTAACCCAATGACACAAACCCTCTTATTGGATGCACATGATTGTTAAAAACCCTAAATGGGTGAGAATAAGCCTATGGAGGATGAAAATGACATAAATATCAATCCAATAACACAAACACATTAATTGGATGCTCAAAATTATTTAAACCCCAATATGGACTAGAATAACCCTTGGGAGGATGAAAATGGCCTACATGTTAATCTAATAACACAAACGCACTTGTTGGTAGCACAGGATTTGTTAAACACACTACATGGACTACAATAACTTAAAGGATAACAAAAATGACCTAAATGTTAATCAAATGACACAAAAGCACTTATTGGATACACTATTTTGGGTAAAAACCCTAAATGGATTAGAATAAGCCTAGGGTGGAAAAAATGACCTAAATGTTAATTCAATGACATAAGCCCACATATTGGATGGTAAAGGTTTGTTCAAAACACTAAAAACATTATAAAACGCATATGTAGGATAAAAATGACCTAAATATTAATCCAATGACACAAACACACTTATTGGATGCACAAGATTGCTTAAAATACGATACATGGAATAGAATAAGCGTACGGAGGATGAAAATAACCTAAATGTTAATCTCATGACACAAAAGCACTTAATAGATGTAGAACATTGGTTAAAAACCCTAAATCGAATAGAATAAGCCTAAAGAGGATGAAATAGACCTCAATGTTAATCCAATGACCCAAATGCATTTATTGGATTCTCAAAATTTGTAAAAATCCCTAAATGGACTAGATAGGCCATAGGGAGGACGAAAATTACCTAAATGTTAATCTAATGACACAAACGCACTTATTGGATGCACAAGATTGGTTAAAAACCCTAAATGGACTAGAATAACTCAAAGGATGCCTAAGATGACCTAAATGTTAATCCAATGACAAAAAAGCACTTATTGGATGCACTGGTTTGACCTTATTGTTAATTCAATAACACAAATGCACTTATTGGTTGGACAAGTATTGGTAAAACAATAAATGAACTAGGATAAGCCGAACGATGACGAAAACGACCTAAATGTTAATCTAATAACTCTGACGAACTTATTGGATGCACATGATTTGTTAAAATGACCTAAATTTTAATCCAATGATACAAATGCACTTATTGGATAATTAAGATTGGTTAAAAACCCTTAATGGACTAGAATAACCCAATGGTGGAAGAAAGTGACCTAAATGTTAATCAAATTATACGAACGCACTTATTGGATGCACAAGATAGGTTAAAACCCTAAATGGACTATAATAACTCATAGGGTGCCAAAAACTAACTAAATCTTAATCTAATGACACAAAAGCATTTTATTGGATACACATGTTTGGTTAAAAACCTTAATTGGATTAGAATAAGCCTAGGGCAGAAAAAACTTACGTAAATGTTTATCCAATTAGACAAACACACTTATTGGAGTCACAAGATTGGAGAAAAAACCTAAATACACTTGAATAAGCCGAAACATGACGAAAATGACCTTAATGTCAATCTAATGGCACCAAAGAACTTATTGGATGTATAAGATTTGTTAAAAACCATAAAATGACTAGAATAAGTAGAAGGAAAAATGAAATGACTTGAATGTTATTCCATTGATAGAAGCGCATCTATGGGATGTTTAAGATTGTTTAAAAACCCCAATTGGACTAGAATTAGCTTAAGGAGGACAAAAATGACCTACATGGTAATCTATGGACACAAAAGCACTTATCAGATGCAAAAGGTTAATTTAAAACCCTAAATGGAATCAACTAAGCCTATGGTGGACAAAAATGACCTAAATGTTAATCCAATTACATAAACGCACTTATTGGATGCACAAGATTGGTTAAAAAACCTAAATGTACTAGAATAAGCCAAAGGATAAAAAAAATGATCTCACTGGTAATCAAATGACATGGACAAACTTATTGGATGCCGAAAATTGGTTAAAAACCATAAATGGATTAGAATAAGCCTATGGAGGACAAAAATGACCTAAATGATATTCCAATGACACAATTGCATTTACTGGATGCTCAAAATTAGTTAAATCCCCTAAATGGACTAGATTAACCTTAGAGGGACAAAAATGACCTAAATATTAATCTAATGGCATAAACGCAGTTATTCGATGCACAAGATTGGTTAAAAAACCTAAATGGACTAGAATAACTCAAAGGATGACGAAAACGACCTAAATGTTAATCCATTGACACTAAAGCACTTATTGGATAAACATGTTTTTTTCAAAACACTAAATGGATTAGATTCAACCAAGGTTGGACAAAAATAACCTAAATATTAACGCAATGAAACCAACACACTTATTGGATGGAAAAGATTGGTTAAAAATCCTAAATGCACTAGAATAAGCCAAATAATGACGAAAATGACCTAGAGTTAACCGAATGACACCGACGAACTTATTAGATGAACAAGAATGGTTAAAAACCATAAAACAAGTACAATATGTAGAAGGATAACGAAAATGAGCTCAATGTAAATCCAATGACACAAACGCACTTATTTTATGCTTAATATCGGTTAAAAGCACTAAATTGACTATAATAACCTAAATGTAAATCTAATGACAAAAGAGCACTTACTAGATGCAGAAAATTGGTTAGAAACCCGAAAAGGATTAGAATAAGACTACGAAGGATGAAAATGACCTAAATGTTAATCCAATGACACAAACACACTTATTGGATGTACAAGATTGGTTAAAAACACTAAATGGACTAGAATAAGTAGAAGGAAAACGAAAATTATCTAAATGTTATTCCAATGATAGAAACACATCTATTGGATGTTTAGATTGGTTAAAAACTGTAAATGAACTAGAATAAGCTTAGGGCGGACAAAATTGACCTAAATGTTAATCTGCGGACACGAAAGCCCTCATTTGATGCAAAAGGTTAATTTAAAACCCTAAATGGAATTGAATAAGCTTAGGGTGGACAAAAATTACCTAAATATTTATACAATTACACAAAACCACTTATTGGATGCACAAGATTGGTTAAAGGCCCTCAATGGACTAGAATAAGCCAAAGAATAAAAATAACGACCTCAATGTTAATATAAAAGAATAACCTCAATGTTAATCAAATGACACCGACAAACTTGTTGGACTAGTATAACCCTTGGGAGGACGAACATAACCTAAATGTTAATATAATGACACAAAAGCCTTAAGAAGACAAAAATCATCTAAATGTTAATCCAATGACAGAAACACACTTATTTGATGTACAAGATTGGTTAAAACCCTAAACGGACAAGAATAAGCCAAAGGATGACGAAAATGACCTCGATGTTAATCTAATGACACCGACGAACTTATTGGATGAACAAGATTGGTTAAAAACCCTAAACTAAATATAATATGTAGAAGGATAACCAAAATGACCTAAATGTTAATCCAATGACACAAGCGCACTTAAGTGATGCTAAATATTGTTTAAGAACCCTAAATTGACTAGAATAACGTAGATGTTAATCTAATGACAAAAAAGCACTTACTAGATGCAGAAGATTGATTAAAACCTTAAAAGGATTACAATAATCCTACAAAGGATGAAAATGACCTAAATGATAATCCAAAGACACAAACCCATTTATTGGATGCTCAAAATTAGTTAAAACTCCCTAAATGGACTGGAATAACCCTATGGAGTAGACAAATGACCTCAATGTCAATCTAATGACATAAATGCACATGATTGATTAACCAACCTAAATGGACTAGAATAACTCAAAGGATCAAGAAAATGACCTAAATGTTATACCCATGACACTAAAATACTTAGTAGATATCCATGTTTGGTTTAAAACTCTAAATGGATTAGAATAAGCCTAGGGTGGACAAAAATTACCTAAATTTTATCCTAATGACACAAACAAAATTATTGGATGCACAAGATTAGTTAAAAACCCTTAAATGGACAAGAATAAGCCTAGGGAGGACGAAAATAACTCAAATGATAATCTATTGACAAAAATGTAGTGATTAGATGCAGAAGAGTTGTTAAAACCCTAAATGAATGCGAAGAAGCCAATGGAGGATGAAAATGACCTAAATGTTAATCCATTGGCACAAACACATTAATTGGATGCTCCAAGTAATTTCAAACCCCAAAATGGACTAGAATAACCCTTGGAAGGATGAAAATGATCTATATCTTAATCTAATGACACAAACGCACTTATTGGTTGCACAAGTTTTCTTAGAAACAGTAAATGGACTAGAATAACCCAAAGGATGACTAAAATGACCTAAATGATAATCCAATGATAAAAACCACTTATTGGATGCACAAGTTTGGGTAAAAACCCTAAACGGATTAGCATAAGCCTAGGGTTGAACAAAATGATCAAAATATTAATCCAGTGACATAAGCACACTTTTTGGACGCTAGAGTTTTGTTCAAAACACTAAATAGATTATAAAAAGCACAGGGAGGAGAAAAATGACCAAAATATTAATCCAATGACAAAACACCCTTATTGGATGCACAAGTTTGCTTAAAATAACCTAAATGGACATCTAATGACACAAAAGCACTTATTAGATGTAGAAGATTTGTTAAAAACACTAAACGGATTAGAATAAGCCTAGGGTGGACAAAAATGATCTAAATGTTAACCCAATGACACAAACACACTTATTGGATGCAAAAGATTAGTTAAAAACCCTAAATGGACTAGAATAAGCCAAAGGATTAAAAAAGTGACCTCAATGTTCTACATAACACAAAATGTTAATCCAATGAGACAAACGCTTTCAAGAATAAGCATGAAGAATACAAAAATGACCTAAATGTTAATCCAATGAGACAAACGCTTTCATTGGATTCTCAAAATTAGTTAACATCCCTAAATGGACTAGAATAGCCCTAGGGAGGACAAAAATGACCTGAATGTTAATCTAATGACACAAGCGCACTAATTGGATGCACAAGATTAGTTAAAAACCCTAAATGTATTAGAATAAGCCATAGGATGACGAAAATGACCTAGATGTTAATCTAATGACACCGACGAACTTATTGGATGAACAAGATTAGTTAAAAACGCTAAAATAAATACAATATGTAGAAGGATAAAGAAAATTACCTAAATGTTAATCCAATGACACAAACGCACTTATTTGATGATTAATATTGGTTAAAAACCCTAAATTGACTAGAAAAACCTAAATGTTAATCTAATGACAAAAAAGCACCTACTAGATGCAAAAGATAGGTTAAAAATCCTTAAAGGATTAGAATAAGCCTAGAAAGGATGAAAATGACCTAAATGAACCAACCTAAATGGACTAGAATAACTCAAAGAATGATGAATAACTAAAGCACTTAGTGGATGTCCATGTTTGTTCTCCATGTTCTTCCTCAGTCCTTGAATAAATTAACATATCATCAATGAACACCACAACAAAGTTATCTAGAAATGGACTGAATATCTTGTTCATGTAGTCCATAAAAACTGCTGGTGCATTGGTAACTCAAAATGGCATAACAAGATATACATAATGTCCATAATGAGTTCTGAAAGTAGTTTCTTGAATATCTCCTTCCCTAACTCGAATATGATGGTAACCCGACTTCAAGTCAATGCTCGAAAATATTGCGACTCCTCTGAATTCTTAATAGTTGCCTTGTTATGTTGTCTATATCCAAACATAAGCGCGAGCTTCCGTCCTTCTTTTTAACTCGTAACACCAGAGCTCCCCATGGTGATATACTTGGTCTAATCAATTTCTTCTCCAACAAATCTTTAATTTGGCCTTTGAGCTCATTTAATTCCAATGGCGACATTCGATACAATGCAATCGAAATAGGTCCGGTTCCCGGGTGCAAATCAATGAAAAATTCCACTTCTCTTACTGGTGGCAATCCTAGAATTTCTGCTTGAAATACGTCCCAGTACTCATTGACAAGCATCACATCCTCTATGTTCACATTTATCCTTGCCTCCACATTTGCCAAAGACAAAAACTTATTAGGTTCCTTCTCTTAGCGACACTCCGAGTTTGTTAGCGGCTAGATACTTAACAACTCGTGGTTCAGGGAAAAGAACCAGTTTGTCAGCACAATCCAAGATGACATAATAATACGACATCCAATCCATACTGTGAATGACCTCGAGTGATTGTAGAGGTAAACAAATCAAATTAACCAAGAAATCCCAATTCTGAATAGTTTTTTTACAATGTAAACATGCAGAATTTATAGCCAAAGTCTTAACAGGTGTGGAAACAACCAAATCAAAAGGCAAAGCAGACACAAATAACTTCAAACGATTCACGCAATCCATCACATGAAGGAATGGATTGCCCCCGAATCAAAAAGTGCAGTTAGAGTGTTACCTTAAATCTCACACTCACGTTGAATCAGATTGCTAGATGGATTCCCATCTTCAGCACTCACACAATAAACGCGACCTCTAGCACTAGGACGAGTAGCCTGGTTACATTCACAATTGGTTCCACCTTCGGAGCTGTGCAATCCCTTGCAATGTGCCCTGGCTTTTCGCACTTGTAGCAAGTAAGTCCCATAGAGGTATAAACATTAGCATAATGTCCCTATTTCCCACATGGGAAACATCGAACCCCTTGTCCTAATTGCCTTCCGAAATTCTGGTTCCCCAAGCGATTTTGCCCCACGTTGTTATTTTGTGGTCGATAATAAGGTTTAGCAACATGTTTCCTCTTGTTCTGATAAGTCACTCGACTAGGCCCTCTTGAATTAAAATTCCCTCCTCGGCTAGCCCTCTTATTCTTCATATCTTCAACTTCTCTACATTTCTCCAAAAGAATATGGAAACTTTGAATTTCCAAGGGTAAGACAGAGTCTTGAATCTCATACTTTAGTCCGTCTTGGAAACGATGACACATGAATTGTTCATCAATCTCTTCACGGAATTGTTCAATGCTTCCTCCTTTCGATCATCCCTATTAACATTGGCTCATGGAGCGTCATTCCTTCTTGGTGGTATTGTTTCCTATAAAACCATCATCAAGAAGAATCTTAACACCACTTCAAATCATTCCAAAACTAACCTCCGACTATATCAGCACATAATAACTACATCTGATCTGACAACTCAGACCATTTACCCCGATGTATGATTAGATAGTGACTCCCAACCTACAGGTTGACCTACAATCTATAACCAAAAACTCCATATCCCCAAAGAAATCCAAACCAAAGCTTTGATATCACAATTGCAACACCCCGATTTTTTAATAGCGCAAGTGTATTTTTTTTCAAAACAAATTCATAAAAACAAAGAAATAAATAAGGAAATAGTTTTGGATAATATTTAAGTCATAACACAACGACAAAAGTCAACAATATTACAAGCAGCGGAATAGTTTAAGAATACAAATCCAAAGTATTTACAAATCAAAATAAAAAGTCTAGTTGGGGCTATGAGGCCTATTAGACATAGCTGATACCCCTTGGGTATTCTCGGTAGACACCTGTACAAAAGCACTGCCCCAAGAATTTTAACTCTCCCACGTCACATCAAAAAGTGGTACATGGAACCCATAAAAATAAATTGTCAAGCTGACAATATTGGTATAAGTACAGTCTTCCAAATTAAAATAAAACACAACCCAAAAAGAAAGACATCTAGTCCATTTAACTAAACCTAATATGATCATTCTACAAAAAACTATACATCTCGGGTGAATATAGCCTTTCAAATTCGACTACACATAAGTCAGTAGCTAAAACAGGATATATGTATTCGAACACAACCAGCTTATGTGTTCGACTACACATAAGTCAGTAGCTAAAATAGGATGTCGTATTCGAATACAACCTTTTGTATTCGGATACATATCAGAAAACAACAGAAAAATAACAAAATTCAACTTTTAAAAGGGTTTCGAAATCAATCAACACTTACACACAAATCCAAACAATCACAGGCCAAAGTACTCTTTACCAAGGTGCCACCTATCACTGGTCTGCACAATTTACAAAAAACCGTAAATCGTAAAAGTACCGCCTATCACGGGCCAAAGTACTATTTACCGGGGTGCCACCTATCACGGGTCTGCACAATTTACAAAAACGTAAATCATAAATGTACCGCCTATCACAGGCCAAAGTACTATTTATCAAGGTGCCACCTATCACGGGTCTGCACGATTTACAAAAAGCATGAAAATGCATGAGCGTATACTGACTCCATTCACAACGATCGTTAAGCAAATGCAGTTATTAAAAGATTCCCCATTTTTAACACTCATTTGACTCAAACGATTTTCACGCCAAACATTAAGTAACTAAGACATTAAGAGATTCCCCATTCTTAATGCCCAGTTAACTTAAACAATTTTCAAAACAAACTTCAAGTAAATAAGACATTAAGAGATTCCCCATTCTTAATTCTCATTTAACCTAAACGATCTTCCAAAACACACATTAAGTAAACGAGACATTAAGAGATTCCCCATTCTTAATACTCGTTTAACTCTAATGGTTTTCACGACAACATTAAGTAAATAAGTCATTAAGAGATTCCCCATTCTTAATACTCATTTACCTTAAACGATTTTCACAAACTCACATTAAGTAAACAAGACATTAAGAGATTCCCCATTCTTAATACTCGTTTAACTTAATGGTTTTCAAATTCCACACAAAACAAACTCAAACGTACTTTCACATTCAATCCATAACTCACACAAAATCATTTTTCCACAGAACCACACAAAACACATCTCAAACATGTTATCAAATTCCATCCACGATTCACACCAAATCACATCAATCAACAAACATCAAGTATGAACAAGCCATGTACGATGAACACAAATCAACGCAATCATAACACTCAAATACATCAAATTTCATTTACTCAAAATTATACATAAATGAGTTAAATTCATTTTCCCCAATTCAATACACCAACCCTAATCAAATTCTTCTCCACACAACTACATATAAGGCCCTAAATGCAACTACAGATCGCATAATGATACGACATCCAATCCATACCGAGAATGACCTCGAGTGATTGTAGAGGTAAACAAATCAAATTAACCAAGAAATCCTTATTCTGAATAGTTATTTGACAATGTAAACATGCAGAATTTACTGTCAAAGTGTTTGCAAGCGTGGAAACAACCAAATCAAACGGTAAAGCAGACACAGATAACTTCAAACGATTCACACAATCCATAGCAATGAAGGAATGGGTTGCCCCCGATTCAAAAAGTGCAGTTAGAGTGTTACCTGCAATCTCACAGTCACGCTGAATTAGATTGCCAGATGGATTCCCCTCTTCAGCACTCACACAATAAATGCGTCCTCTAGCAGTAGGACGAGTAGCCCTAGCTACATTCACAACTGGTTCTGCCTTCGGAGCCATGCAATCCTTTGCCATGTGTCCTGGCTTCTGACAATTGTAGCTAGTGAGAGTATTAGGGGTACAAGTGTTAGCATAATGTCCATCTTCCCCACATCGGAAACATCGAACCACTCGTCCCAATTGTCTCCCAAAATTCTGGTTCCCTGAGCGATTCTGCCCACTGTTGTTAGTTCGTGATCGATCATAAGGTTTTGCAACTTGTTTCCCTTTGTTGTTCTGATAATTCACCCGACTGGGCCCTCCTGCATTAAAATTTCCTCCTCGGCTAGCTCTCTTGTTCTTCATATCCTCATCTTCCCTACATTTTTCCACGAGAACTTGGAAACATGGAATTCCCAAGTGCAAGACCGAGTCTTGAATCTCATACTTTAGTCCGTCTTGGAAACGATGACACATGAATGGTTCATCAATCTCTTCACGGAAAAACCTGAAATGCCTCGATAGTGATTCAAACTTAGCGGCATATTCGCCCACGGTCATGTTCCCCTGATGCAGTTTCAGGAAATCATCACCCAGCTTAGCCCTGGTGCTCATCGGGAAGTATTTGTCTAAAAACTTCCTTTTGAATGATTCCCAGTTCACCTCCTCGTGAGCCGATCTCATCAACAATCTTGCACTCCTCCACCAGTACTCAGCATCCCCCAATAGCATATAAGTGGAATAATTGACCTTCACTGCCGCCTGACAGTTAATCATTTCGAAGATCTTCTCCACTTCTTGGATCCACTGATCCGCATTCTCTGAGTTCTCATCCCCCTTGGCGGCATGGTTTTCCTATAAAACCATCATCAAGTAGAGTCTTAACACTACTTCCATAATTCCAAAATAACATTCCGACCATATCAGCACACAATAATTATTCTGAACTTGACAACTCAAACCACCTAAATCGACACATGATCAGACAACAACTCCTAACATGCAATCTATAACTAAAGGTTCCACAGCCCCGAAAGAAAACCAAACCAAAGCTCTGATACCACAATGTAACACCCCGTTTTTCAAAGCGAGGGTGTATTTTTTTTTTTTCAAAAAGAAATTAAAATAAAACCGAGAAATAAATAAGGTAACACCTTTGGATAAATAATTAAGTCATTATAATTTACAAGCAGTGGAAAAAGTTATCAAAATATGAATTCAAAATATTTACATAACAAAAGTGGTACAGTCATCCAGTTTAAAAATAAAAGCAACCCAAAAGAAGGACATATGTTCCCTCTGTCCACCTAGTCTGATCATTTTACAAAACAACTAAACACCCTGAGTGATCTCCACGCGCCCCGTGAGATCCTCCTAACGTGGCTCCAATCAAGCATTCTCATCCACATTCCCATTTGTAGGGTACGAACCAGTAGGGTCATCCTGACTCTCATCTGAGGGCAAAGCCTAGATTTCCACAATAGTTGTAAAGGGTCACCAACCGAAATTAACAGTTAACACATAACATTTAAGTTTTTAAATGCATAAAATATCCTCTAAACTAAGCATGCACCCTAAAAGGATTTTTCATATGCGAAAAGTTCATATAATGCTTGCCAAATGTAAATGAAGTCAAAGAAAGTTCTCAAAATATCAAGTAATATATAACTGACCAAAACATTGATAAATCAATTGAGAAATCCATTATCTAACTCAAAATAAGATTTTCCAGTGCGCCAATCGATTGGGGAAATCAAACACACTTACACATAGTTTCAAAACATAACACTTAGCAAAATCAACACAATCATAATTTGAATCAACCACGACTCGTGTGCCAAGCACCCTAATGCAATGCTTATATGCCAAAATGCATGGACTCGGAATTCCAAACCAAAACCCTCCTCAAAGGGCCGTAAATCATAATTGTACCGCCTATCACAGGCCAAAGTACTCTTTACCAAGGTGCCACCTATCACGGGTCTGCACAATTTACAAAAAACCGTAAATCGTAAAAGTACCGCCTATCACGGGCCAAAGTACTATTTACCGAGGTGCCACCTATCACGGGTCTACACAATTTACAAAAACGTAATTCATAAATGTACCGCCTATCACAGGCCAAAGTACTATTTATCAAGGTGCCACCTATCACGGGTCTGCACGATTTACAAAAAGCATGAAAATGCATGAGCGTATACTGACTCCATTCACAACGATCGTTAAGCAAATGTAGTTATTAAAAGATTCCCCATTTTTAACACTAATTTGACTCAAACGATTTTCACGCCAAACATTAAGTAACTAAGACATTAAGAGATTCCCCATTCTTAACGCCTAGTTAACTTAAACAATTTTTAAAACAAACTTCAAGTAAATAAGACATTAAGAGATTCCCCATTCTTAATTCTCATTTAACCTAAACGATCTTCCAAAACACACATTAAGTAAACGAGACATTAAGAGATTCCTCATTTTTAATACTCGTTTAACTCTAATGGTTTTCACGACAACATTAAGTAAATAAGTGATTAAGAGATTCCCCATTCTTAATACTCATTTACATTAAACGATTTTCACAAACTCACATTAAGTAAACAAGACATTAAGAGATTCCCCATTTTTAATACTCGTTTAACTTAATGGTTTTCAAATTCCACACAAAACAAACTCAAACGTACTTTCACATTCAATCCATAACTCACACAAAATCATTTTTCCACACAACCACACAAAACACATCTCAAACATATTATCAAATTCAATCCACGATTCACACCAAATCACATCAATCAACAAACATCAAGTATGAACACGCCATGTACGATGAACACAAATCAACGCAATCATAACACTCAAATACATCAAATTTCATTTACTCAAAATTATACATAAATGAGTTAAATTCATTTTCCCCAATTCAATACACCAACCCTTATCAAATTCTTCTCCACACAATTACAGATAAGGCCCTAAATGCAACTAAAAGTTTGGAAGGAGCCCTTACCTTAACGTTAGCTTTAACGTCGATTTACGGCACCACGATCGATTCCGGTAAAAACTTTGCTCGCGACGTCGCTTTCAAAGTTAGCTCACTAGCACCGTAGTGTAGTGGTGAGCAACTTTCCATTCTATCACTTCTTGAAACGACGCTTAGATCTAGATGAAACGGGGAGATTTGAGTTTGAATCCCTAATACCGTTTTTCTTTGTTTTCGAATCAAAGGTGAAGAGTGATGTTGAGAAATCCTTGTCCTATCACCCACTAAGCCTTGGTTTTCTATTCTTGAGTAAAAGGAAGCAAAGAAAAGCGAAAATGGAAGAAGGGGGAAAGGGGTTCACGCGAGGCTGAAGGAGGAAGATGGAAAATTCTGTTTTTCTCTCCTTTCTCTTTCTTTCCTTTGTTTATCTTTTCTTTCTTTTTCTTTCCTTTCTATTTCTTTTTCTCCCATTTCTTTCCTTTCTAAACATATATTAACTATTTTTAACAAATATCTCCAACTCTTTAGATATTTATTAAATTACTCTTTTACCCTTAACGCATTAAACTATTCGTAAAAGATTCACCGCAATTAATTTAATTTTTTTATTGACGAGTAATTCTAATCGGGCATCAAAATACCTTTTTGATTATATAAACTCCAAAATATTAATAACTTTGGCTAAAAAGCCTCCGAGTTCAACACCAAAATACACTAAAATACATAAAGTGTAATTTAAAAATTATGGGTCTTACATTACACACAAGATTGGTTAAAAACCCTAATTGGTCAAGATTAAGCCTAGGGAGGACGAAAATGACCTAAATGTTCATCCAATGACACAAACACAGCTATTGGATGCACAAGATTGGTTAAAAAGCCTAATTGGACAAGAATAAGCCTAGGGTGGACGCAAATGACCTAAATGTTAATCCAATGACAAAAATGAACTTATTGGATGCACAAGATTGGTTCAAAGCCCTAATTGGACAAGAATAAGCCTAGGGAGGACGAAAATGACCTAAATGTTAATCCAATGAAGCAAATGAAGTTATTGGATGCACAAGATTGGTTAAAAACCATAATTCCACATAAATAAGCCTAGGGAGGACGAAAATCACCTAACTGTTAATCCAATGACACAAATGAACTTTTTGAATGCACAACATTGGTTAAAAACCATAATTGCACAATAATAAGCCTATGGAGGACGAAAATGACCTAAATGTTCATCCAATGACATAAACAAACCTATTGGATGCAAAAGACTGGTTAAAAACCCTAATTGGACAAGAATAATCCTAGGGAGGACGAAAATGACCTAAATGTTCATCCAATGACACAAATGAACTTATTGGATGCACAAGATTGGTTAAAAACCCTAATTGCACAAGAATAATCCTAGGGAGGACGAAAATGACCTAAATGTTCCTCCAATGACACAAACACACCTATTGGATGCACAAGATTGGTTAAAAAGCATAATTCGACAAGAATAAGCTTAGGGAGGACGAAAATGACCTAAATGTTTATCCAATGACACAAATAAACTTATTGGATGCACAAGATTGGTTAAAAACCCTAATTGCACAAGAACAAGCCTAGGGAGGATGAAAATGAACAAAATGTTAATCCAATGACAAAAAATGAACTTATTGGATGCACAAGATTAGGTAAAAACCCTAATTGGACAAGAATAAGCCTAGGGAGGACGAAAATGACTTAAATGTTCATCCAACGAGATAAACACACCTATTGGATGCACAAGATTGGTTAAAAACCCTAATTGGACAAGAATAAGCCTAGGGAGGACGAAAATGAGCAAAATGTTAATCCAATGACACAAATGAACATTTAGGATGCACAAGATTGGTTAAAAACCCTAATTGGACAAGATTAAGACTAGGGAGGACGAAAATGACCTAAATGTTCATCCAACGAGATAAGCCTAGGGAGGACGAAAATATACTAAAAGTTCATCCAATGACACAAATGAACTTATTGGATGCACAAGATTGGTTAAAAACCCTAATTGGACAAGAATAAGCCTCGGGAGGACGAAAATGAGCAAAACGTTAATCCAATGACACAAATGAACATATTGGATGCACAAGATTGGTTAAAAACCCTAATTGGACAAGATTAAGCCTAGGGAGGACGAAAATGACCTAAATGTTCATCCAATGACATAAACACACCTATTGGATGCACAAGATTGGTTAAAAACCCTAATTGGACAAGAATAAGCCTAGGGAGGACGAAAAGGACGTAATTGTTAATCCAATGACACAAATGAACATATTGGATGCACAAGATTGGTTAAAAACCCTAATTGGACAAGAATAAGCCTAGGGAGGACGAAAATGAACAAAACGTTAATCCAATGACACAAATGAACTTATTGGATGCACAAGATTGGTTAAAAACCCTAATTGGACAAGAATAAGCCTAGGGAGGACGAAAATGACCTAAATGTTCATCCAACGAGATAAGCCTAGGGAGGACGAAAATATACTAAATGTTCATCCAATGACACAAATGAACTTATTGGATGCACAAGATTGGTTAAAAACCCTAATTGCACAAGAATAAGCCTAGGGAGGACTAAAATGACCTAAATGTTCATCCAATGACTCAAATGAACTTATTGGATGCACAAGATTGGTTAAAAACCCTAATTGCACAAGAATAAGCCTAGGGAGGACGGAAATGACCTAAATGTTAATCCAATGACCCAAATGAACTTATTGGATGCACAAGATTGGTTAAAATCCCTAGTTGGAGAAAAACAAACCTAGGGAGGACGAAAATGACCTAAATGTTAATCCAATCACACAAATGAACTTATTGGATGCACAAGATTGGTTCAAAACCCTAGTTGGACAAGAATAAGCCTAGGGAGGGCGAAAATGACCTAAATGTTAATCCAATGACACAAATGAACTTATTGGAGGCACAAGATTGGTTAAAAACCCTAATTGCCCAAGAATAATCATAGGGAGGACGAAAATGACCTAAATGTTCATCCAATGACATAAACAAACCTATTGGATGCAAAAGACTGGTTAAAAACCCTAATTGGACAAGAATAAGCCTAGGGAGGACGAAAATGACCTAAATGTTCATCCAATGACACAAATGAACTTATTGGATACACAAGATTGGTTAAAAACCCTAATTGCACAAGAATAATCATAGGGAGGACGAAAGTGACCTAAATGTTCCTCCAATGACACAAACACACCTATTGGATGCACAAGATTGGTTAAAAAGCATAATTTGACAAGAATAAGCTTAGGGAGGACGAAAATGACCTAAATGTTTATCCAATGAAACAAATAAACTTATTGGATGCACAAGATTGGTTAAAAACCCTAATTGCACAAGAACAAGCCTAGGGAGGATGAAAATGAACAAAATGTTAATCCAATGACAAAAAATGAACTTATTGGATGCACAAGATTGGGTAAAAACCCTAATTGGACAAGAATAAGCCAAGGGAGGACGAAAATGACTTAAATGTTCATCCAACGAGATAAACACACCTATTGGATGCACAAGATTGGTTAAAAACCTTAATTGGACAAGAATAAGCCTAGGGAGGACGAAAATGAGCAAAACGTTAATCCAATGACACAAATGAACATATTGGATGCACAAGATTGGTTAAAAACCCTAATTGGGCAAGATTAAGCCTAGGGAGGACGAAAATGACCTAAATGTTCATCCAACGAGATAAGCCTAGGGAGGACGAAAATATACTAAATGTTCATCCAATGACACAAATGAACTTATTGGATGCACAAGATTGGTTAAAAACCCTAATTGGACAAGAATAAGCCTTGGGAGGACGAAAATGAGCAAAACGTTAATCCAATGACACAAATGAACATATTGGATGCACAAGATTGGTTAAAAACCCTAATTGGACAAGATTAAGCCTAGGGAGGACGAAAATGACCTAAATGTTCATCCAACGAGATAAGCCTAGGGAGGACGAAAATATACTAAATGTTCATCCAATGACACAAATGAACTTATTGGATGCACAAGATTGGTTAAAAACCCTAATTGGACAAGAATAAGCCTAGGGAGGACGAAAATGAGCAAAACGTTAATCCAATGACACAAATGAACATATTGGATGCACAAGATTGGTTAAAAACCCTAATTGGACAAGAATAAGCCTAGGGAGGACGAAAAGGACCTAATTGTTAATCCAATGACACAAATGAACATATTGGATGCACAAGATTGGTTAAAAACCCTAATTGGACAAGATTAAGCCTAGGGAGGACGAAAATGACCTAATTGTTAATCCAATGACACAAACACACCTATTGGATGCACAAGATTGGTTAAAAAGCCTAATTGGACAAGAATAAGCCTAGGGAGGACGAAAATGACCTAAATGTTAATCCAATGACACAAATGAACTTATTGGATGCACAAGATTAGGTAAAAACCCTAATTGGACAAGAATAAGCCTAGGGAGGACGAAAATGACCTAAATGTTCATCCAACGAGATAAGCCTAGGGAGGACGAAAATATACTAAATGTTCATCCAATGACACAAATGAACTTATTGGATGCACAAGATTGGTTAAAAACCCTAATTGCACAAGAATAAGCCTAGGGAGGACTAAAATGACCTAAATGTTCATCCAATGACTCAAATGAACTTATTGGATGCACAAGATTGGTTAAAAACTCTAATTGCACAAGAATAAGCCTAGGGAGGACGGAAATGACCTAAATGTTAATCCAATGACACAAATGAACTTATTGGATGCACAAGATTGGTTAAAATCCCTAGTTGGAGAAAAACAAACCTAGGGAGGACGAAAATGACCTAAATGTTAATCCAATCACACAAATGAACTTATTGGATGCACAAGATTGGTTCAAAACCCTAGTTGGACAAGAATAAGCCTAGGGAGGGCGAAAATGACCTAAATGTTAATCCAATGACACAAATGAACTTATTGGAGGCACAAGATTGGTTAAAATCCCTAATTGCCCAAGAATAATCATAGGGAGGACGAAAATGACCTAAATGTTCATCCAATGACATAAACAAACCTATTGGATGCAAAAGACTGGTTAAAAACCCTAATTGGACAAGAATAAGCCTAGGGAGGACGAAAATGACCTAAATGTTCATCCAATGACACAAATGAACTTATTGGATACACAAGATTGGTTAAAAACCCTAATTGCATAAGAATAATCATAGGGAGGACGAAAATGACCTAAATATTCCTCCAATGACACAAACACACCTATTGGATGCACAAGATTGGTTAAAAAGCATAATTCGACAAGAATAAGCTTAGGGAGGACGAAAATGACCTAAATGTTTATCCAATGACACAAATAAACTTATTGGATGCACAAGATTGGTTAAAAACCCTAATTGCACAAGAACAAGCCTAGGGAGGATGAAAATGAACAAAATGTTAATCCAATGACAAAAAATGAACTTATTGGATGCACAAGATTGGGTAAAAACCCTAATTGGACAAGAATAAGCCAAGGGAGGACGAAAAAGACTTAAATGTTCATCCAACGAGATAAACATACCTATTGGATGCCCCAGATTGGTTAAAAACCCTAATTGGACAAGAATAAGCCTAGGGAGGACGAAAATGTGCAAAACGTTAATCCAATGACACAAATGAACATATTGGATGCACAAGATTGGTTAAAAACCCTAATTGGACAAGATTAAGCCTAGGGAGGACGAAAATGACCTAAATGTTCATCCAACGAGATAAGCCTAGGGAGGACGAAAATATACTAAATGTTCATCCAATGACACAAATGAACTTATTGGATGCACAAGATTGGTTAAAAACCCTAATTGGACAAGAATAAGCCTAGGGAGGACGAAAATGAGCAAAACGTTAATCCAATGACACAAATGAACATATTGGACGCACAAGATTGGTTAAAAACCCTAATTGGACAAGATTAAGCCTAGGGAGGACGAAAATGACCTAAATTTTCATCCAATGACATAAACACACCTATTGGATGCACAAGATTGGTTAAAAACCCTAATTGGACAAGAATAAGCCTAGGGAGGACGAAAAGGACCTAATTGTTAATCCAATGACACAAATGAACATATTGGATGCACAAGATTGGTTAAAAACCCTAATTGGACAAGATTAAGCCTAGGGAGGACGAAAATGACTTAAATGTTAATCCAATGACACAAACACACCTATTGGATGCACAAGATTGGTTAAAAAGCATAATTCGACAAGAATAAGCTTAGGGAGGACGAAAATGACCTAAATGTTTATCCAATGACACAAATAAACTTATTGGATGCACAAGATTGGTTAAAAACCCTAATTGCACAAGAACAAGCCTAGGGAGGATGAAAATGAACAAAATGTTAATCCAATGACAAAAAATGAACTTATTGGATGCACAAGATTGGGTAAAAACCCTAATTGGACAAGAATAAGCCAAGGGAGGACGAAAATGACTTAAATGTTCATCCAACGAGATAAACACACCTATTGGATGCACAAGATTGGTTAAAAACCTTAATTGGACAAGAATAAGCCTAGGGAGGACGAAAATGAGCAAAACGTTAATCCAATGACACAAATGAACATATTGGATGCACAAGATTGGTTAAAAACCCTAATTGGGCAAGATTAAGCCTAGGGAGGACGAAAATGACCTAAATGTTCATCCAACGAGATAAGCCTAGGGAGGACGAAAATATACTAAATGTTCATCCAATGACACAAATGAACTTATTGGATGCACAAGATTGGTTAAAAACCCTAATTGGACAAGAATAAGCCTTGGGAGGACGAAAATGAGCAAAACGTTAATCCAATGACACAAATGAACATATTGGATGCACAAGATTGGTTAAAAACCCTAATTGGACAAGATTAAGCCTAGGGAGGACGAAAATGACCTAAATGTTCATCCAATGACATAAACACACCTATTGGATGCACAAGATTGGTTAAAAACCCTAATTGGACAAGAATAAGCCTAGGGAGGACGAAAAGGACGTAATTGTTAATCCAATGACACAAATGAACATATTGGATGCACAAGATTGGTTAAAAACCCTAATTGGACAAGAATAAGCCTAGGGAGGACGAAAATGAACAAAACGTTAATCCAATGACACAAATGAACTTATTGGATGCACAAGATTGGTTAAAAACCCTAATTGGACAAGAATAAGCCTAGGGAGGACGAAAATGACCTAAATGTTCATCCAACGAGATAAGCCTAGGGAGGACGAAAATATACTAAATGTTCATCCAATGACACAAATGAACTTATTGGATGCACAAGATTGGTTAAAAACCCTAATTGCACAAGAATAAGCCTAGGGAGGACTAAAATGACCTAAATGTTCATCCAATGACTCAAATGAACTTATTGGATGCACAAGATTGGTTAAAAACCCTAATTGCACAAGAATAAGCCTAGGGAGGACGGAAATGATCTAAATGTTAATCCAATGACACAAATGAACTTATTGGATGCACAAGATTGGTTAAAATCCCTAGTTGGAGAAAAACAAACCTAGGGAGGACGAAAATGACCTAAATGTTAATCCAATCACACAAATGAACTTATTGGATGCACAAGATTGGTTCAAAACCCTAGTTGGACAAGAATAAGCCTAGGGAGGGCGAAAATGACCTAAATGTTAATCCAATGACACAAATGAACTTATTGGAGGCACAAGATTGGTTAAAA
>JBBPBR010000008.1:25207191-25233824 GCA_037974775.1 Cicer pinnatifidum | reverse complement strand
TTCCTCCAATGACACAAACACACCTATTGGATGCACAAGATTGGTTAAAAAGCATAATTCGACAAGAATAAGCTTAGGGAGGACGAAAATGACCTAAATGTTTATCCAATGACACAAATAAACTTATTGGATGCACAAGATTGGTTAAAAACCCTAATTGCACAAGAACAAGCCTAGGGAGGATGAAAATGAACAAAATATTAATCCAATGACAAAAAATGAACTTATTGGATGCACAAGATTTGGTAAAAACCCTAATTGGACAAGAATAAGCCAAGGGAGGACGAAAATGACTTAAATGTTCATCCAACGAGATAAACACACCTATTGGATGCACAAGATTGGTTAAAAACCCTAATTGGACAAGAATAAGCCTAGGGAGGACGAAATTGAGCAAAACGTTAATCCAATGACACAAATGAACATATTGGATGCACAAGATTGGTTAAAAACCCTAATTGGACAAGATTAAGCCTAGGGAGGACGAAAATGACTAAATGTTCATCCAACGAGATAAGCCTAGGGAGGACGAAAATATACTAAATGTTCATCCAATGACACAAATGAACTTATTGGATGCACAAGATTGGTTAAAAACCCTAATTGGACAAGAATAAGCCTAGGGAGGACGAAAATGAGCAAAACGTTAATCCAATGACACAAATGAACATATTGGACGCACAAGATTGGTTAAAAACCCTAATTGGACAAGATTAAGCCTAGGGAGGACGAAAATGACCTAAATTTTCATCCAATGACATAAACACACCTATTGGATGCACAAGATTGGTTAAAAACCCTAATTGGACAAGAATAAGCCTAGGGAGGACGAAAAGGACCTAATTGTTAATCCAATGACACAAATGAACATATTGGATGCACAAGATTGGTTAAAAACCCTAATTGGACAAGATTAAGCCTAGGGAGGACGAAAATGACTTAAATGTTAATCCAATGACACAAACACACCTATTGGATGCACAAGATTGGTTAAAAAGCATAATTCGACAAGAATAAGCTTA
This sequence comes from Cicer pinnatifidum, assembly GCA_037974775.1. Lineage (NCBI taxonomy): Eukaryota > Viridiplantae > Streptophyta > Magnoliopsida > Fabales > Fabaceae > Cicer > Cicer pinnatifidum. Next base: position 25,232,802 of record JBBPBR010000008.1, on the reverse strand, counting down.
GGGAGGACGAAAATGACCTAAATGTTTATCCAATGACACAAATAAACTTATTGGATGCACAAGATTGGTTAAAAACCCTAATTGCACAAGAACAAGCCTAGGGAGGATGAAAATGAACAAAATGTTAATCCAATGACAAAAAATGAACTTATTGGATGCACAAGATTGGGTAAAAACCCTAATTGGACAAGAATAAGCCAAGGGAGGACGAAAATGACTTAAATGTTCATCCAACGAGATAAACACACCTATTGGATGCACAAGATTGGTTAAAAACCTTAATTGGACAAGAATAAGCCTAGGGAGGACGAAAATGAGCAAAACGTTAATCCAATGACACAAATGAACATATTGGATGCACAAGATTGGTTAAAAACCCTAATTGGGCAAGATTAAGCCTAGGGAGGACGAAAATGACCTAAATGTTCATCCAACGAGATAAGCCTAGGGAGGACGAAAATATACTAAATGTTCATCCAATGACACAAATGAACTTATTGGATGCACAAGATTGGTTAAAAACCCTAATTGGACAAGAATAAGCCTTGGGAGGACGAAAATGAGCAAAACGTTAATCCAATGACACAAATGAACATATTGGATGCACAAGATTGGTTAAAAACCCTAATTGGACAAGATTAAGCCTAGGGAGGACGAAAATGACCTAAATGTTCATCCAATGACATAAACACACCTATTGGATGCACAAGATTGGTTAAAAACCCTAATTGGACAAGAATAAGCCTAGGGAGGACGAAAAGGACGTAATTGTTAATCCAATGACACAAATGAACATATTGGATGCACAAGATTGGTTAAAAACCCTAATTGGACAAGAATAAGCCTAGGGAGGACGAAAATGAACAAAACGTTAATCCAATGACACAAATGAACTTATTGGATGCACAAGATTGGTTAAAAACCCTAATTGGACAAGAATAAGCCTAGGGAGGACGAAAATGACCTAAATGTTCATCCAACGAGATAAGCCTAGGGAGGACGAAAATATACTAAATGTTCATCCAATGACACAAATGAACTTATTGGATGCACAAGATTGGTTAAAAACCCTAATTGCACAAGAATAAGCCTAGGGAGGACTAAAATGACCTAAATGTTCATCCAATGACTCAAATGAACTTATTGGATGCACAAGATTGGTTAAAAACCCTAATTGCACAAGAATAAGCCTAGGGAGGACGGAAATGACCTAAATGTTAATCCAATGACCCAAATGAACTTATTGGATGCACAAGATTGGTTAAAATCCCTAGTTGGAGAAAAACAAACCTAGGGAGGACGAAAATGACCTAAATGTTAATCCAATCACACAAATGAACTTATTGGATGCACAAGATTGGTTCAAAACCCTAGTTGGACAAGAATAAGCCTAGGGAGGGCGAAAATGACCTAAATGTTAATCCAATGACACAAATGAACTTATTGGAGGCACAAGATTGGTTAAAAACCCTAATTGCCCAAGAATAATCATAGGGAGGACGAAAATGACCTAAATGTTCATCCAATGACATAAACAAACCTATTGGATGCAAAAGACTGGTTAAAAACCCTAATTGGACAAGAATAAGCCTAGGGAGGACGAAAATGACCTAAATGTTCATCCAATGACACAAATGAACTTATTGGATACACAAGATTGGTTAAAAACCCTAATTGCACAAGAATAATCATAGGGAGGACGAAAATGACCTAAATGTTCCTCCAATGACACAAACACACCTATTGGATGCACAAGATTGGTTAAAAAGCATAATTCGACAAGAATAAGCTTAGGGAGGACGAAAATGACCTAAATGTTTATCCAATGACACAAATAAACTTATTGGATGCACAAGATTGGTTAAAAACCCTAATTGCACAAGAACAAGCCTAGGGAGGATGAAAATGAACAAAATGTTAATCCAATGACAAAAAATGAACTTATTGGATGCACAAGATTGGGTAAAAACCCTAATTGGACAAGAATAAGCCAAGGGAGGACGAAAATGACTTAAATGTTCATCCAACGAGATAAACACACCTATTGGATGCACAAGATTGGTTAAAAACCTTAATTGGACAAGAAAAAGCCTTGGGAGGACGAAAATGAGCAAAACGTTAATCCAATGACACAAATGAACATATTGGATGCACAAGATTGGTTAAAAACCCTAATTGGACAAGATTAAGCCTAGGGAGGACGAAAATGACCTAAATGTTCATCCAACGAGATAAGCCTAGGGAGGACGAAAATATACTAAATGTTCATCCAATGACACAAATGAACTTATTGGATGCACAAGATTGGTTAAAAACCCTAATTGGACAAGAATAAGCCTAGGGAGGACGAAAATGCGCAAAACGTTAATCCAATGACACAAATGAACATATTGGATGCACAAGATTGGTTAAAAATCCTAATTGGACAAGATTAAGCCTAGGGAGGACGAAAATGACCTAAATTTTCATCCAATGACATAAACACACCTATTGGATGCACAAGATTGGTTAAAAACCCTAATTGGACAAGAATAAGCCTAGGGAGGACGAAAAGGACCTAATTGTTAATCCAATGACACAAATGAACATATTGGATGCACAAGATTGGTTAAAAACCCTAATTGGACAAGATTAAGCCTAGGGAGGACGAAAATGACTTAAATGTTAATCCAATGACACAAACACACCTATTGGATGCACAAGATTGGTTAAAAAGCATAATTCGACAAGAATAAGCTTAGGGAGGACGAAAATGACCTAAATGTTTATCCAATGACACAAATAAACTTATTGGATGCACAAGATTGGTTAAAAACCCTAATTGCACAAGAACAAGCCTAGGGAGGATGAAAATGAACAAAATGTTAATCCAATGACAAAAAATGAACTTATTGGATGCACAAGATTGGGTAAAAACCCTAATTGGACAAGAATAAGCCAAGGGAGGACGAAAAAGACTTAAATGTTCATCCAACGAGATAAACATACCTATTGGATGCCCCAGATTGGTTAAAAACCCTAATTGGACAAGAATAAGCCTAGGGAGGACGAAAATGTGCAAAACGTTAATCCAATGACACAAATGAACATATTGGATGCACAAGATTGGTTAAAAACCCTAATTGGACAAGATTAAGCCTAGGGAGGACGAAAATGACCTAAATGTTCATCCAACGAGATAAGCCTAGGGAGGACGAAAATATACTAAATGTTCATCCAATGACACAAATGAACTTATTGGATGCACAAGATTGGTTAAAAACCCTAATTGGACAAGAATAAGCCTAGGGAGGACGAAAATGAGCAAAACGTTAATCCAATGACACAAATGAACATATTGGATGCACAAGATTGGTTAAAAACCCTAATTGGACAAGAATAAGCCTAGGGAGGACGAAAAGGACCTAATTGTTAATCCAATGACACAAATGAACATATTGGATGCACAAGATTGGTTAAAAACCCTAATTGGACAAGATTAAGCCTAGGGAGGACGAAAATGACCTAATTGTTAATCCAATGACACAAACACACCTATTGGATGCACAAGATTGGTTAAAAAGCCTAATTGGACAAGAATAAGCCTAGGGAGGACGAAAATGACCTAAATGATAATCCAATGACACAAATGAACTTATTGGATGCACAAGATTGGGTAAAAACCCTAATTGAACAAGAATAAGCCTAGGGAGGACGAAAATGACCTAAATGTTCATCCAACGAGATAAGCCTAGGGAGGACGAAAATATACTAAATGTTCATCCAAAGACACAAATGAACTTATTGGATGCACAAGATTGGTTAAAAACTCTAATTGCACAAGAATAAGCCTAGGGAGGACTAAAATGACCTAAATGTTCATCCAATGACTCAAATGAACTTATTGGATGCACAAGATTGGTTAAAAACCCTAATTGCAAAAGGGTAAGCCTAGGGAGGACGGAAATGACCTAAATGTTAATCCAATGACACAAATGAACTTATTGGATGCACAAAATTGGTTAAAATCCCTAGTTGGAGAAAAATAAACCTAGGGAGGACGAAAATGACCTAAATGTTAATCCAATCACACAAATGAACTTATTGGATGCACAAGATTGGTTCAAAACCCTAATTGGACAAGAATAAGCCTAGGGAGGGCGAAAATGACCTAAATGTTAATCCAATGACACAAATGAACTTATTGGAGGCACAAGATTGGTTAAAAACCCTAATTGCCCAAGAATAATCATAGGGAGGACGAAAATGACCTAAATGTTCATCCAATGACACAAACACACCTATTGGATGCACAAGATTGGTTAAAAAGCATAATTCGACAAGAATAAGCCTAGGGAGGACGCAAATGACCAAAATGTTTATCTAATGACACAAATAAACTTATTGGATGCACAAGATTTGTTAAAAACCCTAATAGGACAAGAATAAGCCTAGGGAGGACGAAAATGACCTAAATGTAAATCCAATTAAACAAATGAACTTATTGGATTCACAAGATTGGTTAAAAACCCTAATTCCACATAAATAAGCCTAGGGAGGACGAAAATCACCTAATTGTTAATCCAATGACACAAATGAACTTTTTTGGATGCACAAGATTGGTTAAAAACCATAATTGCGCAATAATAAGCATAGGGAGGACGAAAATGACCTAAATGCTCATCCAATGACATAAACACACCTATTGGATGCACACGATTGGTTAAAAACCCTAATTGGAAAAGAATAAGCCTAGGGAGGACGAAAATCACCTAAATGTTAATCCAATGACACAAACACACCTATTGGATGCACAAGATTGGTTAAAAAGCCTAATTGCACAAGAATAATCATAGGGAGGACGAAAATGACCTAAATGTTCTTCCAATGACACAAACACACCTATTGGATGCACAAGATTGGTTAAAAAGCATAATTCGACTAGAATAAGCCTAGGGAAGACGAAAATGACCTAAATGTTCATCCAATGGCACAAATGAACTTATAGGATGCACAAGATTGGTTAAAAACCCTAATTGCACAAGAATAATCCTAGGGAGGACGAAAATGACCTAAATGTTCATCCAATGACACAAACACACCTATTGGATGCACAAGAATGGTTAAAAAGCATAATTTGACAAGAATAAGCTTAGGCAGGACGAAAATGACCTAAATGTTTATCCAATGACACAAATAAACTTATTGGATGCACAAGATTGGTTAAAAACCCTAATTGCATAAGAACAAGCCTAGGGAAGATGAAAATGAACTATATGTTAATCCAATGACACAAATGAACTTATTGGATGCACAAGATTGGGTAAAAACCCTAATTGGACAAGAATAAGCCTAGGGAGGACGAAAATGACCTAAATGTTTATCCAACGACATAAACACACCTATTGGATGCACAAGATTGGTTAAAAACCCTAATTGGACAAGAATAAGCCTAGGGAGGACGAAAATGACCTAAATGTTAATCCAATGACACAAATGAACCTATTGCATGCACAAGATTGGTTAAAAACCCTAATTGCACAAGAATAAGCCTTGGGAGGACGAAAATGACCTAAATGTTCATCCAATGGCACAAATGAACTTATTGGATGCACAAGATTGGTTAAAAACCCTAATTGCACAGGATAAGCCTAGGGAGGACGGAAATGACCTAAATGTTAATCCAATGACACATATGTACTTATTGGATGCATAAGATTGGTTAAAATCCCTAGTTGGGAAAAATAAACCTAGGGAGGACGAAAATGACCTAAATGTTAATCCAATCCCACAAATGAACTTATTGGATGCACAAGATTGGTTCAAAACCCTAATTGGACAAGAATAAGCATAGGGAGGACGAAAACCACCTAACTTTTAATCCAATGACACAAATGAATTTTTTGGACGCACAAGATTGGTTAAAAACCATAATTGCACAATAATAAGCCTAGGGAGGACGAAAATGACCTAAATGTTCATCCAATGACACAAATGAACATATTGGATGCACACGATTGGTTAAAAACCATAATTGCACAATAATAAGCCTAGGGAGGACGAAAATGACCTAAATATTCATCCAATGACACAAATGAACATATTGGATGCACAAGATTGGTTAAAAACCCTAATTGGACAAGATTAAGCCTAGGGACGACGAAAATGACCTAAATGTTAATCCAATGACACAAACACACCTATTGGATGCACAAGATTGGTTAAAAAGCCTAATTGGACAAGAATAAGCCTAGGGAGGACGAAAATGACCTAAATGTTTATCCAACGACATAAACACACCTATTGGATGCACAAGATTGGTTAAAAATCCTAATTGGACAAGAATAAGCCTAGGGAGGACGAAAATGACCTAAATGTTCATCCAATGGCACAAATGAACTTATTGGATGCACAAGATTGGTTAAAAACCCTAATTGCACAGGAATAAGCCTAGGGAGGACGGAAATGACCTAAATGTTAATCCAATGACACATATGAACTTATTGGATGCATAAGATTGGTTAAAAACCCTAATTGGTCAAGATTAAGCCTAGGGAGGACGAAAATGACCTAAATGTTCATCCAACGAGATAAGCCTAGGGAGGACGAAAATATACTAAATGTTCATCCAATGACACAAATGAACTTATTGGATGCACAAGAATGGTTAAAAACCCTAATTGGACAAGAATAAGCCTAGGGAGGACGAAAATGAGCAAAACGTTAATCCAATGACACAAATGAACATATTGGATGCACAAGATTGGTTAAAAATCCTAATTGGACAAGAATAAGCCTAGGGAGGACGAAAAGGACCTAATTGTTAATCCAATGACACAGATGAACATATTGGATGCACAAGATTGGTTAAAAACCCTAATTGGACAAGATTAAGCCTAGGGAGGACGAAAATGACCAAATTGTTAATCCAATGACACAAACACACCTATTGGATGCACAAGATTGGTTAAAAAGCCTAATTGGACAAGAATAAGCCTAGGGAGGACGAAAATGACCTAAATGTTAATCCAATGACACAAATGAACTTATTGGATGCAAAAGATTGGGTAAAAACCCTAATTGGACAAGAATACGCCTAGGGAGGACGAAAATGACCTAAATGTTCATCCAACGAGATAAGCCTAGGGAGGACGAAAATATACTAAATGTTCATCCAAAGACACAAATGAACTTATTGGATGCACAAGATTGGTTAAAACCCTAATTGCACAAGAATAAGCCTAGGGAGGACTAAAATGACCTAAATGTTCATCCAATGACTCAAATGAACTTATTGGATGCACAAGATTGGTTAAAAACCCTAATTACACAAGAATAAGCCTAGGGAGGACGAAAATGACCTAAATGTTAATCCAATGACACAAATGAACTTATTGGATGCACAAGATTGGTTAAAATCCCTAGTTGGAGAAAAATAAACCTAGGGAGGACGAAAATGACCTAAATGTTAATCCAATCACACAAATGAACTTATTGGATGCACAAGAGTGGTTCAAAACCCTAATTGGAGAAGAATAAGCCTAGGGAGGGCGAAAATGACCTAAATGTTAATCCAATGACACAAATGAACTTAATGGAGGCACAAGATTGGTTAAAAACCCTAATTGCCCAAGAATAATCATAGGGAGGACGAAAATGACCTAAATGTTCATCCAATGACACAAACACACCTATTGGATGCACAAGATTGGTTAAAAAGCATAATTCGACAAGAATAAGCCTAGGGAGGACGCAAATGACCAAAATGTTTATCTAATGACACAAATAAACTTATTGGATGCACAAGATTTGTTAAAAACCCTAATAGGACAAGAATAAGCCTAGGGAGGACGAAAATGACCTAAATGTAAATCCAATTAAACAAATGAACTTATTGGATTCACAAGATTGGTTAAAAACCCTAATTCCACATAAATAAGCCTAGGGAGGACGAAAATCACCTAATTGTTAATCCAATGACACAAATGAACTTTTTTGGATGCACAAGATTGGTTAAAAACCATAATTGCACAATAATAAGCATAGCGAGGACGAAAATGACCTAAATGCTCATCCAATGACATAAACACACCTATTGGATGCACCCGATTGGTTAAAAACCCTAATTGGAAAAGAATAAGCCTAGGGAGGACGAAAATCACCTAAATGTTAATCCAATGACACAAACACACCTATTGGATGCACAAGATTGGTTAAAAAGCCTAATTGCACAAGAATAATCATAGGGAGGACGAAAATGACCTAAATGTTCTTCCAATGACACAGACACACCTATTGGATGCACAAGATTGGTTAAAAAGCATAATTCGACTAGAATAAGCCTAGGGAAGACGAAAATGACCTAAATGTTCATCCAATGGCACAAATGAACTTATAGGATGCACAAGATTGGTTAAAAACCCTAATTGCACAAGAATAATCCTAGGGAGGACGAAAATGACCTAAATGTTCATCCAATGACACAAACACACCTATTGGATGCACAAGAATGGTTAAAAAGCATAATTCGACAAGAATAAGCTTAGGCAGGACGAAAATGACCTAAATGTTTATCCAATGACACAAATAAACTTATTGGATGCACAAGATTGGTTAAAAACCCTAATTGCATAAGAACAAGCCTAGGGAAGATGAAAATGAACTAAATGTTAATCCAATGACACAAATGAACTTATTGGATGCACAAGATTGGGTAAAAACCCTAATTGGACAAGAATAAGCCTAGGGAGGACGAAAATGACCTAAATGTTTATCCAACGACATAAACACACCTATTGGATGCACAAGATTGGTTAAAAACCCTAATTGGACAAGAATAAGCCTAGGGAGGACGAAAATGACCTAAATGTTAATCCAATGACACAAATGAACTTATTGGATGCAAAAGATTGGGTAAAAACCCTAATTGGACAAGAATACGCCTAGGGAGGACGAAAATGACCTAAATGTTCATCCAACGAGATAAGCCTAGGGAGGACGAAAATATACTAAATGTTCATCCAAAGACACAAATGAACTTATTGGATGCACAAGATTGGTTAAAACCCTAATTGCACAAGAATAAGCCTAGGGAGGACTAAAATGACCTAAATGTTCATCCAATGACTCAAATGAACTTATTGGATGCACAAGATTGGTTAAAAACCCTAATTGCACAAGAATAAGCCTAGGGAGGACGAAAATGACCTAAATGTTAATCCAATGACACAAATGAACTTATTGGATGCACAAGATTGGTTAAAATCCCTAGTTGGAGAAAAATAAACCTAGGGAGGACGAAAATGACCTAAATGTTAATCCAATCACACAAATGAACTTATTGGATGCACAAGAGTGGTTCAAAACCCTAATTGGACAAGAATAAGCCTAGGGAGGGCGAAAATGACCTAAATGTTAATCCAATGACACAAATGAACTTAATGGAGGCACAAGATTGGTTAAAAACCCTAATTGCCCAAGAATAATCATAGGGAGGACGAAAATGACCTAAATGTTCATCCAATGACACAAACACACCTATTGGATGCACAAGATTGGTTAAAAAGCATAATTCGACAAGAATAAGCCTAGGGAGGACGCAAATGACCAAAATGTTTATCTAATGACACAAATAAACTTATTGGATGCACAAGATTTGTTAAAAACCCTAATAGGACAAGAATAAGCCTAGGGAGGACGAAAATGACCTAAATGTAAATCCAATTAAACAAATGAACTTATTGGATTCACAAGATTGGTTAAAAACCCTAATTCCACATAAATAAGCCTAGGGAGGACGAAAATCACCTAATTGTTAATCCAATGACACAAATGAACTTTTTTGGATGCACAAGATTGGTTAAAAACCATAATTGCACAATAATAAGCATAGCGAGGACGAAAATGACCTAAATGCTCATCCAATGACATAAACACACCTATTGGATGCACCCGATTGGTTAAAAACCCTAATTGGAAAAGAATAAGCCTAGGGAGGACGAAAATCACCTAAATGTTAATCCAATGACACAAACACACCTATTGGATGCACAAGATTGGTTAAAAAGCCTAATTGCACAAGAATAATCATAGGGAGGACGAAAATGACCTAAATGTTCTTCCAATGACACAGACACACCTATTGGATGCACAAGATTGGTTAAAAAGCATAATTCGACTAGAATAAGCCTAGGGAAGACGAAAATGACCTAAATGTTCATCCAATGGCACAAATGAACTTATAGGATGCACAAGATTGGTTAAAAACCCTAATTGCACAAGAATAATCCTAGGGAGGACGAAAATGACCTAAATGTTCATCCAATGACACAAACACACCTATTGGATGCACAAGAATGGTTAAAAAGCATAATTCGACAAGAATAAGCTTAGGCAGGACGAAAATGACCTAAATGTTTATCCAATGACACAAATAAACTTATTGGATGCACAAGATTGGTTAAAAACCCTAATTGCATAAGAACAAGCCTAGGGAAGATGAAAATGAACTAAATGTTAATCCAATGACACAAATGAACTTATTGGATGCACAAGATTGGGTAAAAACCCTAATTGGACAAGAATAAGCCTAGGGAGGACGAAAATGACCTAAATGTTTATCCAACGACATAAACACACCTATTGGATGCACAAGATTGGTTAAAAACCCTAATTGGACAAGAATAAGCCTAGGGAGGACGAAAATGACCTAAATGTTAATCCAATGACACAAATGAACCTATTGCATGCACAAGATTGGTTAAAAACCCTAATTGCACAAGAATAAGCCTTGGGAGGACGAAAATGACCTAAATGTTCATCCAATGGCACAAATGAACTTATTGGATGCACAAGATTGGTTAAAAACCCTAATTGCACAGGAATAAGCCTAGGGAGGACGGAAATGACCTAAATGTTAATCCAATGACACATATGAACTTATTGGATGCATAAGATTGGTTAAAACCCCTAGTTGGAGAAAAATAAACCTAGGGAGGACGAAAATGACCTAAATGTTAATCCAATCACACAAATGAACTTATTGGATGCACAAGATTGGTTCAAAACCCTAATTGGACAAGAATAAGCCTAGGGAGGACGAAAACCACCTAACTGTTAATCCAATGACACAAAATAATTTTTTGGACGCACAAGATTGGTTAAAAACCATAATTGCACAATAATAAGCCTAGGGAGGACGAAAATGACCTAAATGTTCATCCAATGACGTAAACACACCTATTGGATGCACAAGATTGGTTAAAAACCTTAATTTGACAAGAATAAGCATAGGGAGGACGAAAATGACCTAAATGATAATCCAATGACACAAATGAACTTATTGGATGCACAAAATTGGTTAAAAACCCTAATTGCACAAGAATAATCGTAGGGAGGATGAAAATGACCTAAATGTTCATCCAATGACACAAACACACCTATTGGATGCACAAGATTGGTTAAAAAGCATAATTCGACAAGAATAAGCCTAGGGAGGACGCAAATGACCAAAATGTTCATCCAATGACACAAACAAACTTATTGGATGCACAAGATTGGTTAATAACTGTAATTGCATAAGAATAAGCCTAGGGAGGACGCAAATGAACTAAATGTTAATCCAATGACACAAATGAACTAATTGGAGGCACAAGATTGGTTAAAAACCCTAATAGTACAAGAATAAGCCTAGGGAGGACGAAAATGACCTAAATGTAAATCCAATGAAACAAATGAACTTATTGGATGCACAAGATTGGTTAAAAACCCTAATTCCACATAAATAAGCCTAGGGAGGACGAAAATCACCTAACTGTTAATCCAATGACACAAATGAACTTTTTTGGATGCACAAGATTGGATAAAAACCATAATTGCACAATAATAAGCATAGGGAGGACGAAAATGACTTAAATGTTCATCCAATGACATAAACACACCTATTGGATGCACACGATTGGTTAAAAACCCTAATTGGACAAAAAGAAGCCTAGGGAGGACGAAAATGACCTAAATGTTAATCCAATGACACAAATGAACTTATTGGATGCACAACATTGGTTAAAAACCCTAATTGCACAAGAATAATCATAGGGAGGACGGAAATGACCTAAATGTTAATCCAATGACACAAATGAACTTATTGGATGCACAAGATTGGTTAAAATCCCTAGTTGGAGTAGAATAACACTAGGGAGGACGAAAATGACCTAAATGTTAATCCAATGACACAAATGAACTTATTGGAAGCACAAGATTGGTTAAAAAGCATAATTCGACAAGAATAAGCCTAGGGATGACGAAAATGACCTAAATGTTCAACCAATGACACAAATAAACTTATTGGATGCACAAGATTGGTTAAAAACCATAATTGCACAATAATAAGCCTAGGGAGGACGAAAATGACCTAAATGTTCATCCAATGACATAAACACACCTATTGGATGCACAAGATTGGTTAAGAACCCTAATTGGACAAGAATAAGCCTAGGGAGGACGAAAATGTCCTAAATGTTAATCCAATGACACAAATGAACTTATTGGATGCACTAGATTGGTTAAAAACCCTAATTGCACAAGAATAAGCCAAGGGAGGACGAAAATGAACTAAATGTTAATCCAATGACACAAATGAACTTATTGGATGCACAAGATTGGTTAAAAACCCTAATTGGACAAGAATAAGCCTAGGGAGGACGAAAATGACCTAAATGTTAATCCAATGAAACAAATGAACTTATTGGATGCACAAGATTGGTTAAAAACCCTAATTCCACATAGATAAGCCTACGGAGGACAAAAATCACCTAACTATTAATCCATTGACACAAATGAACTTTTTGGATGCACAAGATTGGTTAAAAACCATAATTGCACAATAATAAGCCTAGGGAGGATGAAAATGACCTAAATGTTCTTCCAATGACATAAACAAACCTATTGGATGCACAAGATATGTTAAGAACCATAATTGGAGAATAATAAGCCTATGGAGGACGAAAATGACCTAAATGTTAATCCAATGACACAAATGAACTTATTGGATGCACAAGATTGGTTAAAAACCCTAATTGCACAAGAATAATCATAGGGAGGACGAAAATGACCTAAATGTTCATCCAATGACACAAACACACCTATTGGATGCACAAGATTTGTTAAAAAGCATAATTCGACAAGAATAAGACTAGGGAGGACGATATGACCTAAATGTTCATCCAATGACAAAAATAAATTTATTGGATGCACAAGATTGGTTAAAAACCCTAATTGGACAAAAATATGCCCAATGTTAATCCAATGACACAAATGAACTTATTGGATGCACAAGATTGGTTAAAAATCCTAATTGGACAAGAATATGCCTAGGGAGGACGAAAATGACCTAAATGTTAATCCAAAGACACAAATGAACTTATTGGATGCACAAGATTGGTTAAAAACCCTAATTGCACAAGAATAAGCTTAGGGAGGACGAAAATGACATAAATGTTAATCCAATGACACAAATGAACTTATTAGATGCACAAGATTGGTTAAAAACCCTAATTGGACAAGAATAAGCCTAGGGACGACGAAAATGACCTAAATGTTAATCCAATGACAGAAATGAACTTATTGGATGCACAAGATTGGTTAAAAATCCTAATTGGACAAGAATATGCCTAGGGAGGACGAAAATGACCTAAATGTTAATCCAATGACATAAATGAACTTCTTGGATGCACAAGAATGGTTAAAAACCCTAATTGCACAAGAATAAGCCTAGGGAGGACGAAAATGACCTAAATGTTATTCCAATGACACAAATGAACTTATTGGATGAACAAGATTGGTTAAAAACCCTAATTGGACATGAATAAGCCTAGGGAGGATGAAAATGACCTAAATGTTCAACCAATGACACAAACACACCTATTGGATGCACAAGATTGGTTAAAAAGCCTAATTGGACAAGAATAAGCCTAGGGTGGACGAAAATGACCTAAATGTTAATCAAATGACACAAATGAATTTATTTGATGCACAAGATTGGTTAAAAACCCTAATTGGACAAGAATAAGCCTAGGGAGGACGAAAATGACCTAAATGTTAATCCAATGAAACAAATGAACTTATTGGATGCACAAGATTGGCCAAAAACCCTAATTCCACATAAATAAGCCTACGGAGGAGGAAAATGACCTAACTGATAATCCAATGACACAAATGAACTTTTTGGATGCACCAGATTGGTTAAAAACCATAATTGCTCAATAATAAGCCTAGGGAGGACGAAAATGACCTAAATGTTCATCCAATGATAGAAACACACCTATTGGATGCACAAGATTGGTTAAAAACCCTAATTGGACAAGAATAAGCCTAGGGAGGACGAAAATGACCTAAATGTTCATCCAATGACACAAACACACCTATTGGATGCACAAGATTGGTTAAAAACCCTAATTGGACAAGAATAAGCCTAGGGAGGACGAAAATGACCTAAATGTTCATCCAATGACACAAACACACCTATTGGATGCACAAGATTGGTTAAAAAGCATAATTCGACAAGAATAAGCCTTGGGATGACGAAAATAACCTAAATGTTCATCCAATGACACAAATAAACTTATTGGATGCACAAGATTGGTTAAAAACCCCAATTGCACAAGAATAAGCCTAGGGAGGACGAAAATGGCCTAAATGTTAATCCAAAGACACAAATGAACTTATTGGATGCACAAGATTGGATAAAAACCCTAATTGCACAAGAATAAGCCTATGGAGGATGAAAATGACCTAAATGTTCATACAATGACACAAACACACCTATTGGATGCAAAAGATTGGTTAAAAACCCTTATTGGACAAGGGTAAGCCTAGGGAGGACGAAAATGACCTTAATGTTAATCCAGTGACACAAATAAACTTATTGGATGCACAAGATTTGTTAAAAACCATAATTGCACAAGAATAAGCCTAAGGAGGACGAAAATGACCTAAATGTTCATCCAATAACATAAACACACCTATTGGATGCACAAGATTGGTTAAAAACCCTAATTGCACAAGAATAAGCCTAGGGAGGACGAAAATCACCTAAATGTTTATCCAATGACATAAACACACCTATTGGATGCACAATATTGGTTAAAAACCCGAATTGGACAAGAATAAGCCTAGGGAGGAAATAAACATATTGGATGCACAAGATTGGTTAAAAACCCCAATTGCACATGAATAAGCCTAGGGAGGACGAAAATGGTCTAAATGTTAATCCAAAGACATAAATGAACTTATTGGATGCACAAGATTGGATAATAACCCTAATTGCACAACAATAAGCCTAGGGAGGACGAAAATGACGGAAATGTTAATCCAATGACACAAATGAACTTATTGGACGAACAAGATTGGTTAAAACCCCTAATTGGACAAGAATAACCCTAGGGAAACCGAAAATGACCTAAATGTTAATCCAATGACACAAATGAACTTATTGGATGCACAACATTGGTTAAAAACCCTAATTGGACAAGAATAAGCCTAGGGAGGACGAAAATGACCTAAATGTTAATCCAATAACACAAATGAACTTATTGGATGCAAAGGATTGGGTAAAAACCCTAATTCCATATAAATAAGCCTAGGGAGCACGAAAATGACCTAAATGTTAATCCAGTGACAAAAATGAACATTTTGGATTCACAAGAATGGTTAAAAACCATAATTGCACAAGAATAAGCCTAGGGAGGACGAAAGTGGCCTAAATGTTCATACAATGACATAAACACACCTCTTGGATGCACAAGATTGGTTAAAAACCCTTATTGGACAAGAATAAGCCTAGGGAGGACGTAAATAACCTAAATATTAATCCAATGACACAAAGAAACTTTTTGGATGCACAAGATTGGTTAAAAACCCTAATTGCACAAGAATAAGCCTAGGGAGGACGAAAATGACCTAAATGTTCATCCAATGACACAAACACACCTATTGGATGCACAAGATTGGTTAAAAAGCATAATTCGACAAGAATAAGCCTTGGGACGACGAAAACGACCTAAATGTTCATCCAATGACACAAATAAACTTATTGGATGCACAAGATTGGTTAAAAACCCCAATTGCACAAGAATAAGCCTAGGGAGGACGAAAATGGCCTAAATGTTAATCCAAAGAAACAAATGAACTTATTGGATGCACAAGATTGGATAAAAACCCTAATTGCACAAGAATAATCCTATGGAGGATGAAATTGACCTAAATGTTCATACAATGACACAAACACACCTATTGGATGCACAAGATTGGTTAAAAACCCTTATTGGACAAGTTTAAGCCTAGGGAGGACGAAAAGTACCTAAATGTTAATCCAATGACACAAAGAACCTTTTTGGATGCAAAGGATTGGGTAAAAACCCTAATTGCACAAGAATAAGCCTAGGGAGGACGAAAATGACCTAAATATTCATCCAATGACATAAACACACCTATTGGATGCACAAGATTGGTTAAAAACACTAATTGGACAAGATTAAGGCTAGTGAGGACGAAAATGACCTAAATGTTAATCCAATGACACAAATAAACTTATTGGATGCACAAGATTGGTTAAAAACCCTAATTGAACAAGAATAAGCCTAGAGAGGACGAAAATGTTCATCCAATGACATAAACACACCTATTGGATGCAAACGATTGTTTAAAAACCCTAATTGGACAAGAATAAGCCTAGGGAGGACGAAAATGACCTAAATGATAATCCAATGACACAATGAAACTTATTGGATGCACAAGATTGATTAAAAACCCTAATTGCACAAGAATAAGCCTAGGGAGGACGAAAATGACCTAAATGTTCATCCAATGACATAAACACACCTATTGGATGCACAAGATTGGTTAAAAACCCTAATTGGACAAGAATAAGGCTAGGGAGGACAAAAATCTGCTAAATGTTAATCCAATGACACAAATAAGCTTATTGGATGCACAACATTGGTTAAAAACCCTAATTGGCCAAGAATAAGCCTTAGGAGGAGAAAATGAACTAAATGTTAATCCAATGACACAAATGAACTTATTGAATGCACAAGATTGGTTAAAAACCCCAATTGCACAAGAATAAGCCTAGGGAGGATGAAAATGGCCTAAATGTTAATCCGAACACACAAATGAACTTATTGGATGCACAAGATTGGATAAAAAACCTAATTGCACAAGAATAAGCCTATGGAGGATGAAAATGACCGAAATGTTCATACAATGACACAAACACACCTATTGGATGCACAAGATTGGTTAACAACCCTTATTGGACAAGTGTAAGCCTAGGGAGGACGAAAATGACCTAAATGTTAATCCAATGACACAAATAAACTTATTGGATGCACAAGATTGGTTAAAAACCATAATTGGACAAGAATAAGCCTAGGGAGGACGAAAATGACCTAAATGTTCATCCAATGACATAAACACACCTATTGGATGCACAAGATTGGTTAAAAACACTAATTGCACAAGAATAAGCCTAGGGAGGTCGAAAATGACCTAAATGTTCATCCAATGACATAAACACACCTATTGGATGCACAAGATTGGTTAAAAACCCTAATTGGACAAGATTAAGCCTAGGGAGGACGAAAAGGACCTAAATGTTAATCCAATGACACAAAGAAACTTTTTGGATGCACAAGATTGGTTAAAAACCCTAATTGCACAAGAATAAGCCTAGGGAGAACCAAAATGACCAAAATGTTCATCCAATGACATAAACACACCTATTAGATGCACAAGATTGGTTTAAAACCCTAATTGCACAAGAATAAGCCTAGGGAAGACAAAAATGACCTAAATGTTCATCCAATGACATAAACACACCTATTGGATGCACAAGATTAAAAACCCTAATTGGACAAGAATAAGGCTAGGGAGGACAAAAATCAGCTAAATGTTAATCCAATGACACAAATAAACTTATTGGATGCACAAGATTGGTTAAAAACCCTAATTGGACAAGAAGAAGCCTAAGGAGGACAAAAATGAACTAAATGTTAATCCAATGACACAAATGAACTTATTGGATGCACAAGATTGGTTAAAAAACCCCAATTGCACAAGAATAAGCCTAGGGAGGACGAAAATGGCCTAAATGTTAATCCAAAGACACAAATGAACTAATTGGATGCACAAGATTGGATAAAAACCCTAATTGCACATGAATAAGCCTATGGAGGATGAAAATGACCTAAATGTTCATAGAATGACACAAACACACCTATTGGATGCACAAAATTGGTTAAAAACCTTTATTGGGCAAGTGTAAGCCTGGGGAGGACGAAAATGACCTAAATGTTAATCCAATGACACAAATAAACTTATTGGATGCACAAGATTGGTTAAAAACCCTAATTGCACAAGAATAAGCCAAGGGAGGACGAAAATGACCTAAATGTTCATCCAATGTCATAAACACAACTATTGGATGCACAAGATTGGTTAAAAACCCTAATTGCACAAGAATAAGCCTAGGGAGGACGAAAATGACCTAAATGTTCATCCAATGACATAAACACACCTATTGGATGCACAAGATTGGTTAAAAACCCTAATTTGATAAGAACAAGCCTAGGGAGGACGAAAATGACCAAAATGTTAATCCAATGACACAAATAAACTTATTGGATGCACAAGATTGGTTAAAAACCCTAATAGCACAGGAATAAGCCTAGGGAGGACGAAAATGACCTAAATGTTAATCCAATGACACAAATAAATTTATTGGATGCACTAGATTGGTGAAAAACCCTAATTGGACAAGAATAAGCCTAGGGAGGACGAAAATGGCATAAATGTTAATCCAATGAAACAAATGAACTTATTGGATGCCCCAGATTGGTTAAAAACCCTAATTTCAAATAAATAAGCCTAGGGAGGACGAAAATGACCAAATTGTTAATCCAATAACACAAATGAACTTTTTGGATGCATAAGATTGGTTAAAAACCATAATTGCACAATAATAAGCCTAGGGAGGACGAAAATAAACTAAATGTTCATTCAATGACATAAACTCGCCTATTGGATGCACAAGATCGGTTAAAAAGCATAATTCGACAAGAATAAGCCTTGGGAGGACGAAAATGACCTAAATGTTCATCCAATGACACAAATGAACTTATTGGATGCACAAGATTGGTTAAAAACCCTAATTGGAGAAGTATTAGCCTAAGGCGGACGAAAATGACCTAAATGTTAATCCAATGACACAAATGAACTTTTTGGATGCACAGGATTGGTTAAAAACCCTAATTGCACAAGAATAAGCCTAGGGAGGACAAAAATAACCTAAATGTTCATCCAATGACATAAACACACCTATTGGATTCACAAGATTGGTTAAAAACCCTAATTGGACAAGAATAAACCTAGGGAGGACGAAAATGACCTAAATGTTCATCCAATGACACAAACACACCTATTGGATGCACAAGATTGGTTAAAAAGCATAATTCGACAAGAATAAGCCTTGGGATGACGAAAATAACCTAAATGTTCATCCAATGACACAAATAAACTTATTGGATGCACAAGATTGGTTAAAAACCCCAATTGCACAAGAATAAGCCTAGGGAGGACGAAAATGGCCTAAATGTTAATCCAAAGACAGAAATGAACTTATTGGATGCACAAGATTGGATAAAAACCCTAATTGCACAAGAATAAGCCTATGGAGGATGAAAATGACCTAAATGTTCATACAATGACACAAACACACCTATTGGATGCAAAAGATTGGTTAAAAACCCTTATTGGACAAGGGTAAGCCTAGGGAGGACGAAAATGACCTTAATGTTAATCCAATGACACAAATAAACTTATTGGATGCACAAGATTGGTTAAAAACCATAATTGCACAAGAATAAGCCTAAGGAGGACGAAAATGACCTAAATGTTCATCCAATAACATAAACACACCTATTGGATGCACAAGATTGGTTAAAAACCCTAATTGCACAAGAATAAGCCTAGGGAGGATGAAAATGACCTAAATGTTCATCCAATGACATAAACACACCTATTGGATGCACAACATTGGTTAAAAACCCTAATTTGACAAGAACAAGCCTAGGGAGGACGAAAATGACCAAAATGTTAATCCAATGACACAAATAAACTTATTGGATGCACAAGATTGGTTAAAAACCCTAATTGCACAAAAATAAGCCTAGGGAGGACAAAAATGACATAAATGTTAATCCAATGACTCAAATGAATTTATTGGATGCACAAGATTGGTTAAAAACCCTAATTGGACAAGAATAAGCCTAGGGAGGACGAAAATGGCATAAATTTTAATCCAATGAAACAAATTAACTTATTGGATGCACAAGATTGGTTAATAACCCTAATTCCACATAAATAAGCCTAGGGAGGATGAAAATGACCTAATTGTTAATCCAATGACACAAATGAACTTTTTGGATGCACAAGATTGGTTAAAAACCATGATTGCACAATAATAAGCCTAGGGAGGACGAAAATGACCTAAATGTTCATTCAATGACATAAACTCGCCTATTGGATGCACATGATTGGTTAAAAACCCTAATTGGACAAGAATAAGCCTATGGAGGACCAAAATGACCAAAATGTTCATCCTGTGACACAAACACACCAATTTAATGCACAAGATTGGTTAAAAAGCATAATTCGACAAGAATAAGACTTGGGCGGACGAAAATGACCTAAATGTTCATCCAATGACACAAATGAACTTATTGGATGCACAAGATTGGTTAAAAACCCTAATTGGAGAAGAATAAGCCAAGGGAGGACGAAAATGACCTAAATGTTAATCCAATGACATAAACACACCTATTGGATGCACAAGATTGGTTAAAAACCCTAATTGCACAAGAATAAGCCTAGGGATGACGAAAATGACCTAAATGTTCATCCAATAAAATAAACACACCTATTGCATGCACAAGATTGGTTAAAAACCCTAATTGCACAAGAATAAGCCTAGGGAGGACGGAAATCACCTAAATGTTTATCCAATGACATAAACACTCCTATTGGATGCACATTATTGGTTAAAAACCCGAATTGGACAAGAATAAGCCTAGGGAGGACGAAAATGACCAAAATGTTAATCCAATGACACAAATAAACATATTGGATGCACAAGATTGGTTAAAAACCCCAATTGCACATGAATAAGCCTAGGGAGGACGAAAATGGCCTAAATGTTAATCCAAAGACACAAATGAACTTATTGGATGCACAAGATTGGATAATAACCCTAATTGCACAACAATAAGCCTAGGGAGGACGAAAAAGACGTAAATGTTAATCCAATGACACAAATGAACTTATTGGATAACCAAGATTGGTTAAAAACCATAATTGCACAAGAATAAGCCTAGGGAGGACGAAAATGACCCAAATGTTCATCCAATGACATAAACACACCTACTAGATGCACAAGATTGGTTAAAAACACTAATTGCACAAGAATAAGCCTAGGGAGGACGAAAATGACCTAAATGTTCATCCAATGACATAAACACACCTATTGGATGCACAAGATTGGTTAAAAACCCTTATTGGACAAGAATAAGCCTAGGGAGGACGAAAAGGACCTAAATGTTAATCCAATGACACAAAGAAACTTTTTGGATGAACAAGATTGGTTAAAAACCCTAATTGCACAAGAATAAGCCTATGGATAACCAAAATGACCAAAATGTTCATCCAATGACATAAACACACCTATTAGATGCACTAGATTGGTTAAAAACTCTAATTGGACAAGAATAAGGCTAGGGAGGACAAAAATCAGCTAAATGTTAATCCAATGACACAAATAAACTTATTGGATGCACAAGATTGGTTAAAAACCCTAATTGGACAAGAATAAGCCTAAGGAGGACGAAAATGAACTAAATGTTAATCCAATGACACAAATGAACTTATTGGATGCACAAGATTGGTTAAAAAACCCCAATTGCACAAGAATAAGCCTAGGGAGGACGAAAATGGCCTAAATGTTAATCCAAAGACACAAATGAACTAATTGGATGCACAAGATTGGATAAAAACCCTAATTGCACAAGAATAAGCCTATGGAGGATGAAAATGACCTAAATGTTCATAGAATGACACAAACACACCTATTGGATGCACAGGATTGGTTAAAAACCTTTATTGGGCAAGTGTAAGCTTGGGGAGGACGAAAATGACCTAAATGTTAATCCAATGACACAAATAAACTTATTGGATGCAAAAGATTGGTTAAAAACCCTAATTGCACAAGAATAAGCCAAGGGAGGACGAAAATGACCTAAATGTTCATCCAATGACATAAACACACCTATTGGATGCACAAGATTGGTTAAAAACCCTAATTGCACAAGAATAAGCCTAGGGAGGACGAAAATGACCTAAATGTTCATCCAATGACATAAACACACCTATTGGATGCACAAGATTGGTTAAAAACCCTAATTTGATAAGAACAAGCCTAGGGAGGACGAAAATGACCAAAATGTTAATCCAATGACACAAATAAACTTATTGGATGCACAAGATTGGTTAAAAACCCTAATAGCACAGGAATAAGCCTAGGGAGGACGAAAATGACCTAAATGTTAATCCAATGACACAAATAAATTTATTGGATGCACTAGATTGGTGAAAAACCCTAATTGGACAAGAATAAGCCTAGGGAGGACGAAAATGGCATAAATGTTAATCCAATGAAACAAATGAACTTATTGGATGCCCAAGATTGGTTAGAAACCCTAATTCCACATAAATAAGCCTAGGGAGGACGAAAATGACCAAATTGTTAATCCAGTAACACAAATGAACTTTTTGGATGCACAAGATTGGTTAAAAACCCTAATTGCACAAGAATAAGCCTAGGGAGGACGAAAATAACCTAAATGTTCATCCAATGACATAAACACACCTATTGGATTCACAAGATTGGTTAAAAACCCTAATTGGACAAGAATAAGCCTAGGGAGGACGAAAATGACCTAAATGTTCATCCAATGACACAAACACACCTATTGGATGCACAAGATTGGTTAAAAAGCATAATTCGACAAGAATAAGCCTTGGGAGGACGAAAATGACCTAAATGTTCATCCAATGACACAAATGAAATTATTGGATGCACAAGATTGGTTAAAAACCCTAATTAGAGAAGAATAAGCCTAGGGAGGACGAAAATGACCTAAATGTTAATCCAATGAAACAAAAGAACTTATTGGATGCACAACATTGGTTAAAAACCCTAATTGGACAAGAATAAGCCTAGGGAGGACTAAAATGACCTAAATGTTCATCCAATGACACAAACACACCATTTGGATGCACAAGATTGGTTAAAAAGCATAATTCGACAAGAATAAGCCTTGGGAGGACGAAAATGACCTAAATGTTAATCCAATGAAACAAATGAACTTATTGGATGCACAACATTGGTTAAAAACCCTAATTGGACAAGAATAAGCCTAGGCAGGACGAAAATGACCTAAATGTTCATCCAATGAAATAAACACGCCTATTGGAAGCACAATATTGGTTATAAATCCGAATTGGAAAAGAATAAACCTAGGGAGGACGAAAATGCCCAAAATGTTAATCCAATGACACAAATAAACTTATTGGATGCACAAGATTGGTTAAAAACCCTAATTGCAGAAGAATAAGCCTATGGATGACGAAAATGACCTAAATGTTCATCCAATGAAATAAACACACCTATTGGATGCACAATATTGGTTATAAACCCGAATTGGACAAGAATAAGCGTAGGGAGGACGAAAATGCCCAAAATGTTAATCCAATGACACAAATAAACTTATTGGATGCACAAGATTGGTTAAAAACCCCAATTGCACAAGAATAAGCCTAGGGAGGACGAAAATGGCCTAAATGTTAATCCAAAGACACAAATGAACTTATTGGATGCACAAGATTGGATAAAATCCCTAATTGCACAAGAATAAGCCAATGGATGATGAAAATGACCTAAATGTTCATCCCATGACATATACACACCTATTGGATGCACAAGATTGGTTAAAAACCCTAATTGGACAAGAACAAGCCTAGGGAGGACGAAAATTACCAAAATGTTAATCCAATGACACAAATAAACTTATTGGATGCACAAGATTGGTTAAAAACCCTAATTGGACAAGAATAAGCCTAAGGAGGACGAAAATGACCTAAATGTTCATCCAATGACACAATGAAACTTATTGGATGCACAAGATTGGTTAAAAACCCTAATTGCACAAGAATAAGCCTAGGGAGTACGAAAATGTTCATCCAATGACATAAACACACCTATTGGATGCACAAGATTGGTTAAAATCCCTAATTGGACAAGAATAAGCCTAGGGAGGAAGAAAATGACCTAAATGTTAATCCAATGACACAATGAAACTTATTGGATGCACAAGATTGGTTAAATACCCTAATTGCACAAGAATAAGCCTAGGGAGGACGAAAATGACCTAAATGTTCATCCAATGACATAAACACACCTATTGGATGCACAAGATTGGTTAAAAACCCTAATTGCCCAAGAATAAGGCTAGGGAGGACAAAAATCAGCTAAATGTTAATCCAATGACACAAATAAACTTATTGGAAGCACAAGATTGGTTAAAAACCCTAATTGGCCAAGAATAAGCCTTAGGAGGACGAAAATGAACTAAATGTTAATCCAATGACACAAATGAACTTATTGGATGCACAAGATTGGTTAAAAACCCCAATTGCACAAGAATAAGCCTAGGGAGGATTAAAATGGCCTAAATGTTAATCCAAAGACACAAATGAACTTATTGGATGCACAAGATTGGATAAAAACCCTAATTGCACAAGAATAAGCCTATGGAGGACGAAAATGACCTAAATGTTCATACAATGACACAAACACACCTATTGGATGCACAAGATTGGTTAAAAACCCTTATTGGACAAGTGTAAGCCTAGGGAGGACGAAAATGACCTAAATGTTAATCCAATGACACAAATAAACTTATTGGATGCACAAGATTGGATAAAAACCCTAATTGCACAAGAATAAGCCTATGGAGGATGAAAATGACCTAAATGTTCATAGAATGACACAAACACACCTATTGGATGCACAAGATTGGTTAAAAACCTTTATTGGGCAAGTGTAAGCCTGGGGAGGACGAAAATGACCTAAATGTTAATCCAATGACACAAATTAACTTATTAGATGCACAAGATTGGTTAAAAACCCTAATTGCACAAGAATAAGCCAAGGGAGGACGAAAATGACCTAAATGTTCATCCAATGACATAAACACACCTATTGGATGCACAAGATTGGTTAAAAACCCTAATTGCACAAGAATAAGCCTAGGGAGGACGAAAATGACCTAAATGTTAATTCAATGAAACAAATGAACTTATTGGATGCACAAGATTGGTTAATAACCCTAATTCCACATAAATAAGCCTAGGGAGGATGAAAATGACCTAATTGTTAATCCAATGACACAAATGAACTTTTTGGATGCACAAGATTGGTTAAAAAACATGATTGCACAATAATAAGCCTAGGGAGGACGAAAATGA
>JBBPBR010000008.1:25193956-25206388 GCA_037974775.1 Cicer pinnatifidum | reverse complement strand
TATTGGATGCACAAGATTGGTTAAAAACCCTAATTGCACAAGAATAAGCCTAGGGAGGACGAAAATGACCTAAATGTTCATCCAATGACATAAACAGACCTATTGGATGCACAAGATTGGTTAAAAACCCTAATTGGACAAGATTAAGGCTAGTGAGGACGAAAATGACCTAAATGTTAATCCAATTACACAAATAAACTTATTGGATGCACAAGATTCGTTAAAAACCCTAATTGGACAAGAATAAGCCTAAGGAGGACGAAAATGACCTAAATGTTAATCCAATGACACAATGAAACTTATTGGATGCACAAGATTGGTTAAAAACCCTAATTGCACAAGAATAAGCCTAGGGAGGACGAAAATGACCTAAATGTTCATCCAATGACATAAACACACCTATTGGATGCACAAGATTGGTTAAAAACCCTAATTGGACAAGAATAAGCCTAGGGAGGACGAAAAGTACCTAAATGTTAATCCAACGACACAAAGAAACTTTTTGGATGCACAGGATTGGGTAAAAACCCTAATTGCACAAGAATAAGCATAGGGAGGACGAAAATGACCTAAATGTTCGTCCAATGACATAAACACACCTATTGGATGCACAAGATTGGTTAAAAACCCTAAGTGCACAAGAATAAGCCTAGGGAGGACGAAAATGACCTAAATGTTCATCCAATGACACAAATAAACTTATTGGATGCACAAGATTGGATAAAAACCCTAATTGCACAAGAATAAGCCTATGGAGGATGAAAATGACCTAAATGTTCATAGAATGACACAAACACACCTATTGGATGCACAAGATTGGTTAAAAACCTTTATTGGGCAAGTGTAAGCCTGGGGAGGACGAAAATGACCTAAATGTTAATCCAATGACACAAATAAACTTATTAGATGCACAAGATTGGTTAAAAACCCTAATTGCACAAGAATAAGCCAAGGGAGGACGAAAATGACCTAAATGTTCATCCAATGACATAAACACACCTATTGGATTCACAAGATTGGTTAAAAACCCTAATTGCACAAGAATAAGCCTAGGGAGGACGAAAATGACCTAAATGTTCATCCAATGACATAAACACACCTATTGGATGCACAAGATTGGTTAAAAACCCTAATTGGACAAGAATAAGCCTAGGGAGGACGAAAATGACCTAAATGTTAATCCAATGACACAATGAAACTTATTGGATGCACAAGATTGGTTAAAAACCCTAATTGCACAAGAATAAGCCTAGGGAGGACGAAAATGACCTAAATGTTAATTCAATGAAACAAATGAACTTATTGGATGCACAAGATTGGTTAATAACCCTAATTCCACATAAATAAGCCTAGGGAGGATGAAAATGACCTAATTGTTAATCCAATGACACAAATGAACTTTTTGGATGCACAAGATTGGTTAAAAAACATGATTGCACAATAATAAGCCTAGGGAGGACGAAAATGACCTAAATGTTCATTCAACGACATAAACACACCTATTGGATGCACATGATTGGTTAAAAACCCTAATTGGACAAGAATAAGCCTAGGTAGGACCAAAATGACCTAAATGTTCATCTTGTGACACAAACACACCAATATAATGCACAAGATTGGTTAAAAAGCATAATTCGACATGAATAAGCCTTGGGCGGACGAAAATGACCTAAATGTTCATCCAATGACACAAATGAACTTATTGGATGCACAAGATTGGTTAAAAACCCTAATTGGAGAAGAATAAGCCAAGGGAGGACGAAAATGACCTAAATGTTAATCCAATGACATAAACACACCTATTGGATGCACAAGATTGGTTAAAAACCCTAATTGCACAAGAATAAGCCTAGGGATGACGAAAATGACCTAAATGTTCATCCAATGAAATAAACACACCTATTGGATGCACAAGATTGGTTAAAAACCCTAATTGCACAAGAATAAGCCTAGGGAGGATGAAAATCACCTAAATGTTTATCCAATGACATAAACACACCTATTGGACGCACAATATTGGTTAAAAACCCGAATTAGACAAGAATAAGCCTAGGGAGGACGAAAATGACCAAAATGTTAATCCAATGACACAAATAAACATATTGGATGCACAAGATTGGTTAAAAACCCCAATTGCACAAGAATAAGCCTAGGGAGGACAAAAATGGCCTAAATGTTAATCCAAAGACACAAATGAACTTATTGGATGCACAATATTGGATAAAAACCCTAATTACACAACAATAAGCCTAGGGAGGACGAAAATGACCTAAATGTTAATCCAATGACACAAATGAACTTATTGGACGAACAAGATTGGTTAAAACCCCTAATTGGATAAGAATAACCCTAGGGAGGACGAAAATGACCTAAATGTTAATCCAATGACACAAATGAACTTATTGGATGCACAACATTGGTTAAAAACCCTAATTGGACAAGAATAAGCCTAGGGAGGACGAAAATGACCTAAATGTTAATCCAATAACACAAATGAACTTATTGGATGCACAGGATTGGGTAAAAACCCTAATTCCACATAAATAAGCCTAGAGAGCACGAAAATGACCTAAATGTTAATCCAGTGACACAAATGAACATTTTGGATTCACAAGAATGGTTAAAAACCATAATTGCACAAGAATAAGCCTAGGGAGGAAGAAAGTGACCTAAATGTTCATACAATGACATAAACACACCTCTTGGATGCACAAGATTGGTTAAAAACCCTTATTGGACAAGAATAAGCCTAGGGAGGACGTAAATAACCTAAATATTAATCCAATGACACAAATAAACTTTTTGGATGCACAAGATTGGTTAAAAACCCTAATTGCACAAGAATAAGCCAAGGGAGGACGAAAATGACCTAAATGTTCATCCAATGACACAAACACACCTATTGGATGCACAAGATTGGTTAAAAAGCAGAATTCGACAAGAATAAGCCTTGGGACGACGAAAATGACCTAAATGTTCATCCAATAACACAAATAAACTTATTGGATGCACAAGATTGGTTAAAAACCCCAATTGCACAAGAATAAGCCTAGGGAGGACGAAAATGGCCTAAATGTTAATCCAAAGACACAAATGAACTTATTGGATGCACAAGATTGGATAAAAACCCTAATTGCACAAGAATAAGCCTATGGAGGATGAAATTGACCTAAATGTTCATACAATGACACAAACACACCTATTGGATGCACAAGATTGGTTAAAAACCCTTATTGGACAAGTGTAAGCCTAGGGAGGACGAAAAGTACCTAAATGTTAATCCAACGACACAAAGAAACTTTTTGG
The DNA here is from genome assembly GCA_037974775.1 of Cicer pinnatifidum. Taxonomy (NCBI): domain Eukaryota; kingdom Viridiplantae; phylum Streptophyta; class Magnoliopsida; order Fabales; family Fabaceae; genus Cicer; species Cicer pinnatifidum. The sequence goes on along the minus strand of JBBPBR010000008.1, from coordinate 25,203,082 downwards.
ATGCACAGGATTGGGTAAAAACCCTAATTGCACAAGAATAAGCCTAGGGAGGACGAAAATGACCTAAATGTTCGTCCAATGACATAAACACACATATTGGATGCACAAGATTGGTTAAAAACCCTAATTGCACAAGAATAAGCCTAGGGAGGACGAAAATGACCTAAATGTTCATCCAATGACATAAACAGACCTATTGGATGCACAAGATTGGTTAAAAACCCTAATTGGACAAGATTAAGGCTAGTGAGGACGAAAATGACCTAAATGTTAATCCAATTACACAAATAAACTTATTGGATGCACAAGATTCGTTAAAAACCCTAATTGGACAAGAATAAGCCTAAGGAGGACGAAAATGACCTAAATGTTAATCCAATGACACAATGAAACTTATTGGATGCACAAGATTGGTTAAAAACCCTAATTGCACAAGAATAAGCCTAGGGAGGACGAAAATGACCTAAATATTCATCCAATGACATAAACACACCTATTGGATGCACATGATTGGTTAAAAACCCTAATTGGACAAGAATAAGCCTAGGGAGGACGAAAAGTACCTAAATGTTAATCCAACGACACAAAGAAACTTTTTGGATGCACAGGATTGGGTAAAAACCCTAATTGCACAAGAATAAGCCTAGGGAGGACGAAAATGACCTAAATGTTCGTCCAATGACATAAACACACCTATTGGATGCACAAGATTGGTTAAAAACCCTAATTGCACAAGAATAAGCCTAGGGAGGACGAAAATGACCTAAATGTTCATCCAATGACATAAACAGACCTATTGGATGCACAAGATTGGTTAAAAACCCTAATTGGACAAGATTAAGGCTAGTGAGGACGAAAATGACCTAAATGTTAATCCAATTACACAAATAAACTTATTGGATGCACAAGATTGGTTAAAAACCCTAATTGGACAAGAATAAGCCTAAGGAGGACGAAAATGACCTAAATGTTAATCCAATGACACAACGAAACTTATTGGATGCACAAGATTGGTTAAAAACCCTAATTGCACAAGAATAAGCCTAGGGAGGACGAAAATGACCTAAATGTTCATCCAATGACATAAACACACCTATTGGATGCACAAGATTGGTTAAAAACCCTAATTGGACAAGAATAAGCCTAGGGAGGACGAAAATGACCTAAATGTTAATCCAATGACACAATGAAACTTATTGGATGCACAAGATTGGTTAAAAACGCTAATTGCACAAGAATAAGCCTAGGGAGGACGAAAATGACCTAAATGTTCATCCAATGACATAAACACACCTATTGGATGCACAAGATTGGTTAAAAACCCTAATTGGACAAGAATAAGGCTAGGGAGTACAAAAATCAGCTAAATGTTAATCCAATGACACAAATAAACTTATTGGATGCACAAGATTGGATAAAAACCCTAATTGCACAAGAATAAGCCTATGGAGGATGAAAATGACCTAAATGTTCATACAATGACACAAACACACCTATTGGATGCACAAGATTGGTTAAAAACCCTTATTGGACAAGTGTAAGCCTACGGAGGACGAAAATGGCCTAAATGTTAATCCAATGACACAAATAAACTTATTGGATGCAGAAGATTGGTTAAAAACCATAATTGCACAAGAATAAGCCTAGGGAGGACGAAAATGACCTAAATGTTCATCCAATGACATAAACACACCTATTGGATGCACAAGATTGGTTAAAAACACTAATTGCACAAGAATAAGCCTAGGGAGGACGAAAATGACCTAAATGTTAATCCAATGACATAAACACACCTATTGGATGCACAAGATTGGTTAAAAACCCTAATTGGACAAGAATAAGCCCAGGGAGGACGAAAAGGACCTAAATGTTAATCCAATGACACAAAAAACCTTTTGGATGCACAAGATTGGTTAAAAACCCTAATTGCACAAGAATAAGCCTAGGGAGAACGAAAATGACCTAAATGTTCATACAATGACACAAACACACCTATTGGATGCACAAGATTGGTTAAAAACCCTTATTGGGCAAGTGTAAGCTTGGGGAGGACGAAAATGACCTAAATGTTATTCCAATGACACAAATAAACTTATTGGATGCACAAGATTGGTTAAAAACCCTAATTGCACAAGAATAAGCCAAGGGAGGACGAAAATGACCTAAATGTTCATCCAATGACATAAACACACCTATTGGATGCACAAGATAGGTTAAAATCCCTAATTGCACAAGAATAAGCCTAGGGAGGACGAAAATGAGCTAAATGTTCATCCAATGACATAAACACACCTATTGGATGCACAAGATTGGTTAAAAACCCTAATTTGATAAGAACAAGCCTAGGGAGGACGAAAATGACCAAAATGTTAATTCAATGACACAAATAAACTTATTGGATGCACAAGATTGGTTAAAAACCCTAATAGCACAGGAATAAGCCTAGGGAGGACGAAAATGACCTAAATGTTAAACCAATGACACAAATAAATTTATTGGATGCACAAGATTGGTGAAAAACCCTAATTGGACAAGAATAAGCCTAGGGAGGACGAAAATGGCATAAATGTTAATCCAATGAAACAAATAAACTTATTGGATGCCCAAGATTGGTAAAAAACCCTAATTCCACATAAATAAGCCTAGGGAGGACGAAAATGACCTAATTGTTAATCCAATGACACAAATGAACTTTTTGGATGCAAAAGATTGGTTAAAAACCATATTTGCACAATAATAAGTCTAGGGAGGACGAAAATAAACTAAATGTTCATTCAATGACATAAACTCACCTATTGGATGCACAAGATTGGTTAAAAAGCATAATTCGACAAGAATAAGCCTTGGGAGGACGAAAATGACCTAAATGTTCATCCAATGACACAAATGAACTTATTGGATGCACAAGATTGGTTAAAAACCCTAATTGGACAAGAATAAGCCTAGGGAGGACGAAAATGACCTAAATGTTAATCCAATGAAACAAATGAACTTATTGGACGCACAACATTGGTTAAAAACCCTTATTGGACAAGAATAAGCCTAGGGAGGACCTAAATGACCTAAATGTTCAGCCAATGACACAAACACACCAATTGGATGCACAAGATTGGTTAAAAAGCATAATTCGACAAGAATAAGCCTTGGGAGGACGAAAATGACCTAAATGTTCATCCAATGACACAAATGAACTTATTGGATGCACAAGATTGGTTAAAAACCCTAATTGGAGAAGAATAAGCCTAGGGAGGACGAAAATGACCTAAATGTTAATCCAACGAAACAAATGAACTTATTGGAAGCACAACATTGGCTAAAAACCCTAATTGGACAAGAATAAGCCTAGGGAGGACGAAAAGCCCAAAATGTTAATCCAATGACACAAATAAACTTATTGGATGCACAAGATTGGTTAAAAACCCCAATTGCACAAGAATAAGCCTAGGGAGGACGAAAATGGCCTAAATGTTAATCCAAAGACACAAATGAACTTATTGGATGCACAAGATTGGATAAAATCCCTAATTGCACAAGAATAAGCCTATGGAGGATGAAAATGACCTAATGTTCATCCCATGACATATACACACCTATTGGATGCACAAGATTGGTTAAAAACCCTAATTGGACAAGAACAAGCCTAGGCAGGACGAAAATGACCAAAATGTTAATCCAATGACACAAATAAACTTATTGGATGCACAATATTGGTTAAAAACCCTAAATGCACAGGAATAAGTCTAGGGAGGACGTAAATGACCTAAATGTTAATCCAATGACACAAATTAATTTATTGGATGCACAAGATTGGTTAAAAACCCTAATTGGACAAGAATAAGCCTAGGGAGGACGAAAATGGCATAAATGTTAATCCAATGACATAAACTCACCTATTGGATGCACAAGATTGGTTAAAAACCCTAATTGCACAAGAATAAGCCTAGGGAGGACGAAAATGACCTAAATGTTCATCCAATGACATAAACACACCTATTGGATGCACAAGATTGGTTAAAAACCCTAATTGCACAAGAATAAGCCTAGGGAGGACGAAAATGACCTAAATGTTTATCCAATGACACAAATGAATTTATTGGATGCACAAGAATGGTTAAAAACCCTAATTGCACAAGAATAAGCCTAGGGAGGACAAAAATGGCCTAAATGTTAATCCAATGAAACAAATGAACGTATTGGATGCACTAGATAGGTTTAAAACCCTAATTCCACATAAATAAGCCTAGGGAGGACGAAAATGACCTAATTGTTAATCCAATGAGACAAATGAACTTTTTGGCTGCACAAGATTGGTTAAAAACCATAATTGCACAATAATAAGCCTATGGAGGGCGAAAGTGACCTAAATGTTCATCCAATGACGCAAAGAAACTTTTTGGATGCACAAGATTGGTTAAAAACCCTAATTGCACAAGAATAAGCCCAGGGAGGACGAAAATGACCTAAATGTTCATCCAATGACATAAACACACCTATTGGATGCACAAGATTGGTTAAAAACCCTAATTGCACAAGAATAAGCCTAGGGAGGACGAAAATAACCTAAATGTTCATCCAATGACATAAACACACCTACTGGATGCACAAGATTGGTTAAAAACCCTAATTGGACAAGAATAAGGCTAGGGAGGACGAAAATGACCTAAATGTTAATCCAATGATACAAATAAACTTATTGGATGCACAAGATAGGTTAAAAACCCTAATTGCACAAGAATAATCCTAGGGAGGACCAAAATGACCTAAATGTTCATCGAATGACATAAACACACCTATTGGATGCACAAGATTGGTTAAAAAGCATAATTCGACAAGAATAAGCCTTGGGACGACGAAAATGACCTAAATGTTCATCCAATGACTCAAATGAACTTATTGGATGCACAAGATTGGTTAAAAACACTAATTGGACAAGAATAAGCCTAGGGCGGACGAAAATGACCTAAATGTTAATCCAATGACACAAATGAACTTTTTGGATGCACAAGATTGGTTAAAAACCATAATAGCACAAGAATAAGCCTAGGGAGGACGAAAATTACCTAAATGTTCATCCAATGACATAAACACACCTATTGGATGCACAAGATTGGTTAAAAACCCTAATTGGACAAGAATAAGCCTAGGGACGACGAAAATGACCTAAATGTTAATCCAATGACACAATGAAACTTATTGGATGCACAAGATTGGTTAAAACCTTAATTGCACAAGAATAAGCCTAGGGAGGATGAAAATGACCTAAATGTTCATCCAATGACATAAACACACCTATTGGATGCACAAGATTGGTTAAAAACACTAATTGCACAAGAATAAGCCTAGGGAGGACGAAAATGACCTAAATGTTCATCCAATGACATAAACACACCTATTGGATGCACAAGATTGGTTAAAAACCCTAATTGCACAAGAATAAGCCTAGGGAGGACGAAAATGACCTAAATGTTTATCCAATGACACAAATGAACTTATTGGATGCACAAGAATGGTTAAAAACCCTAATTGCACAAGAATAAGCCTAGGGAGGACAAAAATGGCCTAAATGTTAATCCAATGAAACAAATGAACTTATTGGATGCACTAGATAGGTTTAAAACCCTAATTCCACATAAATAAGCCTAGGGAGGATGAAAATGACCTAATTGTTAATCCAATGAGACAAATGAACTTTTTGGCTGCACAAGATTGGTTAAAAACCATAATTGCACAATAATAAGCCTATGGAGGGCGAAAGTGACCTAAATGTTCATCCAATGACGCAAAGAAACTTTTTGGATGCACAAGATTGGTTAAAAACCCAAATTGCACAAGAATAAGCCCAGGGAGGACGAAAATGACCTAAATGTTCATCCAATGACATAAACACACCTATTGGATGCACAAGATTGGTTAAAAACCCTAATTGCACAAGAATAAGCCTAGGGAGGACGAAAATAACCTAAATGTTCATCCAATGACATAAACACACCTACTGGATGCACAAGATTGGTTAAAAACCCTAATTGGACAAGAATAAGGCTAGGGAGGACGAAAATGACCTAAATGTTAATCCAATGACACAAATAAACTTATTGGATGCACAAGATAGGTTAAAAACCCTAATTGCACAAGAATAATCCTAGGGAGGACCAAAATGACCTAAATGTTCATCGAATGACATAAACACACCTGTTGGATGCACAAGATTGGTTAAAAAGCATAATTCGACAAGAATAAGCCTTGGGACGACGAAAATGACCTAAATGTTCATCCAATGACTCAAATGAACTTATTGGATGCACAAGATTGGTTAAAAACACTAATTGGACAAGAATAAGCCTAGGGCGGACGAAAATGACCTAAATGTTAATCCAATGACACAAATGAACTTTTTGGATGCACAAGATTGGTTAAAAACCATAATAGCACAAGAATAAGCCTAGGGAGGACGAAAATTACCTAAATGTTCATCCAATGACATAAACACACCTATTGGATGCACAAGATTGGTTAAAAACCCTAATTGGACAAGAATAAGCCTAGGGAGGACGAAAATGACCTAAATGTTAATCCAATGACACAATGAAACTTATTGGATGCACAAGATTGGTTAAAACCCTAATTGCACAAGAATAAGCCTAGGGAGGATGAAAATGACCTAAATGTTCATCCAATGACATAAACACACCTATTGGATGCACAAGATTGGTTAAAAACACTAATTGCACAAGAATAAGCCTAGGGAGGACGAAAATGACCTAAATGTTCATCCAATGACATAAACACACCTATTGGATGCACAAGATTGGTTAAAAACCCTAATTGGACAAGAATAAGCCTAGGGAGGACGAAAAGGACCTAAATGTTAATCCAATGACACAAAGAAACTTTTTGGATGCACAAGATTGGTTAAAAACCCTAATTGCACAAGAATAAGCCTAGGGAGACTGAAAATGACCAAAATGTTCATCCAATGACATAAACACACCTATTGGATGCACAAGATTCGTTAAAAACCCTAATTGCACAAGAATAAGCCTAGGGAGGACGAAAATGGCATAAATGTTAATCCAATGAAACAAATAAACTTATTGGATGCCCAAAATTGGTAAAAAACCCTAATTCCACATAAATAAGCCTAGGGAGGACGAAAATGACCTAATTGTTAATCCAATGACACAAATGAACTTTTTGGATGCAAAAGATTGGTTAAAAACCATATTTGCACAATAATAAGCCTAGGGAGGACGAAAATAAACTAAATGTTCATTCAATGACATAAACTCGCCTATTGGATGCACAAGATTGGTTAAAAAGCATAATTCGACAAGAATAAGCCTTGGGAGGACGAAAATGACCTAAATGTTCATCCAATGACACAAATGAACTTATTGGATGCACAAGATTGGTTAAAAACCCTAATTGGACAAGAATAAGCCTAGGGAGGACGAAAATGACCTAAATGTTAATCCAATGAAACAAATGAACTTATTGGACGCACAACATTGGTTAAAAACCCTAATTGGACAAGAATAAGCCTAGGGAGGACCTAAATGACCTAAATGTTCAGCCAATGACACAAACACACCAATTGGATGCACAAGATTGGTTAAAAAGCATAATTCGACAAGAATAAGCCTTGGGAGGACGAAAATGACCTAAATGTTCATCCAATGACACAATTGAACTTATTGGATGAACAAGATTGGTTAAAAACCCTAATTGGAGAAGAATAAGCCTAGGGAGGACGAAAATGACCTAAATGTTAATCCAACGAAACAAATGAACTTATTGGATGCACAACATTGGCTAAAAACCCTAATTGGACAAGAATAAGCCTAGGGAGGACGAAAAGCCCAAAATGTTAATCCAATGACACAAATAAACTTATTGGATGCACAAGATTGGTTAAAAACCCCAATTGCACAATAAGCCTAGGGAGGACGAAAATGGCATAAATGTTAATCCAAAGACACAAATGAACTTATTGGATGCACAAGATTGGATAAAATCCCTAATTGCACAAGAATAAGCCTATGGAGGATGAAAATGACCTAATGTTCGTCCCATGACATATACACACCTATTGGATGCACAAGATTGGTTAAAAACCCTAATTGGACAAGAACAAGTCTAGGCAGGACGAAAATGACCAAAATGTTAATCCAATGACACAAATAAACTTATTGGATGCACAATATTGGTTAAAAACCCTAATTGCACAGGAATAAGTCTAGGGAGGACGTAAATGACCTAAATGTTAATCCAATGACACAAATTAATTTATTGGATGCACAAGATTGGTTAAAAACCCTAATTGGACAAGAATAAGCCTAGGGAGGACGAAAATGGCATAAATGTTAATCCAATGACATAAACTCACCTATTGGATGCACAAGATTGGTTAAAAACCCTAATTGCACAAGAATAAGCATTGGGAGGACGAAAATGACCTAAATGTTCATCCAATGACATAAACACACCTATTGGATGCACAAGACTGGTTAAAAACCCTAATTGCACAAGAATAAGCCTAGGGAGGAAGAAAATGACCTAAATGTTTATCCAATGACACAAATGAATTTATTGGATGCACAAGAATGGTTAAAAACCCTAATTGCACAAGAATAAGCCTAGGGAGGACAAAAATGGCCTAAATGTTAATCCAATGACATAAACACACCTATTGGATGCACAAGATTGGTTAAAAACCCTAATTGCACAAGAAAAAGCCTAGGGAGGATGAAAATGACCTAATTGTTAATCCAATGAAACAAATGAACTTATTGGACGCACAACATTGGTTAAAAACCCTAATTGGACAAGAATAAGCCTAGGGAGGACCTAAATGACCTAAATGTTCAGCCAATGACACAAACACACCAATTGGATGCACAAGATTGGTTAAAAAGCATAATTCGACAAGAATAAGCCTTGGGAGGACGAAAATGACCTAAATGTTCATCCAATGAGACAATTGAACTTATTGGATGCACAAGATTGGTTAAAAACCCTAATTGGAGAAGAATAAGCCTAGGGAGGACGAAAATGACCTAAATGTTAATCCAACGAAACAAATGAACTTATTGGATGCACAACATTGGCTAAAAACCCTAATTGGACAAG
>JBBPBR010000008.1:25171407-25193946 GCA_037974775.1 Cicer pinnatifidum | reverse complement strand
AAAACCCTAATTGCACAAGAATAAGCCTAGGGAGGACAAAAATGGCCTAAATGTTAATCCAATGACATAAACACACCTATTGGATGCACAAGATTGGTTAAAAACCCTAATTGCACAAGAAAAAGCCTAGGGAGGATGAAAATGACCTAATTGTTAATCCAATGAAACAAATGAACTTATTGGACGCACAACATTGGTTAAAAACCCTAATTGGACAAGAATAAGCCTAGGGAGGACCTAAATGACCTAAATGTTCAGCCAATGACACAAACACACCAATTGGATGCACAAGATTGGTTAAAAAGCATAATTCGACAAGAATAAGCCTTGGGAGGACGAAAATGACCTAAATGTTCATCCAATGACACAATTGAACTTATTGGATGAACAAGATTGGTTAAAAACCCTAATTGGAGAAGAATAAGCCTAGGGAGGACGAAAATGACCTAAATGTTAATCCAACGAAACAAATGAACTTATTGGATGCACAACATTGGCTAAAAACCCTAATTGGACAAGCATAAGCCTAGGGAGGACGAAAAGCCCAAAATGTTAATCCAATGACACAAATAAACTTATTGGATGCAAAAGATTGGTTAAAAACCCCAATTGCACAAGAATAAGCCTAGGGAGGACGAAAATGGCCTAAATGTTAATCCAAAGACACAAATGAACTTATTGGATGCACAAGATTGGATAAAATCCCTAATTGCACAAGAATAAGCCTATGGAGGATGAAAATGACCTAATGTTCATCCCATGACATATACACACCTATTGGATGCACAAGATTGGTTAAAAACCCTAATTGGACAAGAATAAGCCTAGGGAGGACGAAAATGACCTAAATGTTAATCCAATGACACAATGAAACTTATTGGATGCACAAGATTGGTTAAAACCCTAATTGCACAAGAAAAAGCCTATGGAGGATGAAAATGACCTAAATGTTAATCCAATGAAACAAATGAACTTATTGGACGCACAACATTGGTTAAAAACCCTAATTGGACAAGAATAAGCCTAGGGAGGACCTAAATGACCGAAATGTTCAGCCAATGACACAAACACACCAATTGGATGCACAAGATTGGTTAAAAAGCATAATTCGACAAGAATAAGCCTTGGGAGGACGAAAATGACCTAAATGTTCATCCAATGACACAATTGAACTTATTGGATGCACAAGATTGGTTAAAAACCCTAATTGGAGAAGAATAAGCCTAGGGAGGACGAAAATGACCTAAATGTTAATCCAACGAAACAAATGGACTTATTGGATGCACAACATTGGCTAAAAACCCTAATTGGACAAGAATAAGCCTAGGGAGGACGAAAAGCCCAAAATGTTAATCCAATGACACAAATAAACTTATTGGATGCACAAGATTGGTTAAAAACCCCAATTGCACAAGAATAAGCCTAGGGAGGACGAAAATGGCCTAAATGTTAATCCAAAGACACAAATGAACTTATTGGATGCACAAGATTGGATAAAATCCCTAATTGCACAAGAATAAGCCTATGGAGGATGAAAATGACCTAATGTTCATCCCATGACATATACACACCTATTGGATGCACAAGATTGGTTAAAAACCCTAATTGGACAAGAACAAGCCTAGGCAGGACGAAAATGACCAAAATGTTAATCCAATGACACAAATAAACTTATTGGATGCACAATATTGGTTAAAAACCCTAATTGCACAGGAATAAGTCTAGGGAGGACGTAAATGACCTAAATGTTAATCCAATGACACAAATTAATTTATTGGATGCACAAGATTGGTTAAAAACCCTAATTGGACAAGAATAAGCCTAGGGAGGACGAAAATGGCATAAATGTTAATCCAATGACATAAACTCACCTATTGGATGCACAAGATTGGTTAAAAACCCTAATTGCACAAGAATAAGCACAGGGAGGACGAAAATGACCTAAATGTTTATCCAATGACACAAATGAATTTATTGGATGCACAAGAATGGTTAAAAACCCTAATTGCACAAGAATAAGCCTAGGGAGGACAAAAATGGCCTAAATGTTAATCCAATGAAACAAATGAACTTATTGGATGCACTAGATAGGTTTAAAACCCTAATTCCACATAAATAAGCCTAGGGAGGACGAAAATGACCTAATTGTTAATCCAATGAGACAAATGAACTTTTTGGCTGCACAAGATTGGTTTAAAACCATAATTGCACAATAATAAGCCTATGGAGGGCGAAAGTGACCTAAATGTTCATCCAATGACGCAAAGAAACTTTTTGGCTGCACAAGATTGGTTAAAAACCCAAATTGCACAAGAATAAGACCAGGGAGGACGAAAATGACCTAAATGTTCATCCAATGACATAAACACACCTATTGGATGCACAAGATTGGTTAAAAACCCTAATTGCACAAGAATAAGCCTAGGGAGGACGAAAATAACATAAATGTTCATCCAATGACATAAACACACCTACTGGATGCACAAGATTGGTTAAAAACCCTAATTGGACAAGAATAAGGCTAGGGAGGACGAAAATGACCTAAATGTTAATCCAATGACACAAATAAACTTATTGGATGCACAAGATAGGTTAAAAACCCTAATTGCACAAGAATAATCCTAGGGAGGACCAAAATGACCTAAATGTTCATCGAATGACATAAACACACCTATTGGATGCACAAGATTGGTTAAAAAGCATAATTCGACAAGAATAAGCCTTGGGACGACGAAAATGACCTAAATGTTCATCCAATGACTCAAATGAACTTATTGGATGCACAAGATTGGTTAAAAACACTAATTGGACAACAATAAGCCTAGGGCGGACGAAAATGACCTAAATGTTAATCCAATGACACAAATGAACTTTTTGGATGCACAAGATTGGTTAAAAACCATAATAGCACAAGAATAAGCCTAGGGAGGACGAAAATTACCTAAATGTTCATCCAATGACATAAACACACCTATTGGATGCACAAGATTGGTTAAAAACCCTAATTGGACAAGAATAAGCCTAGGGAGGACGAAAATGACCTAAATGTTAATCCAATGACACAATGAAACTTATTGGATGCACAAGATTGGTTAAAACCCTAATTGCACAAGAATAAGCCTAGGGAGGATGAAAATGACCTAAATGTTCATCCAATGACATAAACACACCTATTGGATGCACAAGATTGGTTAAAAACACTAATTGCACAAGAATAAGCCTAGGGAGGACGAAAATGACCTAAATGTTCATCCAATGACATAAACACACCTATTGGATGCACAAGATTGGTTAAAAACCCTAATTGGACAAGAATAAGCCTAGGGAGGACGAAAAGGACCTAAATGTTAATCCAATGACACAAAGAAACTTTTTGGATGCACAAGATTGGTTAAAAACCCTAATTGCACAAGAATAAGCCTAGGGAGAACGAAAATGACCAAAATGTTCATCCAATGACATAAACACACCTATTGGATGCACAAGATTCGTTAAAAACCCTAATTGCACAAGAATAAGCCTAGGGAGGACGAAAATGACCTAAATGTTCATCCAATGTAATAAACACACCTATTGGATGCACAAGATTGGTTAAAAACCCTAATTGGACAAGAATAAGGCTAGGGAGGACAAAAATCAGCTAAATGTTAATCCAATGACACAAATAAACTTATTGGATGCACAAGATTGGTTAAAAACCCTAATTGGACAAGAATAAGCCTAAGGAGGACGAAAATGAACTAAATGTTAATCCAATGACACAAATGAACTTATTGGATGCACAAGATTGGTTAAAAACACCAATTGCACAAGAATAAGCCTAGGGAGGACGAAAATGGCCTAAATGTTAATCCAAAGACACAAATGAACTTATTGGATGCACAAGATTGGAAAAAACCCTAATTGCACAAGAATAAGCCTATGGAGGATGAAAATGACCTAAATGTTCATACAATGACACAAACACACCTATTGGATGCACAAGATTGGTTAAAAACCCTTATTGGGCAAGTGTAAGCTTGGGGAGGACGAAAATGACCTAAATGTTATTCCAATGACACAAATAAACTTATTGGATGCACAAGATTGGTTAAAAACCCTAATTGCACAAGAATAAGCCAAGGGGGGACGAAAATGACCTAAATGTTCATCCAATGACATAAACACACCTACTGGATGCACAAGATTGGTTAAAAACCCTAATTGGACAAGAATAAGGCTAGGGAGGACGAAAATGACCTAAATGTTAATCCAATGACACAAATAAACTTATTGGATGCACAAGATAGGTTAAAAACCCTAATTGCACAAGAATAATCCTAGGGAGGACGAAAATGAGCTAAATCTTCATCCAATGACATAAACACACCTATTGGATGCACAAGATTGGTTAAAAACCCTAATTTGATAAGAACAAGCCTAGGGAGGACGAAAATGACCAAAATGTTAATCCAATGACACAAATAAACTTATTGGATGCACAAGATTGGTTAAAAACCCTAATAGCACAGGAATAAGCCTAGGGAGGACGAAAATGACCTAAAAGTTAATCCAATGACACAAACAAATTTATTGGATGCACAAGATTGGTGAAAAACCCTAATTGGACAAGAATAAGCCTAGGGAGGACGAAAATGGCATAAATGTTAATCCAATGAAACAAATGAACTTATTGGATGCCCAAGATTGGTAAAAAACCCTAATTCCACATAAATAAGCCTAGGGAGGACGAAAATGACCTAATTGTTAATCCAATGACACAAATGAACTTTTTGGATGCAAAAGATTGGTTAAAAACCATAATTGCACAATAATAAGCCTAGGGAGGACGAAAATAAACTAAATGCTCATTCAATGACATAAACTCGCCTATTGGATGCACAAGATTGGTTAAAAAGCATAATTCGACAAGAATAAGCCTAGGGAGGACGAAAATGACCTAAATGTTAATCCAATGAAACAAATGAACTTATTGGTCGCACAACATTGGTTAAAAACCCTAATTGGACAAGAATAAGCCTAGGGAGGACCAAAATGACCTAAATGTTCATCCAATGACACAAACACACCAATTGGATGCACAAGATTGGTTAAAAAGCATAATTCGACAAGAATAAGCCTTGGGAGGACGAAAATGACCTAAATGTTCATCCAATGACACAATTGAACTTATTGGATGCACAAGATTGGTTAAAAACCCTAATTGGAGAAGAATAAGCCTAGGGAGGACGAAAATGACCTAAATGTTAATCTAATGAAACAAATGAACTTATTGGATGCACAACATTGGTTAAAAACCCTAATTGGACAAGAATAAGCCTAGGGAGGACGAAAATGACCTAAATGTTAATCCAATGACACAAAGAAACTTATTGGATGCACAAGATTGGTTAAAAACCCTAATTGCACAAGAATATGCCTAGGGATGACGAAAATGACCTAAATGTTCATCCAATGAAATAAACACACCTATTGGATGCACAATATTGGTTATAAACCCGAATTGGACAAGAATAAGCCTAGGGAGGACGAAAATGCCCAAAATGTTAATCCAATGACACAAATAAACTTATTGGATGCACAAGATTGGTTAAAAACCCCAATTGCACAAGAATAAGCCTAGGGAGGACGAAAATGGCCTAAATGTTAATCCAAAGACACAAATGAACTTATTGGATTCACAAGATTGGATAAAATCCCTAATTGCACAAGAATAAGCCTAGGGAGGACGAAAATAAACTAAATGTTCATTCAATGACATAAACTCGCCTATTGGATGCACAAGATTGGTTAAAAAGCATAATTCGACAAGAATAAGCCTTGGGAGGACGAAAATGACCTAAATGTTCATCCAATGACACAAATGAACTTATTGGATGCACAAGATTGGTTAAAAACCCTAATTGGACAAGAATAAGCCTAGGGAGGACGAAAATGACCTAAATGTTAATCCAATGAAACAAATGAACTTATTGGACGCACAAGATTGGTTAAAAACCCTAATTGGACAAGAATAAGCCTAGGGAGGACCAAAATGACCTAAATGTTCATCCAATGACACAAACACACCAATTGGATGCTTAAGATTGGTTAAAAAGCATAATTCGACAAGAATAAGCCTTGGGAGGACGAAAATGACCTAAATGTTCATCCAATGACACAATTGAACTTATTGGATGCACAAGATTGGTTAAAAACCCTAATTGGACAAGAATAAGCCTAGGGAGGACGAAAATGACCTAAATGTTAATCAAATGACACAATGAAACTTATTGGATGCACAAGATTGGTTAAAACCCTAATTGCACAAGAATAAGCCTAGGGAGGATGAAAATGACCTAAATGTTCATCCAATGACATAAACACACCTATTGGATGCACAAGATTGGTTAAAAACCCTAATTGGACAAGAATAAGGCTAGGGAGGACAAAAATCAGCTAAATGTTAAGCCAATGACACAAATAAACTTATTGGATGCACCAGATTGGTTAAAAACCCTAATTGGACAAGAATAAGCCTAAGGAGGACGAAAATGAACTAAATGTTAATCCAATGACACAAATGAACTTATTGGATGCACAAGATTGGTTAAAAACCCCCATTGCAAAAGAATAAGCCTAGGGAGGACGAAAATGGCCTAAATGTTAATCCAAAGACACAAATGAACTTATTGGATGCACAAGATTGGATAAAAACCCTAATTGCACAAGAATAAGCCTATGAAGGATGAAAATGACCTAAATGTTCATACAATGACACAAACACACCTATTGGATGAACAAGATTGGTTAAAAACCCTAATTGGACAAGAATAAGCCTAGGGAGGACGAAAATGACCTAAATGTTAATCCAATGACACAATGAAACTTATTGGATGCACAAGATTGGTTAAAACCCTAATTGCACAAGAATAAGCCTAGGGAGGATGAAAACGACCTAAATGTTCATCCAATGACGTAAACACACCTATTGGATGCACAAGATTGGTTAAAATACCTAATTGCACAAGAATAAGCCAAGGGAGGACGAAAATGACCTAAATGTTCAATGACACAAATAAACTTATTGGATGCACAAGATTGGTTAAAAACCCTAATTGGACAAGAACAAGCCTACGGAGGACGAAATTGACCAAAATGTTAATCCAATGACACAAATAAACTTATTGGATGCACAAGATTGGTTAAAAACCCTAATTGCACAAGAATAAGACTATGGAGGACGAAAATGACCTAAATGTTATCCAATGACACAAATGAATTTATTGGACAAGTATAAGCCTAGGGAGGACGAAAATGGCATAAATATTAATCCAATGAAACAAATGAACTTATTGGATGCACAAGATTGGTTAAAAACCCTAATTCCACATAATAAGCCTAGGGAGGACGAAAATGACCTAATTGTTAATCCAATGACACAAATGAACTTTTTGGATGCACAAGATTGGTTAAAAACCAAAATAGCACAAGAATAAGCCTAGGGAGGACGAAAATTACCTAAATGTTCATCCAATGACATAAACACACCTATTGGATGCACAAGATTGGTTAAAAACCCTAATTGGACAAGAATAAGCCTAGGGAGGACGAAAATGACCTAAATGTTTATCCAATGACACAAATGAACTTTTTGGATGCACAAGATTGGTTAAAAACCATAATAGCACAAGAATAAGCCTAGGGGGGACGAAAATTACCTACATGTTCATCCAATGACATAAACACACCTATTGGATGCACAAGATTGGTTAAAAACCCTAATTGGACAAGAATAAGCCTAGGGAGGACGAAAATGACCTAAATGTTAATCCAATGACACAATGAAACTTATTGGATGCCCAAGATTGATTAAAACCCTAATTGCGCAAGAATTAGCCTAGGGAGGATGAAAATGACCTAAATGTTCATCCAATGACATAAACACACCTATTGGATGCACAAGATTGGTTAAAAACCCTAATTGCACAAGAATAAGCCTAGGGAGGACGAAAATGACCTAAATGTTAATCCAATGACACAATGAAACTTATTGGATGCACAAGATTGGTTAAAACCCTAATTGCACAAGAATAAGCCTAGGGAGGACGAAAATGACCTAAATGTTCATCCAATGACATAAACACGCCTATTGGATGCACAAGATTGGTTAAAAACCATAATTGCACAAGAATAAGCCTAGGGAGGACGAAAATGACCTAAATTTTCATCCAATGACATAAACACACCTACTGGATGCACAAGATTGGTTAAAAACCCTAATTGGACAAGAATAAGGCTAGGGAGGACAAAAATCAGCTAAATGTTAATCCAATGACACAAATAAACTTATTGGATGCACAAGATTGGTTAAAAACCCTAATTGGACAAAAATAAGCCTAAGGAGGACGAAAATGAACTAAATGTTAATCCAATGACACAAATGAACTTATTGGATGCACAAGATTGGTTAAAAACTCCCATTGCACAAGAATAAGCCAAGGGAGGAGGAAAATGGCCTAAATGTTAATCCAAAGACACAAATGAACTTATTGGATGCACAAGATTGGATAAAAACCCTAATTGCACAAGAATAAGCCTATGAAGGATGAAAATGACCTAAATGTTCATACAATGACACAAACACACCTATTGGATGCACAAGATTGGTTAAAAACCCTTATTGGACAAGTGTAAGCCTAGGGAGGACGAAAATGACCTAAATGATAATCCAATGATACATATAAACTTATTGAATGCACAAGATTGGTTAAAAACCCTAATTGCACAAGAATAAGGCTACGGAGGACGAAAATGACCTAAATGTTCATCCAATGACATAAACACACCTATTGGATGCACAAGATTGGTTAAAATCCCTAATTGCACAAGAATAAGCCTAGGGAGGACGAATATGACCTAAATGATAATCCAATGACACAAATAAACTTATTGGATGCACAAGATTGGTTTAAAACCCTAATTGGACAAGAACAAGCCTAGGGAGGACGAAAATGACCAAAATGTTAATCCAATGACACAAATAAACTTATTGGATGCACAAGATTGGTTAAAAACCCTAATTGCACAGGAATAAGCCTAGGGAGGACGAAAATGACCAAAATGTTAATCCAATGACGCAAATGAATTTATTGGACGCACAAGATTGGTTAAAAACCCTAGTTGGACAAGAATAAGCCTAGGGAGGACGAAAATGACCTAAATGTTAGTCCAATGAAACAAATGAACTTATTGGACGCACAAGATTGGTTAAAAACCCTAATTGGACAAGAATAAGCCTAGGGAGGACCAAAATGACCTAAATGTTCATCCAATGACACAAACACACCAATTGGATGCACAAGATTGGTTAAAAAGCATAATTCGACAAGAATAAGCCTTGGGAGGACGAAAATGACCTAAATGTTCATCCAATGACACAATTGAACTTATTGGATGCACAAGATTGGTTAAAAACCCTAATTGGACAAGAATAAGCCTAGGGAGGACGAAAATGACCTAAATGTTAATCCAATGACACAATGAAACTTATTGGATGCACATGATTGGTTAAAAACCCTAATTGCACAAGAATATGCCTAGGGATGACGAAAATGACCTAAATGTTCATCCAATGAAATAAACACACCTATTGGATGCACAATATTGGTTATAAACCCGAATTGGACAAGAATAAGCCTAGGGAGGACGAAAATGCCCAAAATGTTAATCCAATGACACAAATAAACTTATTGGATGCACAAGATTGGTTAAAAACCCCAATTGCACAAGAATAAGCCTAGGGAGGACGAAAATGGCCTAAATGTTAATCCAAAGACACAAATGAACTTATTGGATTCACAAGATTGGATAAAATCCCTAATTGCACAAGAATAAGCCTAGGGAGGACGAAAATAAACTAAATGTTCATTCAATGACATAAACTCGCCTATTGGATGCACAAGATTGGTTAAAAACACTAATTCGACAAGAATAAGGCTAGGGAGGACAAAAATCAGCTAAATGTTAATCCAATGACACAAATAAACTTATTGGATGCACCAGATTGGTTAAAAACCCTAATTGGACAAGAATAAGCCTAAGGAGGACGAAAATGAACTAAATGTTAATCCAATGACACAAATGAACTTATTGGATGCACAAGATTGGTTAAAAACCCCCATTGCAAAAGAATAAGCCTAGGGAGGACGAAAATGGCCTAAATGTTAATCCAAAGACACAAATGAACTTATTGGATGCACAAGATTGGATAAAAACCCTAATTGCACAAGAATAAGCCTATGAAGGATGAAAATGACCTAAATGTTCATACAATGACACAAACACACCTATTGGATGCACAAGATTGGTTAAAAACTCTAATTGGACAAGAATAAGCCTAGGGAGGACGAAAATGACCTAAATGTTAATCCAATGACACAATGAAACTTATTGGATGCACAAGATTGGTTAAAACCCTAATTGCACAAGAATAAGCCTAGGGAGGATGAAAACGACCTAAATGTTCATCCAATGACATAAACACACCTATTGGATGCACAAGATTGGTTAAAATACCTAATTGCACAAGAATAAGCCTAGGGAGGACGAAAATGACCTAAATGATAATTCAATGACACAAATAAACTTATTGGATGCACAAGATTGGTTAAAAACCCTAATTGGACAAGAACAAGCCTACGGAGGACGAAATTGACCAAAATGTTAATCCAATGACACAAATAAACTTATTGGATGCACAAGATTGGTTAAAAACCCTAATTGCACAAGAATAAGACTATGGAGGACGAAAATGACCTAAATGTTATCCAATGACACAAATGAATTTATTGGATGCACAAGATTGGTTAAAAACCCTAATTGGACAAGTATAAGCCTAGGGAGGACGAAAATGGCATAAATATTAATCCAATGAAACAAATGAACTTATTGGATGCACAAGATTGGTTAAAAACCCTAATTCCACATAATAAGCCTAGGGAGGACGAAAATGACCTAATTGTTAATCCAATGACACAAATGAACTTTTTGGATGCACAAGATTGGTTAAAAACCATAATAGCACAAGAATAAGCCTAGGGAGGACGAAAATTACCTAAATGTTCATCCAATGACATAAACACACCTATTGGATGCACAAGATTGGTTAAAAACCCTAATTGGACAAGAATAAGCCTAGGGAGGACGAAAATGACCTAAATGTTAATCCAATGACACAAATGAACTTTTTGGATGCACAAGATTGGTTAAAAACCATAACAGCACAAGAATAAGCCTAGGGAGGACGAAAATTACCTAAATGTTCATCCAATGACATAAACACACCTATTGGATGCACAAGATTGGTTAAAAACCCTAATTGGACAAGAATAAGCCTAGGGAGGACGAAAATGACCTAAATGTTAATCCAATGACACAATGAAACTTATTGGATGCACAAGATTGATTAAAACCCTAATTGCGCAAGAATTAGCCTAGGGAGGATGAAAATGACCTAAATGTTCATCCAATGACATAAACACACCTATTGGATGCACAAGATTGGTTAAAAACCCTAATTGCACAAGAATAAGCCTAGGGAGGACGAAAATGACCTAAATGTTAATCCAATGACACAATGAAACTTATTGGATGCACAAGATTGGTTAAAACCCTAATTGCACAAGAATAAGCCTAGGGAGGACGAAAATGACCTAAATGTTCATCCAATGACATAAACACACCTATTGGATGCACAAGATTGGTTAAAAACCCTAATTGGACAAGAATAAGCCTAGGGAGGACGAAAATGACCTAAATGTTAATCCAATGACACAATGAAACTTATTGGATGCACAAGATTGGTTAAAACCCTAATTGCACAAGAATAAGCCTAGGGAGGATGAAAATGACCTAAATGTTCATCCAATGACATAAACACACCTATTGGATGCACAAGATTGGTTAAAAACACTAATTGCACAAGAATAAGCCTAGGGAGGACGAAAATGACCTAAATGTTCATCCAATGACATAAACACACCTATTGGATGCACAAGATTGGTTAAAAACCCTAATTGCACAAGAATAAGCCTAGGGAGGACGAAAATGACCTAAATGTTAATCCAATGACACAATGAAACTTATTGGATGCACAAGATTGGTTAAAACCCTAATTGCACAAGAATAAGCCTAGGGAGGACGAAAATGACCTAAATGTTCATCCAATGACATAAACACGCCTATTGGATGCACAAGATTGGTTAAAAACCATAATTGCACAAGAATAAGCCTAGGGAGGACGAAAATGACCTAAATTTTCATCTAATGACATAAACACACCTACTGGATGCACAAGATTGGTTAAAAACCCTAATTGGACAAGAATAAGGCTAGGGAGGACAAAAATCAGCTAAATGTTAATCCAATGACACAAATAAACTTATTGGATGCACAAGATTGGTTAAAAACCCTAATTGGACAAAAATAAGCCTAAGGAGGACGAAAATGAACTAAATGTTAATCCAATGACACAAATGAACTTATTGGATGCACAAGATTGGTTAAAAACTCCCATTGCACAAGAATAAGCCAAGGGAGGAGGAACATGGCCTAAATGTTAATCCAAAGACACAAATGAACTTATTGGATGCACAAGATTGGATAAAAACCCTAATTGCACAAGAATAAGCCTATGAAGGATGAAAATGACCTAAATGTTCATACAATGACACAAACACACCTATTGGATGCACAAGATTGGTTAAAAACCCTTATTGGACAAGTGTAAGCCTAGGGAGGACGAAAATGACCTAAATGATAATCCAATGATACAAATAAATTTATTGAATGCACAAGATTGGTTAAAAACCCTAATTGCACAAGAATAAGGCTACGGAGGACGAAAATGACCTAAATGTTCATCCAATGACATAAACACACCTATTGGATGCACAAGATTGGTTAAAATCCCTAATTGCACAAGAATAAGCCTAGGGAGGACGAATATGACCTAAATGATAATCCAATGACACAAATAAACTTATTGGATGCACAAGATTGGTTAAAAACCCTAATTGGACAAGAACAAGCCTAGGGAGGACGAAAATGACCAAAATGTTAATCCAATGACACAAATAAACTTATTGGATGCACAAGATTGGTTAAAAACCCTAATTGCACAGGAATAAGCCTAGGGAGGACGAAAATGACCAAAATGTTAATCCAATGACACAAATGAATTTATTGGACGCACAAGATTGGTTAAAAACCCTAGTTGGACAAGAATAAGCCTAGGGAGGACGAAAATGACCTAAATGTTAATCCAATGAAACAAATGAACTTATTGGACGCACAAGATTGGTTAAAAACCCTAATTGGACAAGAATAAGCCTAGGGAGGACCAAAATGACCTAAATGTTCATCCAATGACACAAACACACCAGTTGGATGCACAAGATTGGTTAAAAAGCATAATTCGACAAGAATAAGCCTTGGGAGGACGAAAATGACCTAAATGTTCATCCAATGACACAATTGAACTTATTGGATGCACAAGATTGGTTAAAAACCCTAATTGGACAAGAATAAGCCTAGGGAGGACGAAAATGACCTAAATGTTAATCCAATGACACAATGAAACTTATTGGATGCACATGATTGGTTAAAAACCCTAATTGCACAAGAATATGCCTAGGGATGACGAAAATGACCTAAATGTTCATCCAATGAAATAAACACACCTATTGGATGCACAATATTGGTTATAAACCCGAATTGGACAAGAATAAGCCTAGGGAGGACGAAAATGCCCAAAATGTTAATCCAATGACACAAATAAACTTATTGGATGCACAAGATTGGTTAAAAACCCCAATTGCACAAGAATAAGCCTAGGGAGGACGAAAATGGCCTAAATGTTAATCCAAAGACACAAATGAACTTATTGGATTCACAAGATTGGATAAAATCCCTAATTGCACAAGAATAAGCCTAGGGAGGACGAAAATAAACTAAATGTTCATTCAATGACATAAACTCGCCTATTGGATGCACAAGATTGGTTAAAAACCCTAATTCGACAAGAATAAGGCTAGGGAGGACAAAAATCAGCTAAATGTTAATCCAATGACACAAATAAACTTATTGGATGCACCAGATTGGTTAAAAACCCTAATTGGACAAGAATAAGCCTAAGGAGGACGAAAATGAACTAAATGTTAATCCAATGACACAAATGAACTTATTGGATGCACAAGATTGGTTAAAAACCCCCATTGCAAAAGAATAAGCCTAGGGAGGACGAAAATGGCCTAAATGTTAATCCAAAGACACAAATGAACTTATTGGATGCACAAGATTGGATAAAAACCCTAATTGCACAAGAATAAGCCTATCAAGGATGAAAATGACCTAAATGTTCATACAATGACACAAACACACCTATTGGATGCACAAGATTGGTTAAAAACCCTAATTGGACAAGAATAAGCCTAGGGAGGACGAAAATGACCTAAATGTTAATCCAATGACACAATGAAACTTATTGGATGCACAAGATTGGTTAAAACCCTAATTGCACAAGAATAAGCCTAGGGAGGATGAAAACGACCTAAATGTTCATCCAATGACATAAACACACCTATTGGATGCACAAGATTGGTTAAAATACCTAATTACACAAGAATAAGCCTAGGGAGGACGAAAATGACCTAAATGATAATTCAATGACACAAATAAACTTATTGGATGCACAAGATTGGTTAAAAACCCTAATTGGACAAGAACAAGCCTACGGAGGACGAAATTGACCAAAATGTTAATCCAATGACACAAATAAACTTATTGGATGCACAAGATTGGTTAAAAACCCTAATTGCACAAGAATAAGACTATGGAGGACGAAAATGACCTAAATGTTATCCAATGACACAAATGAATTTATTGGATGCACAAGATTGGTTAAAAACCCTAATTGGACAAGTATAAGCCTAGGGAGGACGAAAATGGCATAAATATTAATCCAATGAAACAAATGAACTTATTGGATGCACAAGATTGGTTAAAAACCCTAATTCCACATAATAAGCCTAGGGAGGACGAAAATGACCTAATTGTTAATCCAATGACACAAATGAACTTTTTGGATGCACAAGATTGGCTAAAAACCATAATAGCACAAGAATAAGCCTAGGGAGGACGAAAATTACCTAAATGTTCATCCAATGACATAAACACACCTATTGGATGCACAAGATTGGTTAAAAACCCTAATTGGACAAGAATAAGCCTAGGGAGGACGAAAATGACCTAAATGTTAATCCAATGACACAATGAAACTTATTGGATGCACAAGATTGGTTAAAACCCTAATTGCACAAGAATAAGCCTAGGGAGGATGAAAATGACCTAAATGTTCATCCAATGACATAAACACACCTATTGGATGCACAAGATTGGTTAAAAACACTAATTGCACAAGAATAAGCCTAGGGAGGACGAAAATGACCTAAATGTTCATCCAATGACATAAACACACCTATTGGATGCACAAGATTGGTTAAAAACCCTAATTGCACAAGAATAAGCCTAGGGAGGACGAAAATGACCTAAATGTTCATCCAATGACACAAACACACCTATTTGATGAACAAGATTGGTTAAAACCCTAATTGGACAACAATAAGCCTAGGGAGGACGAAAATGGCCTAAATGTTCATCCAATGACACAAATGAACTTTTTGGATGCACAAGATTGGTTAAAAACCCTAATTTGAAAAGAATAAGCCTAGGGTTGACGAAAATGACCTAAATGTTCATCCAATGACACAAATGAACTTATTGGATGCACAAGATTGGTTAAAAACCCTAATTGCACAAGAATAAGCCTAGCGAGGACGAAAATGACCTAAATGTTCATCCAATGACACAAATGAACTTATTGGATACACAAGATTGGTTAAAAACCCTAATTGCACAAGAATAAGCCTAGGGAGGACGAATATGACCTAAATGTGCATCCAATGACACAAACACACACATTGATTGCACAAGAATGCTCAAAAACCCTAATTGGACAAGAATAAGACTAGGGAGGAAGAAAATGACCGAAATGTTCATCCAATGACACAAATGAACTTATTGGATTCACAAGATTGGTTAAAAACCCTAATTGCACAACAATAAGCCTTGGGAGGACGAAAATGACCTAAATGTTCATCCAATGACACAAACACACTTATTTGATGCACAAGATTGGTTAAAACCCTAATTGGACAACAATAAGCCTAGGGAGGACGAAAATGACCTAAATGTTCATCCAATGACACAAATGAACTTATTGGATGCACAAGATTGATTAAAACCCTAATTGGACAAGAATAAGACTAGGGAGGACGAAAATGACCTAAATGTTCATCCAATGACACAAACACACCTATTGGATGCACAAGATTGGTTAAAAACCCTAATTGGACAAGAATAAGCCTAGGGAGGACGAAAATGACCTAAATGTTCATCCAATGACACAAACACACCTATTGGATGCACAAGATTGGTTAAAAACCCTAATTGGACAAAAATTAGCCTAGGGAGGACGAAAATGACCTAAATGTTCATCCAATGACACAAACACACCTATTGGATGAACAAGATTGGTTAGAAACCCTAATTGAACAAGAATAAGCCTAGGGAGGACGAAAATGAACTAAATGTTCATCCAATGACACAAATTAACTTATTGGATGCACAAGATTACTTAAAAACCCTAATTGGACAAGAATAAGTCTTGGGAGGACGAAAATGACCTAAATGTTCATCCAATGACACAAATGAACTTATTGGATGCACAAGATTGGTTAAAAACCCTAATTGGACAAGAATAAGCCTAGGGAGGACGAAAATGACCTAAATGTTCATCCAATGACACAAACACACCTATTGGATGCACAAGATTGGTTAAAAACCCTAATTGGACAAGAATAAGCCTAGGGAGGACGAAAATGACCTAAATGTTCATCCAATGACACAAATACACCTATTGGATGCAAAAGATTGGTTAGAAACCCTAATTGGCCAAGAATAAGCCTAGGGAGGACGAAAATGACCTAAATGTTCATCCAATGACACAAACACACCTATTGGATGCACAAGATTGGTTAAAAACCCTAATTGGACAAGAATAAGCCTAGGGAGGACGAAAATGACCTAAATGTTCATCCAATGACACAAATGACCTTATTGGATGCACAAGATTGGTTAAAAACCCTAATTGGACAAGAATAAGCCTAGGGAGGACGAAAATGACCTAATTGATCATCCAATGACACAAACACACCTATTGGATGCACAAGATTGGTTAAAAACCCTAATTGGACAAGAATGTGCCTAGAGAGATCGAAAATGACCTAAATTGATCATCCAATGACACAAACACACCTATTGGATGCACAAGATTGCTTAAAAACCCTAATTGGACAAGAATATGCCTAGGGAGGACGAAAATGACCTAAATGTTAATCCAATGACACAAATGAACTTATTGGATGCACAAGATTGGTTAAAAACCCTAATTGGACAAGAATAAGCCTAGGGAGGACGAAAATGACCTAAATGTTAATCCAATGACACAAACCCACCTATTGGATGCACAAGATTGGTTAAAAACCCTAATTGGACAAGAATAAGCCTAGGGAGGACGAAAATGACCTAAATGTTAATCCAATGACACAAACACACCTATTGGATGCACAAGATTGGTTAAAAACCCTAATTGGACAAGAATAAGCCTAGGGAGCACGAAAATGAGCTAAATGTTAATCCATTGACACAAATGAACTTATTGGATGCACAAGATTGGTTAAAAACCCTAATTGAACAAGAATAAGCCTAGGGAGGACGAAAATGACCTAAATGTTAATCCAATGACACAAACACACCTATTGGATGCACAAGATTGGTTAAAAACCCTAATTGGACAAGAATAAGCCTAGGGAGGACGAAAATGACGTAAATGTTCATCCAATGACACAAATGAACTTATTGGATGCACAAGATTGCTTAAAAACCCAAATTGGAAAAGAATAAGCCTAATGAGGACGAAAATGACCTAAATGTTCATCCAATGACACAAATACACCTATTGGATGCAAAAGATTGGTTAGAAACCCTAATTTGACAAGAATAAGCCTAGGGAGGACGAAAATGACCTAAATGTTCATCCAATGACACAAACACACCTATTGGATGCACAAGATTGGTTAAAAACCCTAATTGGACAAGAATAAGCCTAGGGAGGACGAAAATGACCTAAATGTTCATCCAATGACACAAACACACCTATTGGATGCACAAGATTGGTTAAAAACCCTAATTGGACAAGAATAAGCCTAGGGAGGACGAAAATGACCTAAATGTTCATCCAATGACACAAATACACCTATTGGATGCACAAGATTGGTTAGAAACCCTAATTGGACAAGAATAAGCCTAGGGTGGACGAAAATGACCTAAATGTTTATCCCATGACACAAATGAACTTATAGGATGCACAAGATTGGTTAAAAACCGTAATTGGTCAAGCATAAGCCTAGGGAGGACGAAAATGACCTAAATGTTCATCCAATGACACAAACACACCTATTGGATGCACAAGATTGGTTAGAAACCCTAATTGGACAAGAATAAGCCTAGGGAGGACGAAAATGACCTAAATGTTTGTCCAATGACACAAACACACCTATTGGATGCACAAGATTGGTTAAAAACCCTAATTGGACAAGAATAAGCCTAGGGAGGACGAAAATGACCTAAATGTTAATCCAATGACACAAATGAACTTATTGGATTCACAAGATTGGTTAAAAACCCTAATTGGACAAGAATAAGCCTAGGGAGGACGAAAATGACCTAAATGTCCATCCAATGACACAAACACACCTATTGGATGCACAAGATTGGTAAAAAAACCCTAATTGGACAAGAATAAGCCTAGGGAGGACGAAATGACCTAAATGTTAATCCAAAGAAACAAATGAACTTATTGGATGCACAAGATTCGTTAAAAACCCTAATTGGACAAGAAAAAGACTAGGGAGGACGAAAATGACCTAAATGTTCATCCAATGACACAAACACACCTATTGGATGCACAAGATTGGTTAAAAACCCTAATTGGACAAGAATAAGCCTACGGAGGACGAAAATGACCTAAATGTTCATCCAATGACACAAACACACCTATTGGATGCACAAGATTGGTTAAAAACCCTAATTGGACAAGAATAAGCCTAGGGAGGACGAAAATGACCTAAATGTTCATCCAATGACATAAACACACCTATTGGATGCACAAGATTGGTTAAAAACCCTAATTGGACAAGAATAAGCCTAGGGAGGACGAAAATGACCTAAATGTTAATCCAATGACACAAATGAACTTTTTGGATGCACAAGATTGGTTAAAAACCATAACAGCACAAGAATAAGCCTAGGGAGGACGAAAATTACCTAAATGTTCATCCAATGACATAAACACACCTATTGGATGCACAAGATTGGTTAAAAACCCTAATTGGACAAGAATAAGCCTAGGGAGGACGAAAATGACCTAAATGTTAATCCAATGACACAATGAAACTTATTGGATGCACAAGATTGATTAAAACCCTAATTGCGCAAGAATTAGCCTAGGGAGGATGAAAATGACCTAAATGTTCATCCAATGACATAAACACACCTATTGGATGCACAAGATTGGTTAAAAACCCTAATTGCACAAGAATAAGCCTAGGGAGGACGAAAATGACCTAAATGTTAATCCAATGACACAATGAAACTTATTGGATGCACAAGATTGGTTAAAACCCAAATTGCACAAGAATAAGCCTAGGGAGGACGAAAATGACCTAAATGTTCATCCAATGACATAAACACACCTATTGGATGCACAAGATTGGTTAAAAACCCTAATTGGACAAAAATAAGGCTAGGGAGGACAAAAATCAGCTAAATGTTAATCCAATGACACAAATAAACTTATTGGATGCACAAGATTGGTTAAAAACCCTAATTGGACAAAAATAAGCCTAAGGAGGACGAAAATGAACTAAATGTTAATCCAATGACACAAATGAACTTATTGGATGCACAAGATTGGTTAAAAACTCCCATTGCACAAGAATAAGCCTAGGGAGGAGGAAAATGGCCTAAATGTTAATCCAAAGACACAAATGAACTTATTGGATGCACAAGATTGGATAAAAACCCTAATTGCACAAGAATAAGCCTATGAAGGATGAAAATGACCTAAATGTTCATAAAATGACACAAACACACCGATTGGATGCACAAGATTGGTTAAAAACCCTTATTGGACAAGTGTAAGCCTAGGGAGGACGAAAATGACCTAAATGATAATCCAATGACACAAATAAACTTATTGAATGCACAAGATTGGTTAAAAACCCTAATTGCACAAGAATAAGGCTACGGAGGACGAAAATGACCTAAATGTTCATCCAATGACATAAACACACCTATTGGATGCACAAGATTGGTTAAAATCCCTAATTGCACAAGAATAAGCCTAGGGAGGACGAATACGACCTAAATGATAATCCAATGACACAAATAAACTTATTGGATGCACAAGATTGGTTAAAAACCCTAATTGGACAAGAACAAGCCTAGGGAGGACGAAAATGACCAAAATGTTAATCCAATGACACAAATAAACTTATTGGATGCACAAGATTGGTTAAAAACCCTAATTGCACAGGAATAAGCCTAGGGAGGACGAAAATGACCAAAATGTTAATCCAATGACACAAATGAATTTATTGGATGCACAAGATTGGTTAAAAACCCTAGTTGGACAAGAATAAGCCTAGGGAGGACGAAAATGACCTAAATGTTAATCGAATGAAACAAATGAACTTATTGGACGCACAAGATTGGTTAAAAACCCTAATTGGACAAGAATAAGCCTAGGGAGGACCAAAATGACCTAAATGTTCATCCAATGACACAAACACACCAATTGGATGCACAAGATTTGTTAAAAAGCATAATTCGACAAGAATAAGCCTTGGGAGGACGAAAATGACCTAAATGTTCATCCAATGACACAATTGAACTTATTGGATGCACAAGATTGGTTAAAAACCCTAATTGGACAAGAATAAGCCTAGGGAGGACGAAAATGACCTAAATGTTAATTCAATGACACAATGAAACTTATTGGATGCACAAGATTGGTTAAAACCCTAATTGCACAAGAATAAGCCTAGGGAGGATGAAAATGACCTAAATGTTCATCCAATGACATAAACACACCTATTGGATGCACAAGATTGGTTAAAAACCCTAATTGGACAAGAATAAGGCTAGGGAGGACAAAAATCAGCTAAATGTTAATCCAATGACACAAATAAACTTATTGCATGCACCAGATTGGTTAAAAACCCTAATTGGACAAGAATAAGCCTAAGGAGGACGAAAATGAACTAAATGTTAATCCAATGACACAAATGAACTTATTGGATGCACAAGATTGGTTAAAAACCCCCATTGCAAAAGAATAAGCCTAGGGAGGACGAAAATGGCCTAAATGTTAATCCAAAGACACAAATGAACTTATTGGATGCACAAGATTGGATAAAAACCCTAATTGCACAAGAATAAGCCTATGAAGGATGAAAATGACCTAAATGTTCATACAATGACACAAACACACCTATTGGATGCACAAGATTGGTTAAAAACCCTAATTGGACAAGAATAAGCCTAGGGAGGACGAAAATGACCTAAATGTTAATCCAATGACACAATGAAACTTATTGGATGCACAAGATTGGTTAAAACCCTAATTGCACAAGAATAAGCCTAGGGAGGATGAAAATGACCTAAATGTTCATCCAATGACATAAACACACCTATTGGATGCACAAGATTGGTTAAAATACCTAATTGCACAAGAATAAGCCTAGGGAGGACGAAAATGACCTAAATGATAATTCAATGACACAAATAAACTTATTGGACGCACAAGATTGGTTAAAAACCCTAATTGGACAAGAACAAGCCTACAGAGGACGAAATTGACCAAAATGTTAATCCAATGACACAAATAAACTTATTGGATGCACAAGATTGGTTAAAAACCCTAATTGCACAAGAATAAGACTATGGAGGACGAAAATGACCTAAATGTTATCCAATGACACAAATGAATTTATTGGATGCACAAGATTGGTTAAAAACCCTAATTGGACAAGTATAAGCCTAGGGAGGACGAAAATGGCATAAATATTAATCCAATGAAACAAATGAACTTATTGGATGCACAAGATTGGTTAAAAACCCTAATTCCACATAATAAGCCTAGGGAGGACGAAAATGACCTAATTGTTAATCCAATGACACAAATGAACTTTTTGGATGCACAAGATTGGTTAAAAACCATAATAGCACAAGAATAAGCCTAGGGAGGACGAAAATTACCTAAATGTTCATCCAATGACATAAACACACCTATTGGATGCACAAGATTGGTTAAAAACC
>JBBPBR010000008.1:25114467-25170629 GCA_037974775.1 Cicer pinnatifidum | reverse complement strand
GAAAATGACCTAAATGTTCATCCAATGACACAAACACACCAATTGGATGCACAAGATTGGTTAAAAACACTAATTGGACAAGAATAAGCCTTGGGAGTACGAAAATGACCTAAATGTTCATCCAATGACACAAACACACTTATCTTC
Organism: Cicer pinnatifidum; assembly: GCA_037974775.1. NCBI lineage: Eukaryota > Viridiplantae > Streptophyta > Magnoliopsida > Fabales > Fabaceae > Cicer > Cicer pinnatifidum. The sequence continues at coordinate 25,170,482 of JBBPBR010000008.1, read as the reverse complement.
ATAAGACTATTGGATGCACAAGATCGGTTAGAAACCCTAATTGCACAACAATAAGCCCACGGAGGACAAAAATGACCTAAATGTTCACCCAATGACATAAACACACCTATTGGATGCACAAGATTGGTTAACAACCCTAATTGGGCAAGAATAAGCCTAGGGAGGACGAAACTGACCAAAATGTTAATCCAATGACACAAATAAACTTATTGGATGCACAAGATTGGTTAAAAACCATAATTGCACAATAATAAGACTAGGGAGGACGAAAATGACCTAAATGTTCATCCAATGACACAAATGAATTTATTGGATGCACAAGATTGGTTAAAAACCCTAATTGGACAAGTATAAGCCTAGGGAGGACGAAAATAACCTAAATGTTAATCCAATGACCCAAATGAATTTATTTGATGCACAAGATTGGATAAAAACCCTAATTGGACATGAATAAGCCTAGGGAGGACGAAAATGGCATAAATATTAATCCAATGAAACAAATGAACTTATTGGATGCACAAGATTGATTAAAAACCGTAATTCCACATAAATAAGCCTAGGGAGGACGAAAATGACCTAATTGTTAATCCAATGACACAAACACACCTATTGGATTCACAAGATTGGTTAAAAACCCTAATTGCACAAGAATAAGCCTAGGGAGGAAGAAAATGACCTAAATGTTGATCCAATGACATAAACACACGTATTGGATGCACAAGATTGGCTAAAAAGCATAATTGCACAATAATAAGCCTAGGGAGGACGAAAACGACCTAAATGTTAATCCAACGACATTAACACACCTATTGGATGCACAAGATTGGTTAAAAACCCTAATTGGACAAGAATAAGCCTAGGGAGGACAAAAATGACCTAAATATTAATCCAATGACAAAAATGAACTTATTGGATGCACAAGATTGGTTAAAAACCCTAATTGCACAAGAATAATCCTAGGGAGGAAGAAAATGACCTAAATGTTCATCCAATGACACAAACACACCTATTGGATGCACAAGATAATTCGACAAGAATAAGCCTTTGGAGGACGAAAATGACCTAAATGTTCATCCAATGACATAAATGAACTTATTGGATGCACAAGATTGGTTAAAAACACTAATTGGACAAAAATAAGCCTAGGGAGGACGAAAATTGCCTAAATGATAATCCAATGACACAAATGAACTTTTTGGATGCACTAGATTGGTTAAACACCAAAAGAGCTCAAGAATAAGCCTAGGGAGGACGAAAATGACCTAAATGTTCATCCAATGACATAAACACTCCTATTGGATGCACAAGATTGGTTAAAAACCCTAATTGAACAAGAATAAGCCTAGGGAGGACGAAAATGACCTAAATGTTAATACAATGACACAAATAAACTTATTGGATGCACAAGATTGGTTAAAAACCCTAATTGCACAAGAATAAGCCTAGGGAGGACGAAAATGATCTAAATGTTCATCCAATGACATAAACACACCAATTGGATGCAGAAGATTGGTTAAAAACTCTAATTGGACAAGAATAAGCCTACGGAGGACTAGAATGACCTAAATGTTCATCCAATGACATAAACACACCTATTGGATGCAGAAGATTGGTTAAAAACCCTAATTGCACAAGAATAAGCCTAGGGAGGACTAAAATGAACTAAATGTTAATCCAATGACACAAATGAACTTATTGGATGCACAAGATTGGTTAAAAACCCTAATTGCACAAGACTAAGCCTAGGGAGGACGAAAATGACCTAAATGTTAATCCAATGACACAAATGAATTTATTGGATGCACAAGAATGGTTAAAAACCCTAATTGCACAAGAATAAGCCTAGGGAGGATGAAAATGGCCTAAATGTCAATCCAATGAAACAAATGAACTTATTGGATGCACAAGATTGGTTAAAAACCCTAAATCCACATAAATAAGCCTAGGGAGGACGAAAATGTCCTAATTGTTTATCCAATGACACAAATGAACTTTTTGGCTGCACAAGATTGGTTAGAAACCCTAATTGGACAAGAATAAGCCTAGGGAGGACGAAAATGACCTAAATGTTCATCCAATGACACAAACACACCTATTGGATGCACAAGATCGGTTAAAAAGAATAATTCGTCAAGAATAAGCTTTAAGAGGACGAAAATAACCTAAATGTTCATCCAATGACACAAATGAACTTATTGGATGCACAAGATTGGTTAACAACCCTAATTGGTGAAGAATAAGCCTAGGGAGGACGAAAATGACCAAAATGTTAATCCAATGAAACAAATGACCGTATTGGATGCACAACATTGGTTCAAAACCCTAATTGGACAAGAATAAGCCTAGGGAGGACGAAAATGACCTAAATGTTAATCCAATGACACAAAGAAACTTATTCGATGCACAAGATTGGTTAAAAACCCTAATAGCACAAGAATAAGCCTAGGGAGGACGAAAATGACCTAAATGTTCATCCAATGACATAAACACACCTATTGGATGCACAAGATTGGTTAAAAAGCCTAATTGCACAACAATAAGCCCACGGAGGACGAAAATGACCTAAATGTTCATCCAATGACATAAACACACCTATTGGATGCACAAGATTGGTTAACAACCCTAATTGGACAAGAATAAGCCTAGGGAGGACGAAACTGACCAAAATGTTAATCCAATGACACAAATAAACTTATTGGATGCACAAGATTGGTTAAAAACCATAATTGCACAAGAATAAGCCTATGGAGGACGAAAATGACCTAAATGTTATCCAATGACACAAATGAATTTATTGGATGCACAAGATTGGTTAAAAACCCAAATTGGACAAGTACAAGCCTAGGGAGGACGAAAATGGCATAAATATTAATCCAATGAAACAAATGAACTTATTGGATGCACAAGATTGGTTAAAAACCCTAATTCCACATAATAAGCCTAGGGAGCACGAAAATGACCTAATTGTTATTCCAATGACACAAATGAACTTTTTGGATGCACAAGATTGGTTAAAAACCATAATAGCACAAGAATAAGCCTAGGGAGGACGAAAATTACCTAAATGTTCATCCAATGACATAAACACACCTATTGGATGCACAAGATTGGTTAAAAACCCTAATTGGACAAGAATAAGCCTAGGGAGGACGAAAATGACCTAAATGTTAATCCAATGACACAATGAAACTTATTGGATGCACAAGATTGATTAAAACCCTAATTGCGCAAGAATTAGCCTAGGGAGGATGAAAATGACCTAAATGTTCATCCAATGACATAAACACACCTATTGGATGCACAAGATTGGTTAAAAACCCTAATTGCACAAGAATAAGCCTAGGGAGGACGAAAATGACCTAAATGTTAATCCAATGACACAATGAAACTTATTGGATGCACAAGATTGGTTAAAACCCTAATTGCACAAGAATAAGCCTAGGGAGGACGAAAATGACCTAAATGTTCATCCAATGACATAAACACACCTATTGGATGCACAAGATTGGTTAAAAACCCTAATTGGACAAAAATAAGGCTAGGGAGGACAAAAATCAGCTAAATGTTAATCCAATGACACAAATAAACTTATTGGATGCACAAGATTGGTTAAAAACCCTAATTGGACAAAAATAAGCCTAAGGAGGACGAAAATGAACTAAATGTTAATCCAATGACACAAATGAACTTATTGGATGCACAAGATTGGTTAAAAACTCCCATTGCACAAGAATAAGCCTAGGGAGGAGGAAAATGGCCTAAATGTTAATCCAAAGACACAAATGAACTTATTGGATGCACAAGATTGGATAAAAACCCTAATTGCACAAGAATAAGCCTATGAAGGATGAAAATGACCTAAATGTTCATACAATGACACAAACACACCTATTGGATGCACAAGATTGGTTAAAAACCCTTATTGGACAAGTGTAAGCCTAGGGAGGACGAAAATGACCTAAATGATAATCCAATGACACAAATAAACTTATTGAATGCACAAGATTGGTTAAAAACCCTAATTGCACAAGAATAAGGCTACGGAGGACGAAAATGACCTAAATGTTCATCCAATGACATAAACACACCTATTGGATGCACAAGATTGGTTAAAATCCCTAATTGCACAAGAATAAGCCTAGGGAGGACGAATATGACCTAAATGATAATCCAATGACACAAATAAACTTATTGGATGCACAAGATTGGTTAAAAACCCTAATTGGACAAGAACAAGCCTAGGGAGGACGAAAATGACCAAAATGTTAATCCAATGACACAAATAAACTTATTGGATGCACAAGATTGGTTAAAAACCCTAATTGCACAGGAATAAGCCTATGGAGGACGAAAATGACCAAAATGTTAATCCAATGACACAAATGAATTTATTGGATGCACAAGATTGGTTAAAAACCCTAGTTGGACAAGAATAAGCCTAGGGAGGACGAAAATGACCTAAATGTTAATCGAATGAAACAAATGAACTTATTGGACGCACAAGATTGGTTAAAAACCCTAATTGGACAAGAATAAGCCTAGGGAGGACCAAAATGACCTAAATGTTCATCCAATGACACAAACACACCAATTGGATGCACAAAATTGGTTAAAAAGCATAATTCGACAAGAATAAGCCTTGGGAGGACGAAAATGACCTAAATGTTCATCCAATGACACAATTGAACTTATTGGATGCACAAGATTGGTTAAAAACCCTAATTGGACAAGAATAAGCCTAGGGAGGACGAAAATGACCTAAATGTTAATTCAATGACACAATGAAACTTATTGGATGCACAAGATTGGTTAAAACCCTAATTGCACAAGAATAAGCCTAGGGAGGATGAAAATGACCTAAATGTTCATCCAATGACATAAACACACCTATTGGATGCACAAGATTGGTTAAAAACCCTAATTGGACAAGAATAAGGCTAGGGAGGACAAAAATCAGCTAAATGTTAATCCAATGACACAAATAAACTTATTGGATGCACCAGATTGGTTAAAAACCCTAATTGGACAAGAATAAGCCTAAGGAGGACGAAAATGAACTAAATGTTAATCCAATGACACAAATGAACTTATTGGATGCACAAGATTGGTTAAAAACCCCCATTGCAAAAGAATAAGCCTAGGGAGGACGAAAATGGCCTAAATGTTAATCCAAAGACACAAATGAACTTATTGGATGCACAAGATTGGATAAAAACCCTAATTGCACAAGAATAAGCCTATGAAGGATGAAAATGACCTAAATGTTCATTCAATGACACAAACACACCTATTGGATGCACAAGATTGGTTAAAAACCCTAATTGGACAAGAATAAGCCTAGGGAGGACGAAAATGACCTAAATGTTAATCCAATGACACAATGAAACTTATTGGATGCACAAGATTGGTTAAAACCCTAATTGCACAAGAATAAGCCTAGGGAGGATGAAAATGACCTAAATGTTCATCCAATGACATAAACACACCTATTGGATGCACAAGATTGGTTAAAATACCTAATTGCACAAGAATAAGCCTAGGGAGGACGAAAATGACCTAAATGATAATTCAATGACACAAATAAACTTATTGGACGCACAAGATTGGTTAAAAACCCTAATTGGACAAGAACAAGCCTACAGAGGACGAAATTGACCAAAATGTTAATCCAATGACACAAATAAACTTATTGGATGCACAAGATTGGTTAAAAACCCTAATTGCACAAGAATAAGACTATGGAGGACGAAAATGACCTAAATGTTATCCAATGACACAAATGAATTTATTGGATGCACAAGATTGGTTAAAAACCCTAATTGGACAAGTATAAGCCTAGGGAGGACGAAAATGGCATAAATATTAATCCAATGAAACAAATGAACTTATTGGATGCACAAGATTGGTTAAAAACCCTAATTCCACATAATAAGCCTAGGGAGGACGAAAATGACCTAATTGTTAATCCAATGACACAAATGAACTTTTTGGATGCACAAGATTGGTTAAAAACCATAATAGCACAAGAATAAGCCTAGGGAGGACGAAAATTACCTAAATGTTCATCCAATGACATAAACACACCTATTGGATGCACAAGATTGGTTAAAAACCCTAATTGGACAAGAATAAGCCTAGGGAGGACGAAAATGACCTAAATGTTAATCCAATGACACAATGAAACTTATTGGATGCACAAGATTGATTAAAACCCTAATTGCGCAAGAATTAGCCTAGGGAGGATGAAAATGACCTAAATGTTCATCCAATGACATAAACACACCTATTGGATGCACAAGATTGGTTAAAAACCCTAATTGCACAAGAATAAGCCTAGGGAGGACGAAAATGACCTAAATGTTAATCCAATGACACAATGAAACTTATTGGATGCACAAGATTGGTTAAAACCCTAATTGCACAAGAATAAGCCTAGGGAGGACGAAAATGACCTAAATGTTCATCCAATGACATAAACACACCTATTGGATGCACAAGATTGGTTAAAAACCATAATTGCACAAGAATAAGCCTAGGGAGGACGAAAATGACCTAAATTTTCATCCAATGACATAAACACACCTATTGGATGCACAAGATTGGTTAAAAACCCTAATTGGACAAGAATAAGGCTAGGGAGGACAAAAATAAGCTAAATGTTAATCCAATGACACAAATAAACTTATTGGATGCACAAGATTGGTTAAAAACCCTAATTGGACAAGAATAAGCCTAAGGAGGACGAAAATGAACTAAATGTTAATCCAATGACACAAATGAACTTATTGGATGCACAAGATTGGTTAAAAACTCCCATTGCACAAGAATAAGCCTTGGGAGGAGGAAAATGGCCTAAATGTTAATCCAAAGACACAAATGAACTTATTGGATGCACAAGATTGGATAAAAACCCTAATTGCACAAGAATAAGCCTATGAAGGATGAAAATGACCTAAATGTTCATACAATGACACAAACACACCTATTGGATGCACAAGATTGGTTAAAAACCCTTATTGGACAAGTGTAAGCCTAGGGAGGACGAAAATGACCTAAATGATAATCCAATGACACAAATAAACTTATTGGATGCACAAGATTGGTTAAAAACCCTAATTGCACAAGAATAAGGCTACGGAGGACGAAAATGACCTAAATGTTCATCCAATGACATAAACACACCTATTGGATGCACAAGATTGGTTAAAATCCCTAATTGCACAAGAATAAGCCTAGGGAGGACGAATATGACCTAAATGATAATCCAATGACACAAATAAACTTATTGGATGCACAAGATTGGTTAAAAACCCTAATTGGACAAGAACAAGCCTAGGGAGGACGAAAATGACCAAAATGTTAATCCAATGACACAAATAAACTTATTGGATGCACAAGATTGGTTAAAAACCCTAATTGCACAGGAATAAGCCTAGGGAGGACGAAAATGACCAAAATGTTAATCCAATGACACAAATGAATTTATTGGATGCACAAGATTGGTTAAAAACCCTAGTTGGACAAGAATAAGCCTAGGGAGGACGAAAATGGCATAAATGTTAATCCAATGAAACAAATGAACTTATTGGATGCGCAAGATTGGTTAAAAACCCAAGTTCCACATAAATAAGCCTAAGGAGGACGAAATTGACCTAATTGTTAATCCAATGACACAAATGAACTTTTTGGATGCACAAGATTGGTTAAAACCCATAATTGAACAATAATAAGCCTAGGGAGGACGAAAATGACCTAAATGTTCATCCAATGACATAAACTCGCCTATTGGATGCACAAGATTGGTTAAAACCCCTAATTGGACAAGAATAAGCCTAGGGAGGATGAAAATGACCTAAATGTTCATCCAATGACACAAACACACCAATTGGATGCACAAGATTGGTTAAAAACACTAATTGGACAAGAATAAGCCTTGGGAGTACGAAAATGACCTAAATGTTCATCCAATGACACAAACACACTTATCTTCATAAGACTATTGGATGCACAAGATCGGTTAGAAACCCTAATTGCACAACAATAAGCCCACGGAGGACAAAAATGACCTAAATGTTCACCCAATGACATAAACACACCTATTGGATGCACAAGATTGGTTAACAACCCTAATTGGGCAAGAATAAGCCTAGGGAGGACGAAACTGACCAAAATGTTAATCCAATGACACAAATAAACTTATTGGATGCACAAGATTGGTTAAAAACCCTAATTGCACAAGAATAATCCTAGGGAGGAAGAAAATGACCTAAATGTTCATCCAATGACACAAACACACCTATTGGATGCACAAGATAATTCGACAAGAATAAGCCTTTGGAGGACGAAAATGACCTAAATGTTCATCCAATGACATAAATGAACTTATTGGATGCACAAGATTGGTTAAAAACACTAATTGGACAAAAATAAGCCTAGGGAGGACGAAAATGGCCTAAATGATAATCCAATGACACAAATGAACTTTTTGGATGCACTAGATTGGTTAAACACCAAAAGAGCTCAAGAATAAGCCTAGGGAGGACGAAAATGACCTAAATGTTCATCCAATGACATAAACACTCCTATTGGATGCACAAGATTGGTTAAAAACCCTAATTGAACAAGAATAAGCCTAGGGAGGACGAAAATGACCTAAATGTTAATACAATGACACAAATAAACTTATTGGATGCACAAGATTGGTTAAAAACCCTAATTGCACAAGAATAAGCCTAGGGAGGACGAAAATGATCTAAATGTTCATCCAATGACATAAACACACCAATTGGATGCAGAAGATTGGTTAAAAACTCTAATTGGACAAGAATAAGCCTACGGAGGACTAGAATGACCTAAATGTTCATCCAATGACATAAACACACCTATTGGATGCAGAAGATTGGTTAAAAACCCTAATTGCACAAGAATAAGCCTAGGGAGGACTAAAATGAACTAAATGTTAATCCAATGGCACAAATGAACTTATTGGATGCACAAGATTGGTTAAAAACCCTAATTGCACAAGACTAAGCCTAGGGAGGACGAAAATGACCTAAATATTAATCCAATGACACAAATGAATTTATTGGATGCACAAGAATGGTTAAAAACCCTAATTGCACAAGAATAAGCCTAGGGAGGATGAAAATGGCCTAAATGTCAATCCAATGAAACAAATGAACTTATTGGATGCACAAGATTGGTTAAAAACCCTAAATCCACATAAATAAGCCTAGGGAGGACGAAAATGTCCTAATTGTTTATCCAATGACACAAATGAACTTTTTGGCTGCACAAGATTGGTTAGAAACCCTAATTGGACAAGAATAAGCCTAGGGAGGACGAAAATGACCTAAATGTTCATCCAATGACACAAACACACCTATTGGATTGACAAGATCGGTTAAAAAGAATAATTCGACAAGAATAAGCTTTAAGAGGACGAAAATAACCTAAATGTTCATCCAATGACACAAATGAACTTATTGGATGCACAAGATTGGTTAACAACCCTAATTGGTGAAGAATAAGCCTAGGGAGGACGAAAATGACCAAAATGTTAATCCAATGAAACAAATGACCGTATTGGATGCACAACATTGGTTCAAAACCCTAATTGGACAAGAATAAGCCTAGGGAGGACGAAAATGACCTAAATGTTAATCCAATGACACAAAGAAACTTATTCGATGCACAAGATTGGTTAAAAACCCTAATAGCACAAGAATAAGCCTAGGGAGGACGAAAATGACCTAAATGTTCATCCAATGACATAAACACACCTATTGGATGCACAAGATTGGTTAAAAAGCCTAATTGCACAACAATAAGCCCACGGAGGACGAAAATGACCTAAATGTTCATCCAATGACATAAACACACCTATTGGATGCACAAGATTGGTTAACAACCCTAATTGGACAAGAATAAGCCTAGGGAGGACGAAACTGACCAAAATGTTAATCCAATGACACAAATAAACTTATTGGATGCACAAGATTGGTTAAAAACCCTAATTGCACAAGAATAAGCCTATGGAGGACGAAAATGACCTAAATGTTATCCAATGACACAAATGAATTTATTGGATGCACAAGATTGGTTAAAAACCCTAATTGGACAAGTACAAGCCTAGGGAGGACGAAAATGGCATAAATATTAATCCAATGAAACAAATGAACTTATTGGATGCACAAGATTGGTTAAAAAACCCTAATTCCACATAAATAAGCCTAGGGAGCACGAAAATGACCTAATTGTTATTCCAATGACACAAACACACCTATTGGATGCAAAAGATTGGTTAAAAACCCTAATTGCACAAGAATAAGCCTATGGAGGACGAAAATGACCTAAATGTTCATCCAATGATATAAACATACCTATTGGATGCACAAGATTCGTTAAAAACCCAAATTGCACAAGAATAAGCCTAGGGATGACGAAAATGACCTAAATGTTCATCCAATGACATAAACACACCTATTGGATGCACAAGATTGGTTAAAAACCTTAATTGCATAATAATAAGACTAGGGAGGACGAAAATGACCTAAATGTTCATCCAATTACATAAACACAACTATTGGATGCAAAAGATTGGTTAAAAACCCTAATTGCACAAGAATAAGCCTAGGGAGGACGAAAATGACCTAAATGTTCATCCAATGACATAAACACACTTATTGGATGCACAAGATTGGTTAAAAACCCTAATTGGACAAGAATAAGCCTATGGGGATGAAAATGACCAAAATGTTAATCCAATGACACAAATAAACTTATTGGATGCACAAGATTTGTTAAAAACCCTAATTGCACAAGACTAAGCCTAGGGAGGACGAAAATGACCTAAATGTTAATCCAATGACAGAAAATGAATTTATTGGATGCACAAGAATGGTTAAAAACCCAAATTGAACAAGAATAAGCCTAGGGAGGATGAAAATGGCCTAATTGTTAATCCAATGACACAAATGAACTTTTTGGCTGCACAAGATTGGTTAGAAACCATAATTGCACAATAATAAGCCTAGGGAGGACGAAAATGACCTAAATGTTCATCCAATGACATAAACACACCTATTGGATGCACAAGATTGGTTAAAAACCCTAATTGGACAAGAATAAGCCTAGGGAGGACGAAAATGACCTAAATCTTCAACCAATGACACAAACATACCTATTGGATGCACAAGATTGGTTAAAAAGCATAATTCGACAAGAATAAGCCTTAAGAGGACGAAAATAACCTAAATGTTCATCCAATGACACAAATGAACTTATTGGATGCACAAGATTGGTTAACAACCCTAATTGGAGAAGAATAAGCCTAAGGAGGACGAAAATGACCAAAATGTTAATCCAATGAAACAAATGACCGTATTGGATGCACAACATTGGTTCAAAACCCTAATTGGACAAGAATAAGCCAAGGGAGGACGAAAATGACCTAAATGTTCATCCAATGACATAAACACACTTATTGGATACACAAGATTGGTTAAAAACCCTAATTGGACAAGAATAAGCCTATGGGGATGAAAATGACCAAAATGTTAATCCAATGACACAAATAAACTTATTGGATGCACAAGATTTGTTAGAAACCGTAATTGCACAAGACTAAGCCTAGGGAGGACGAAAATGACCTAAATGTTAATCCAATGACACAAATGAATTTATTGGATGCACAAGAATGGTTAAAAACCTTAATTGCACAAGAATAAGCCTAGGGAGGATGAAAATGGCCTAAATGTCAATCCAATGAAACAAATGAACTTATTGGATGCACAAGATTGGTTAAAAACCCTAAATCCACATAAATAAGCCTAGGTAGGACGAAAATGTCCTAATTGTTTATACAATGACACAAATAAACTTATTGGATGCACAAGATTGGTTAGAAACCCTAATTGGACAAGAATAAGCCTAGGGAGGACTAAAATGATCTAAATGTTCATCCAATGACATAAACACACCAATTGGATGCAGAAGATTGGTTAAAAACTCTAATTGGACAAGAATAAGCCTACGGAGGACTAGAATGACCTAAATGTTCATCCAATGACATAAACACACCTATTGGATGCAGAAGATTGGTTAAAAACCCTAATTGCACAAGAATAAGCCTAGGGAGGACTAAAATGAACTAAATGTTAATCCAATGACACAAATGAACTTATTGGATGCACAAGATTGGTTAAAAACCCTAATTGCACAAGACTAAGCCTAGGGAGGACGAAAATGACCTAAATGTTAATCCAATGACACAAATGAATTTATTGGATGCACAAGAATGGTTAAAAACCCTAATTGCACAAGAATAAGCCTAGGGAGGATGAAAATGGCCTAAATGTCAATCCAATGAAACAAATGAACTTATTGGATGCACAAGATTGGTTAAAAACCCTAAATCCACATAAATAAGCCTAGGGAGGACGAAAATGTCCTAATTGTTTATCCAATGACACAAATGAACTTTTTGGCTGCACAAGATTGGTTAGAAACCCTAATTGGACAAGAATAAGCCTAGGGAGGACGAAAATGACCTAAATGTTCATCCAATGACACAAACACACCTATTGGATGCACAAGATCGGTTAAAAAGAATAATTCGTCAAGAATAAGCTTTAAGAGGACGAAAATAACCTAAATGTTCATCCAATGACACAAATGAACTTATTGGATGCACAAGATTGGTTAACAACCCTAATTGGTGAAGAATAAGCCTAGGGAGGACGAAAATGACCAAAATGTTAATCCAATGAAACAAATGACCGTATTGGATGCACAACATTGGTTCAAAACCCTAATTGGACAAGAATAAGCCTAGGGAGGACGAAAATGACCTAAATGTTAATCCAATGACACAAAGAAACTTATTCGATGCACAAGATTGGTTAAAAACCCTAATAGCACAAGAATAAGCCTAGGGAGGACGAAAATGACCTAAATGTTCATCCAATGACATAAACACACCTATTGGATGCACAAGATTGGTTAAAAACCCTAATTGGACAAGTACAAGCCTAGGGAGGACGAAAATGGCATAAATATTAATCCAATGAAACAAATGAACTTATTGGATGCACAAGATTGGTTAAAAAACCCTAATTCCACATAAATAAGCCTAGGGAGCACGAAAATGACCTAATTGTTATTCCAATGACACAAACACACCTATTGGATGCACAAGATTCGTTAAAAACCCTAATTGCACAAGAATAAACCTAGGGATGACGAAAATGACCTAAATGTTCATCCAATGACATAAACACACCTATTGGATGCACAAGATTGGTTAAAAACCTTAATTGCATAATAATAAGACTAGGGAGGACGAAAATGACCTAAATGTTCATCCAATTACATAAACACAACTATTGGATGCAAAAGATTGGTTAAAAACCCTAATTGCACAAGAATAAGCCTAGGGAGGACGAAAATGACCTAAATGTTCATCCAATGACATAAACACACTTATTGGATGCACAAGATTGGTTAAAAACCCTAATTGGACAAGAATAAGCCTATGGGGATGAAAATGACCAAAATGTTAATCCAATGACACAAATAAACTTATTGGATGCACAAGATTTGTTAAAAACCCTAATTGCACAAGACTAAGCCTAGGGAGGACGAAAATGACCTAAATGTTAATCCAATGACAGAAAATGAATTTATTGGATGCACAAGAATGGTTAAAAACCCTAATTGCACAAGAATAAGCCTAGGGAGGATGAAAATGGCCTAAATGTTAATCCAATGAAACAAATGAACTTATTGGATGCACAAGATTGGTTAAAAACCCTAAATCCACATAAATAAGCCTAGGGAGGACGAAAATGTCCTAATTGTTAATCCAATGACACAAATGAACTTTTTGGCTGCACAAGATTGGTTAGAAACCATAATTGCACAATAATAAGCCTAGGGAGGACGAAAATGACCTAAATGTTCATCCAATGACATAAACACACCTATTGGATGCACAAGATTGGTTAAAAACCCTAATTGGACAAGAATAAGCCTAGGGAGGACGAAAATGACCTAAATCTTCAACCAATGACACAAACATACCTATTGGATGCACAAGATTGGTTAAAAAGCATAATTCGACAAGAATAAGCCTTAAGAGGACGAAAATAACCTAAATGTTCATCCAATGACACAAATGAACTTATTGGATGCACAAGATTGGTTAACAACCCTAATTGGAGAAGAATAAGCCTAAGGAGGACGAAAATGACCAAAATGTTAATCCAATGAAACAAATGACCGTATTGGATGCACAACATTGGTTCAAAACCCTAATTGGACAAGAATAAGCCAAGGGAGGACGAAAATGACCTAAATGTTCATCCAATGACATAAACACACTTATTGGATACACAAGATTGGTTAAAAACCCTAATTGGACAAGAATAAGCCTATGGGGATGAAAATGACCAAAATGTTAATCCAATGACACAAATAAACTTATTGGATGCACAAGATTTGTTAGAAACCGTAATTGCACAAGACTAAGCCTAGGGAGGACGAAAATGACCTAAATGTTAATCCAATGACACAAATGAATTTATTGGATGCACAAGAATGGTTAAAAACCTTAATTGCACAAGAATAAGCCTAGGGAGGATGAAAATGGCCTAAATGTCAATCCAATGAAACAAATGAACTTATTGGATGCACAAGATTGGTTAAAAACCCTAAATCCACATAAATAAGCCTAGGTAGGACGAAAATGTCCTAATTGTTTATACAATGACACAAATAAACTTATTGGATGCACAAGATTGGTTAGAAACCCTAATTGGACAAGAATAAGCCTAGGGAGGACTAAAATGATCTAAATGTTCATCCAATGACATAAACACACCAATTGGATGCAGAAGATTGGTTAAAAACTCTAATTGGACAAGAATAAGCCTACGGAGGACTAGAATGACCTAAATGTTCATCCAATGACATAAACACACCTATTGGATGCAGAAGATTGGTTAAAAACCCTAATTGCACAAGAATAAGCCTAGGGAGGACTAAAATGAACTAAATGTTAATCCAATGACACAAATGAACTTATTGGATGCACAAGATTGGTTAAAAACCCTAATTGCACAAGACTAAGCCTAGGGAGGACGAAAATGACCTAAATGTTAATCCAATGACACAAATGAATTTATTGGATGCACAAGAATGGTTAAAAACCCTAATTGCACAAGAATAAGCCTAGGGAGGATGAAAATGGCCTAAATGTCAATCCAATGAAACAAATGAACTTATTGGATGCACAAGATTGGTTAAAAACCCTAAATCCACATAAATAAGCCTAGGGAGGACGAAAATGTCCTAATTGTTTATCCAATGACACAAATGAACTTTTTGGCTGCACAAGATTGGTTAGAAACCCTAATTGGACAAGAATAAGCCTAGGGAGGACGAAAATGACCTAAATGTTCATCCAATGACACAAACACACCTATTGGATGCACAAGATCGGTTAAAAAGAATAATTCGACAAGAATAAGCTTTAAGAGGACGAAAATAACCTAAATGTTCATCCAATGACACAAATGAACTTATTGGATGCACAAGATTGGTTAACAACCCTAATTGGTGAAGAATAAGCCTAGGGAGGACGAAAATGACCAAAATGTTAATCCAATGAAACAAATGACCGTATTGGATGCACAACATTGGTTCAAAACCCTAATTGGACAAGAATAAGCCTAGGGAGGACGAAAATGACCTAAATGTTAATCCAATGACACAAAGAAACTTATTCGATGCACAAGATTGGTTAAAAACCCTAATAGCACAAGAATAAGCCTAGGGAGGACGAAAATGACCTAAATGTTCATCCAATGACATAAACACACCTATTGGATGCACAAGATTGGTTAAAAAGCCTAATTGCACAACAATAAGCCCACGGAGGACGAAAATGACCTAAATGTTCATCCAATGACATAAACACACCTATTGGATGCACAAGATTGGTTAACAACCCTAATTGGACAAGAATAAGCCTAGGGAGGACGAAACTGACCAAAATGTTAATCCAATGACACAAATAAACTTATTGGATGCACAAGATTGGTTAAAAACCCTAATTGCACAAGAATAAGCCTATGGAGGACGAAAATGACCTAAATGTTATCCAATGACACAAATGAATTTATTGGATGCACAAGATTGGTTAAAAACCCTAATTGGACAAGTACAAGCCTAGGGAGGACGAAAATGGCATAAATATTAATCCAATGAAACAAATGAACTTATTGGATGCACAAGATTGGTTAAAAAACCCTAATTCCACATAAATAAGCCTAGGGAGCACGAAAATGACCTAATTGTTATTCCAATGACACAAACACACCTATTGGATGCAAAAGATTGGTTAAAAACCCTAATTGCACAAGAATAAGCCTATGGAGGACGAAAATGACCTAAATGTTCATCCAATGATATAAACATACCTATTGGATGCACAAGATTCGTTAAAAACCCAAATTGCACAAGAATAAGCCTAGGGATGACGAAAATGACCTAAATGTTCATCCAATGACATAAACACACCTATTGGATGCACAAGATTGGTTAAAAACCTTAATTGCATAATAATAAGACTAGGGAGGACGAAAATGACCTAAATGTTCATCCAATTACATAAACACAACTATTGGATGCAAAAGATTGGTTAAAAACCCTAATTGCACAAGAATAAGCCTAGGGAGGACGAAAATGACCTAAATGTTCATCCAATGACATAAACACACTTATTGGATGCACAAGATTGGTTAAAAACCCTAATTGGACAAGAATAAGCCTATGGGGATGAAAATGACCAAAATGTTAATCCAATGACACAAATAAACTTATTGGATGCACAAGATTTGTTAAAAACCCTAATTGCACAAGACTAAGCCTAGGGAGGACGAAAATGACCTAAATGTTAATCTTATGACAGAAAATGAATTTATTGGATGCACAAGAATGGTTAAAAACCCAAATTGCACAAGAATAAGCCTAGGGAGGATGAAAATGGCCTAATTGTTAATCCAATGACACAAATGAACTTTTTGGCTGCACAAGATTGGTTAGAAACCATAATTGCACAATAATAAGCCTAGGGAGGACGAAAATGACCTAAATGTTCATCCAATGACATAAACACACCTATTGGATGCACAAGATTGGTTAAAAACCCTAATTGGACAAGAATAAGCCTAGGGAGGACGAAAATGACCTAAATCTTCAACCAATGACACAAACATACCTATTGGATGCACAAGATTGGTTAAAAAGCATAATTCGACAAGAATAAGCCTTAAGAGGACGAAAATAACCTAAATGTTCATCCAATGACACAAATGAACTTATTGGATGCACAAGATTGGTTAACAACCCTAATTGGAGAAGAATAAGCCTAAGGAGGACGAAAATGACCAAAATGTTAATCCAATGAAACAAATGACCGTATTGGATGCACAACATTGGTTCAAAACCCTAATTGGACAAGAATAAGCCAAGGGAGGACGAAAATGACCTAAATGTTCATCCAATGACATAAACACACTTATTGGATACACAAGATTGGTTAAAAACCCTAATTGGACAAGAATAAGCCTATGGGGATGAAAATGACCAAAATGTTAATCCAATGACACAAATAAACTTATTGGATGCACAAGATTTGTTAGAAACCGTAATTGCACAAGACTAAGCCTAGGGAGGACGAAAATGACCTAAATGTTAATCCAATGACACAAATGAATTTATTGGATGCACAAGAATGGTTAAAAACCTTAATTGCACAAGAATAAGCCTAGGGAGGATGAAAATGGCCTAAATGTCAATCCAATGAAACAAATGAACTTATTGGATGCACAAGATTGGTTAAAAACCCTAAATCCACATAAATAAGCCTAGGTAGGACGAAAATGTCCTAATTGTTTATACAATGACACAAATAAACTTATTGGATGCACAAGATTGGTTAGAAACCCTAATTGGACAAGAATAAGCCTAGGGAGGACTAAAATGATCTAAATGTTCATCCAATGACATAAACACACCAATTGGATGCAGAAGATTGGTTAAAAACTCTAATTGGACAAGAATAAGCCTACGGAGGACTAGAATGACCTAAATGTTCATCCAATGACATAAACACACCTATTGGATGCAGAAGATTGGTTAAAAACCCTAATTGCACAAGAATAAGCCTAGGGAGGACTAAAATGAACTAAATGTTAATCCAATGACACAAATGAACTTATTGGATGCACAAGATTGGTTAAAAACCCTAATTGCACAAGACTAAGCCTAGGGAGGACGAAAATGACCTAAATGTTAATCCAATGACACAAATGAATTTATTGGATGCACAAGAATGGTTAAAAACCCTAATTGCACAAGAATAAGCCTAGGGAGGATGAAAATGGCCTAAATGTCAATCCAATGAAACAAATGAACTTATTGGATGCACAAGATTGGTTAAAAACCCTAAATCCACATAAATAAGCCTAGGGAGGACGAAAATGTCCTAATTGTTTATCCAATGACACAAATGAACTTTTTGGCTGCACAAGATTGGTTAGAAACCCTAATTGGACAAGAATAAGCCTAGGGAGGACGAAAATGACCTAAATGTTCATCCAATGACACAAACACACCTATTGGATGCACAAGATCGGTTAAAAAGAATAATTCGACAAGAATAAGCTTTAAGAGGACGAAAATAACCTAAATGTTCATCCAATGACACAAATGAACTTATTGGATGCACAAGATTGGTTAACAACCCTAATTGGTGAAGAATAAGCCTAGGGAGGACGAAAATGACCAAAATGTTGATCCAATGAAACAAATGACCGTATTGGATGCACAACATTGGTTCAAAACCCTAATTGGACAAGAATAAGCCTAGGGAGGACGAAAATGACCTAAATGTTAATCCAATGACACAAAGAAACTTATTCGATGCACAAGATTGGTTAAAAACCCTAATAGCACAAGAATAAGCCTAGGGAGGACGAAAATGACCTAAATGTTCATCCAATGACATAAACACACCTATTGGATGCACAAGATTGGTTAAAAAGCCTAATTGCACAACAATAAGCCCACGGAGGACGAAAATGACCTAAATGTTCATCCAATGACATAAACACACCTATTGGATGCACAAGATTGGTTAACAACCCTAATTGGACAAGAATAAGCCTAGGGAGGACGAAACTGACCAAAATGTTAATCCAATGACACAAATAAACTTATTGGATGCACAAGATTGGTTAAAAACCCTAATTGCACAAGAATAAGCCTATGGAGGACGAAAATGACCTAAATGTTATCCAATGACACAAATGAATTTATTGGATGCACAAGATTGGTTAAAAACCCTAATTGGACAAGTACAAGCCTAGGGAGGACGAAAATGGCATAAATATTAATCCAATGAAACAAATGAACTTATTGGATGCACAAGATTGGTTAAAAAACCCTAATTCCACATAAATAAGCCTAGGGAGCACGAAAATGACCTAATTGTTATTCCAATGACACAAACACACCTATTGGATGCAAAAGATTGGTTAAAAACCCTAATTGCACAAGAATAAGCCTATGGAGGACGAAAATGACCTAAATGTTCATCCAATGATATAAACATACCTATTGGATGCACAAGATTCGTTAAAAACCCAAATTGCACAAGAATAAGCCTAGGGATGACGAAAATGACCTAAATGTTCATCCAATGACATAAACACACCTATTGGATGCACAAGATTGGTTAAAAACCTTAATTGCATAATAATAAGACTAGGGAGGACGAAAATGACCTAAATGTTCATCCAATTACATAAACACAACTATTGGATGCAAAAGATTGGTTAAAAACCCTAATTGCACAAGAATAAGCCTAGGGAGGACGAAAATGACCTAAATGTTCATCCAATGACATAAACACACTTATTGGATGCACAAGATTGGTTAAAAACCCTAATTGGACAAGAATAAGCCTATGGGGATGAAAATGACCAAAATGTTAATCCAATGACACAAATAAACTTATTGGATGCACAAGATTTGTTAAAAACCCTAATTGCACAAGACTAAGCCTAGGGAGGACGAAAATGACCTAAATGTTAATCTTATGACAGAAAATGAATTTATTGGATGCACAAGAATGGTTAAAAACCCAAATTGCACAAGAATAAGCCTAGGGAGGATGAAAATGGCCTAATTGTTAATCCAATGACACAAATGAACTTTTTGGCTGCACAAGATTGGTTAGAAACCATAATTGCACAATAATAAGCCTAGGGAGGACGAAAATGACCTAAATGTTCATCCAATGACATAAACACACCTATTGGATGCACAAGATTGGTTAAAAACCCTAATTGGACAAGAATAAGCCTAGGGAGGACGAAAATGACCTAAATCTTCAACCAATGACACAAACATACCTATTGGATGCACAAGATTGGTTAAAAAGCATAATTCGACAAGAATAAGCCTTAAGAGGACGAAAATAACCTAAATGTTCATCCAATGACACAAATGAACTTATCGGATGCACAAGATTGGTTAACAACCCTAATTGGAGAAGAATAAGCCTAAGGAGGACGAAAATGACCAAAATGTTAATCCAATGAAACAAATGACCGTATTGGATGCACAACATTGGTTCAAAACCCTAATTGGACAAGAATAAGCCAAGGGAGGACGAAAATGACCTAAATGTTCATCCAATGACATAAACACACTTATTGGATACACAAGATTGGTTAAAAACCCTAATTGGACAAGAATAAGCCTATGGAGATGAAAATGACCAAAATGTTAATCCAATGACACAAATAAACTTATTGGATGCACAAGATTTGTTAAAAACCCTAATTGCACAAGACTAAGCCTAGGGAGGACGAAAATGACCTAAATGTTAATCCAATGACACAAATGAATTTATTGGATGCACAAGAATGGTTAAAAACCTTAATTGCACAAGAATAAGCCTAGGGAGGATGAAAATGGCCTAAATGTCAATCCAATGAAACAAATGAACTTATTGGATGCACAAGATTGGTTAAAAACCCTAAATCCACATAAATAAGCCTAGGTAGGACGAAAATGTCCTAATTGTTTATCCAATGACACAAATGAACTTTTTGGCTGCACAAGATTGGTTAGAAACCCTAATTGGACAAGAATAAGCCTAGGGAGGACGAAAATGACCTAAATGTTCATCCAATGACACAAACACACCTATTGGATGCACAAGATTGGTTAAAAAGAATAATTCGACAAGAATAAGCTTTAAGAGGACGAAAATAACCTAAATGTTCATCCAATGACACAAATGAACTTATTGGATGCACAAGATTGGTTAACAACCCTAATTGGTGAAGAATAAGCCTAGGGAGGACGAAAATGACCAAAATGTTAATCCAATGAAACAAATGACCGTATTGGATGCACAACATTGGTTCAAAACCCTAATTGGACAAGAATAAGCCTACGGAGGACGAAAATGACCTAAATGTTAATCCAATGACACAAAGAAACTTATTCGATGCACAAGATTGGTTAAAAACCCTAATAGCACAAGAATAAGCCTAGGGAGGACGAAAATGACCTAAATGTTCATCCAATGACATAAACACACCTATTGGATGCACAAGATTGGTTAAAAACCCTAATTGGACAAGTACAAGCCTAGGGAGGACGAAAATGGCATAAATATTAATCCAATGAAACAAATGAACTTATTGGATGCACAAGATTGGTTAAAAAACCCTAATTCCACATAAATAAGCCTAGGGAGCACGAAAATGACCTAATTGTTATTCCAATGACACAAACACACCTATTGGATGGAAAAGATTGGTTAAAAACCCTAATTGCACAAGAATAAGCCTATGGAGGACGAAAATGACCTAAATGTTCATCCAATGACATAAACATACCTATTGGATGCACAAGATTCGTTAAAAACCCTAATTGCACAAGAATAAGCCTAGGGATGACGAAAATGACCTAAATGTTCATCCAATGACATAAACACACCTATTGGATGCACAAGATTGGTTAAAAACCTTAATTGCATAATAATAAGACTAGGGAGGACGAAAATGACCTAAATGTTCATCCAATTACATAAACACAACTATTGGATGCACAAGATTGGTTAAAAACCCTAATTGCACAAGAATAAGCCTAGGGAGGACGAAAATGACCTAAATGTTCATCCAATGACATAAACACACTTATTGGATGCACAAGATTGGTTAAAAACCCTAATTGGACAAGAATAAGCCTATGGGGATGAAAATGACCAAAATGTTAATCCAATGACACAAATAAACTTATTGGATGCACAAGATTTGTTAAAAACCCTAATTGCACAAGACTAAGCCTAGGGAGGACGAAAATGACCTAAATGTTAATCCAATGACAGAAAATGAATTTATTGGATGCACAAGAATGGTTAAAAACCCTAATTGCACAAGAATAAGCCTAGGGAGGATGAAAATGGCCTAAATGTTAATCCAATGAAACAAATGAACTTATTGGATGCACAAGATTGGTTAAAAACCCAAAATCCAGATAAATAAGCCTAGGGAGGACGAAAATGTCCTAATTGTTAATCCAATGACACAAATGAACTTTTTGGCTGCACAAGATTGGTTAGAAACCATAATTGCACAATAATAAGCCTAGGGAGGACGAAAATGACCTAAATGTTCATCCAATGACATAAACACACCTATTGGATGCACAAGATTGGTTAAAAACCCTAATTGGACAAGAATAAGCCTAGGGAGGACGAAAATGACCTAAATGTTCATCCAATGACACAAACATACCTATTGGATGCACAAGATTGGTTAAAAAGCATAATTCGACAAGAATAAGCCTTAAGAGGACGAAAATAACCTAAATGTTCATCCAATGACACAAATGAACTTATTGGATGCACAAGATTGGTTAACAACCCTAATTGGAGAAGAATAAGCCTAATGAGGACGAAAATGACCAAAATGTTAATCCAATGAAACAAATGACCGTATTGGATGCACAACATTGGTTCAAAACCCTAATTGGACAAGAATAAGCCAAGGGAGGACGAAAATGACCTAAATGTTCATCCAATGACATAAACACACTTATTGGATACACAAGATTGGTTAAAAACCCTAATTGGACAAGAATAAGCCTATGGGGATGAAAATGACCAAAATGTTAATCCAATGACACAAATAAACTTATTGGATGCACAAGATTTGTTAAAAACCCTAATTGCACAAGACTAAGCCTAGGGAGGACGGAAATGACCTAAATGTTAATCCAATGACAGAAAATGAATTTATTGGATGCACAAGAATGGTTAAAAACCCTAATTGCACAAGAATAAGCCTAGGGAGGATGAAAATGGCCTAAATGTTAATCCAATGAAACAAATGAACTTATTGGATGCACAAGATTGGTTAAAAACCCTAAATCCACATAAATAAGCCTAGGGAGGACGAAAATGTCCTAATTGTTAATCCAATGACACAAATGAACTTTTTGGCTGCACAAGATTGGTTAGAAACCATAATTGCACAATAATAAGCCTAGGGAGGACTAAAATGACCTAAATGTTCATCCAATGACATAAACACACCTATTGGATGCACAAGATTGGTTAAAAACCCTAATTGGACAAGAATAAGCCTAGGGAGCACGAAAATGACCTAAATGTTCATCCAATGACATAAACACACCTATTGGATGCACAAGATTGGTTAAAAACCATAATTTCATAATAATAAGACTAGGGAGGACGAAAATGACCTAAATGTTCATCCAATGACACAAATAAACTTATTGGATGCACAAGATTGGTTAAAAACCCTAATTGCACAAGAATAAGCCTAGGGAGGACGAAAATAACCTAAATGTTAATCCAATGACACAAATGAATTTATTTGATGCACAAGATTGGATAAAAACCCTAATTGGACATGAATAAGCCTAGGGAGGACGAAAATGGCATAAATATTAATCCAATGAAACAAATGAACTTATTGGATGCACAAGATTGGTTAAAAACCCTAATTCCACATAAATAAGCCTAGGGAGGAAGAAAATGACCTAAATGTTAATCCAATGACACAAAGAAACTTATTGGATGCACAAGATCGGTTAAAAACCCTAATAGCACTAGAATAAGCCTAGGGAGGACGAAAATGACCTAAATGTTCATCCAATGACATAAACACACCTATTGGAAGCACAAGATTGGTAAAAAACCCTAATTGCACAAGAATAAGCCCAGGGAGGACGAAAATGACCTAAATGCTCATCCAATGACATAAACACACCTATTGGATGCACAAGATTGGTTAACAACCCTAAGTGGACAAGAATAAGCCTAGGGAGGACGAAACTGACCAAATGTTAATCCAATGACACAAATAAACTTATTGGATGCACAAGATTGGTTAAAAACCCTAATTGCACAAGAATAAGCCTAGGGAGGACGAAAATGAACTAAATGTTAATCCAATGACACAAATGAATTTATTGGATGCACAAGATTGGTTAAAAACCCTTATTGGACAAGAATAAGCCTAGGAAGGACGAAAATTGCATAAATATTAATCCAATGAAACAAATGAACTTATTGGATGCACAAGATTGGTTAAAAACCCTAATTCCACATAATAAGCCTAGGGAGGACGAAAATGACCTAATTGTTAATCCAATGACACAAACACAACTATTGGATGCACAAGATTGGTTAAAAACCCTAATTGCACAAGAATAAGCCTAGGGAGGACGAAAATGACCTAAATGTTCACCCAATGACATAAAACATACCTATTGGATGCACAAGATTGGTTAAAAACCCTAATTGGACAAGAATAAGCCTAGGGAGGACGAAAATTACCTAAATGTTCATCCAACGACATAAACACACATATTGGATGCACAAGATTGGTTAAAAACTATAATTGCACAATAATAAGACTAGGGAGGACGAAAATGACCTAAATGTTCATCCAATGACACAATTAAACTTATTGGATGCACAACATTGGTTAAAAACCCTAATTGCACAAGAATAAGCCTAGGGAGGACGAAAATAACCTAAATGTTAATCCAATGACACAAATGAATTTATTTGATGCACAAGATTGGATAAAAACCCTAATTGGACATGAATAAGCCTAGGGAGGACAAAAATGGCATAAATATTAATCCAATGAAACAAATGAACTTATTGGATGCACAAGATTGGTTAAAAACCCTAATTCCACATAAATAAGCCTAGGGAGGAAGAAAATGACCTAAATGTTAATCCAATGACACAACGAAACTTATTGGATGCACAAGATCGGTTAAAAACCCTAATAGCACAAGAATAAGCCTAGGGAGGACGAAAATGACCTAAATGTTCATCCAATGACATAAACACACCTATTGGATGCACAAGATTGGTAAAAAACCCTAATTGCACAAGAATAAGCCCAGGGAGGACGAAAATGACCTAAATGTTCATCCAATGACATAAACACACCTATTGGATGCACAAGATTGGTTAACAACCCTAATTGGACAAGAATAAGCCTAGGGAGGACAAAACTGACCAAAATGTTAATCCACTGACACAAATAAACTTATTGGATGCACAAGATTGGTTAAAAACCCTAATTGCACAAGAATAAGCCTTGGGAGGACGAAAATGACCTAAATGTGAATCCAATGACATAAATGAATTTATTGGATGCACAAGATTGGTTAAAAACCCTTATTGGACAAGAATAAGCCTAGGGAGGATGAAAATTGCATAAATATTAATCCAATGAAACAAATGAACTTATTGGATGCACAAGATTGGTTAAAAACCCTAATTCCACATAATAAGCCTAGGGAGGACGAAAATGACCTAATTGTTAATCCAATGACACAAACACACCTATTGGATGCACAAGATTGGTTAAAAACCCTAATTGCACAAGAATAAGCCTAGGGAGGACGAAAATGACCTAAATGTTCACCCAATGACATAAACATACCTATTGGATGCACAAGATTGGTTAAAAACCCTAATTGGACAAGAATAAGCCTAGGGAGGACGAAAATTACCTAAATGTTCATCCAACGACATAAACACATCTATTGGATGCACAAGATTGGTTAAAAACCATAATTGCACAATAAAAGACTAGGGAGGACGTAAATGACCTAAATGTTCATCCAATGACACAAATAAACTTATTGGATGCACAAGATTGGTTAAAAACCCTAATTGCGCAAGAATAAGCCTAGGGAGGACGAAAATAACCTAAATGTTAATCCAATGACACAAATGAATTTATTTGATGCACAAGATTGGATAAAAAGCCTAATTGGACATGAATAAGCCTAGGGAGGACGAAAATGGCATAAATATTAATCCAATGAAACAAATGAACTTATTGGATGCACAAGATTGATTAAAAACCCTAATTCCATATAAATAAGCCTAGGGAGGACGAAAATGACCTAATTGTTAATCCAATGACACAAACACACCTATTGGATTCACAAGATTGGTTAAAAACCCTAATTGCACAAGAATAAGCCTAGGGAGGAAGAAAATGACCTAAATGTTCATCCAATGACCTTAACACACGTATTGGATGCACAAGATTGGTTAAAAACCATAATTGCACAATAATAAGCCTAGGGAGGATGAAAACGACCTAAATGTTAATCCAATGACATTAACACACCTATTGGATGCACAAGATTGGTTAAAAACCCTAATTGGACAAGAATAAGGCTAGGGAGGACAAAAATGACCAAAATATTAATCCAATGACAAAAATGAACTTATTGGATGCACAAGATTGGTTAAAAACCCTAATTGCACAAGAATAATCCTAGGGAGGAAGAAAATGACCTAAATGTTCATCCATTGACACAAACACACCCATTGGATGCACAAGATAATTCGACAAGAATAAGCCTTTGGTGGACGAAAATGACCTAAATGTTCATCCAATGACATAAATGAACTTATTGGATGCACAAGATTGGTTAAAAACACTAATTGGACAAGAATAAGCCTAGGGAGGACGAAAATGGCCTAAATGTTAATCCAATGACACAAATGAACTTTTTGGATGCACAAGATTGGTTAAACACCATAAGAACACAAGAATAAGCCTAGGGAGGACGAAAATGACCTAAATGTTCATCCAATGACCTAAACACTCCTATTGGATGCACAAGATTGGTTAAAAACCCTAATTGAACAAGAATAAGCCTAGGGAGGACGAAAATGACCTAAATGTTAATACAATGACACAAATAAACTTATTGGATGCACAAGATTGGTTAAAAACCCTAATTGCACAAGAATAAGCCTAGGGAGGACGAAAATGATCTAAATGTTCATCCAATGACATAAACACACCTATTGGATGCAGAAGATTGGTTAAAAACCCTAATTGGACAAAAATAAGCCTAGGGAGGACGAGAATGACCTAAATGTTCATCCAATGACATAAACACACCTATTGGATGCAGAAGATTGGTTAAAAACCCTAATTGCACAAGAATAAGCCTAGGGAGGACTAAAATGAACTAAATGTTAATCCAAAGACACAAATGAATTTATTGGATGCACAAGATTGGTTAAAAACCCTAATTGCACAAGACTAAGCCTAGGGAGGACGAAAATGACCTAAATGTGAATCCAATGACACAAATGAATTTATTGGATGCACAAGAATGGTTAAAAACCCTAATTGCACAAGAATAAGCCTAGGGAGGATGAAAATGGCCTAAATGTTAATCCAATGAAACAAATGAACTTATTGGATGCACAAGATTGGTTAAAAACCCTAAATCCACATAAATAAGCCTAGGGAGGACGAAAATGTCCTAATTGTTAATCCAATGACACAAATGAACTTTTTGGCTGCACAAGATTGGTTAGAAACCATAATTGCACAATAATAAGCCTAGGGAGGACGAAAATGACCTAAATGTTCATCCAATGACATAAACACACCTATTGGATGCACAAGATTGGTTAAAAACCCTAATTGGACAAGAATAAGCCTAGGGAGGACGAAAATGACCTAAATGTTCATCCAATGACACAAACACACCTATTGGATGCACAAGATTGGTTAAAAAGCATAATTCGACAAGAATAAGCTTTAAGAGGATGAAAATATTATTATGTTCATCCAATGACACAAATGAACTTATTGGATGCACAAGATTAGTTAACAACCCTAATTGGTGAAGAATAAGCCTAGGGAGGACGAAAATGACCAAAATGTTAATTCAATGAAACCAATGACCGTATTGGATGCACAACATTGGTTCAAAACCCTAATTGGACAAGAATAAGCGTAGGGAGGACGAAAATGACCTAAATGTTAATCCAAAGACACAAAGAAACTTATTGGATGCACAAGATTGGTTAAAAACCCTAATAGCACAAGAATAAGCCTAGGGTTGACGAAAATGACCTAAATGTTCATCCAATGACATAAACACACCTATTGGATGCACAAGATTGGTTAAAAACCCTAATTGCACAACAATAAGCCCACGGAGGACGAAAATGACCTAAATGTTCATCCAATGACACAAATGAATTTATTGGATGCACAAGATTGGTTAAAAACCCTAATTGGACAAGTACAAGCCTAGGGAGGACGAAAATGGCATAAATACTAATCCAATGAAACAAATGAACTTATTGGATGCACAAGATTGGTTAAAAAACCATAATTCCACATAAATAAGCCTAGGGAGCACGAAAATGACCTAATTGTTATTCCAATGACACAAACACACCTATTGGATGCACAAGATTGGTTAAAAACCCTAATCGCACAAGAATAAGCCTAGGGAGGACGAAAATGACCTAAATGTTCATCCAATGACATAAACATACCTATTGGATGCACAAGATTGGTTAAAAACCCTAATTGCACAAGAATAAGCCTAGGGATGACAAAAATGACCTAAATGTTCATCCAATGACATAAACACACCTATTGGATGCACAAGATTGGTTAAAAACCATAATTGCATAATAATAAGACTAGGGAGGACGAAAATGACCTAAATGTTCATCCAATTACATAAACACAACTATTGGATGCACAAGATTGGTTAAAAACCCTAATTGCACAAGAATAAGCCTAGGGAGGACGAAAATGACCTAAATGTTCATCCAATGACATAAACACACTTATTGGATGCACAAGATTGGTTAAAAACCCTAATTGGACAAGAATAAGCCTATGGGGATGAAAATGACCAAAATGTTAATCCAATGACACAAATAAACTTATTGGATGCACAAGATTTGTTAAAAACCCTAATTGCACAAGACTAAGCCTAGGGAGGATGAAAATGACCTAAATGTTAATCCAATGACAGAAAATAAATTAATTGGATGCACAAGAATGGTTAAAAACCCTAAATCCACATAAATAAGCCTAGGGAGGACAAAAATGTCCTAATTGTTAATCCAATGACACAAATGAACTTTTTGGCTGCACAAGATTGGTTAGAAACCATAATTGCACAATAATAAGTCTAGGGAGGACGAAAATGACCTAAATGTTCATCCAATGACATAAACACACCTATTGGATGCACAAAATTGGTTAAAAACCCTAATTGGACAAGAATAAGCCTAGGGAGGACGAAAATGACCTAAATGTTCATCCAATGACACAAACACACCTATTGGATGCACAAGATTGGTTAAAATGCATAATTCGACAAGAATAAGCCTTAAGAGGACGAAAATAACCTAAATGTTCATTCAATGACACAAATGAACTTATTGGATGCACAAGATTGGTTAACAACCCTAATTGGAGAAGAATAAGCCTAGGGAGGACGAAAATGACCAAAATGTTAATCCAATGAAACAAATGACCGTATTGGATGCACAACATTGGTTCAAAACCCTAATTGGACAAGAATAAGCCTAGGGAGGACGAAAATGACCTAAATGTTAATCCAATGACACAAAGAAACTTATTGGATGCACAAGATTGGTTAAAAACCCTAATTGCACAAGAATAAGCCTAGGGAGGACGAAAATGACCTAAATGTTCATCCAATGACATAAACACACCTATTGGATGCACAAGATTGGTTAAAAATCCTAATTGCACAACAATAAGCCCACTGAGGACGAAAATGACCTAAATGTTCATCCAATGACATAAACACACCTATTGGATGCACAAGATTGGTTAACAACCCTAATTGGACAAGAATAAGCCTAGGGAGGACGAAACTGACCAAAATGTTAATCCAATGACACAAATAAACTTATTGGATGCACAAGATTGGTTAAAAACCCTAATTGCACAAGAATAAGCCTATGGAGGACGAAAATGACCTAAATATTATCCAATGACACAAATGAATTTTTTGGATGCACAAGATTGGTTAAAAACCCTAATTGGACAAGTATAAGCCTAGGGAGGACGAAAATGACATAAATATCAATCCAATGAAACAAATGAACTTATTGGATGCACAAGATTGGTTAAAAACCCTAATTCCACATAAATAAGCCTAGGGATGACGAAAATGACCTAAATGTTTATCCAATGACATAAACACACCTATTGGATGCACAAGATTGGTTAAAAACCATAATTGCATAATAATAAGACTAGGGAGGACGAAAATGACCTAAATGTTCATCCAATGACACAAATAAACTTATTGGATGCACAAGATTGGTTAAAAACCCTAATTGCACAAGAATAAGCCTAGGGAGGACGAAAATAACCTAAATGTTAATCTAATGACACAAATGAATTTATTTGATGCACAAGATTGGATAAAAACCCTAATTGGACATGAATAAGCCTAGGGAGGACGAAAATGGCATAAATATTAATCCAATGAAACAAATGAACTTATTGGATGCACAAGATTGGTTAAAAATCCTAATTCCACAAAAATAAGCCTAGGGAGGACGAAAATGACCTAATTGTTAATCCAATGACACAAACACACCTATTGGATGCATAAGATTGGTTAAAAATCCAAATTGCACAAGAATAAGCCTAGGGAGGACGAAAATTACCTAAATGTTTATCCAATGACATAAACACATCAATTGGATGCACAAGATTGATTAAAAACCATAATTGCACAATAATAAGACTAGGGAGGACGAAAATGACCTAAATTTTCATCCAATGACACAAATAAACTTATTGGATGCACAAGATTGGTTAAAAACCCTAATTGCACAACAATAAGCCTAGGGAGGACGAAAATAACCTAAATGTTAATTCAATGACACAAATGAATTTATTTGTTGCACTAGATTGGATAAAAACACTAATTGGACATGAATAAGCCTAGGGAGGACGAAAATGGCATAAATATTAATCCGATGAAACAAATGAACTTATTGGATGCACAAGATTGATTAAAAACCCTAATTCCACATAAATAAGCCTAGGGAGGACGAAAGTGACCTAATTGTTAATCCAATGTCACAAACACACCTATTGGATTCACAAGATTGGTTAAAAACCCTAATTGCACAAGAATAAGCCTAGGGAGGACGAAAATGTCCAAAATGTTCATCCAATGACATAAACACACGTATTGGATTCACAAGATTGGTTAAAAACCATAATTGCACAATAATAAGCCTAGGGAGGACGAAAACGACCTAAATGTTCATCCAATGACATTAACACACCTATTGGATGCACAAGATTGGTTAAAAACCCTAATTGGACAAGAATAAGCCTATGGAGGACAAAAATGACTTAAATATTAACCTAATGACAAAAATGAACTTATTGGATGCACAAGATGGGTTAGAAACCCTAATTGCACAAGAATAATCCTAGGGAGGAAGAAAATGACCTAAATGTTCATCCAATGACACAAAGACACCTATTGGATGCACAAGATAATTCGACAAGAATAAGCCTTGGTGTTGGAAAATTATGACTTCTTTTGATTATCACAGAGAGAATTAAGATCAAATCCAACTAGTTCGACATAATTCCCTTATTAATCATTCAATGTTCATACAAATCATACACAGCGGAAATTAAAATACACATACAATTATGACAAGGAGCATACAACATTAAGCAGGTATATAATACTGGAAAATTAAAGAGAAAGGGATAAGGAAGATTGCACCAAGATTTATCCTGGTTCAGCCGTTGATCCAACGACCTACATCCAGTCCTGTAATCATAATCATGATTCCAGCCTTTTTCACTATAGAATGAATTCGAGTACTTTTACAGATTTTCCAGTCTTCTACACGACCTATCAATCTAACTCCCTTCACTTCTATCTTGTCACCCCTTTGATCCTTGTAGTTTATCCCCAAACTCACACAAGATCAAAGTAGACTTCCTCTTGATGATGACACAACAACAAGGATAGCCACCAGTTTCTAAACTGGATTTTGTTACAGCATCAATTACAAAGAATTGTATTTTTCACGAACAAAGAAAAATAGTATCAAGAGATGTGTTCAATCACTCTAGCATCACACAAAGAAATTTGATTTGCTAATGAATATTTTTGTGTGTTAGAAAACTTTTCTTTCAAAGTGTTTTCAGAGATATGCAAGATTGAGAGCAAAAGGTTCTGAAAAATGTGAAAAGTTTTTGTGCAAGGGTTCTTTCTTATTTTGGTTGTGTGTGTAAAAAAATATTTGAGGCACCATATATATATTCAAGGCAAACACCAGGACAATCGATTGCCCAATCGAGTTTGTAAGAATACAATCGATTGCTGCATCGAATGTCGTATATTCTGTGTTTCTGGAATCTTGAATTATATAGGCTTCACTTGATTGGTCAATCGATTGATCAAGTTTCTGAATCAGACCTGATGCTATGAAAACCTTTCAATCGAGTGAGCAATCGATTTGTTCAAAACTGGGTGCTCACTGTGATATGAAATATAGCATCAATCGAGTTGTCAGTCTATTGTGCAATCGACTGGACAATCGATTGTCGTGATCAAGTGATTCAGACCTGATTCCATATTTTCCTTTCAATCGAGTGAGCAATCGATTTGTTTAAAACTGGATGCTCACTGTGATATGAAATATGGCATCAATCGATTGGTCAATCGAGTATCGTGGTCATATTGACTCAGATACTACAGACAATCAAGTTGCCAATCGAGTGATCAATCGATTGGTCAATCGAGTGGGCACTGACTGAGTGCTCTCTGTAACTTGAATTTCAGCATCAATCGATTTGTTAGTCTACTGTGCAATCGACTGGACAATCGATTGATCTTGTTACAGACCTCAATTGTTTAAAACATTTTATGTGCCATTCGATTTATGACTCATTCAATCGATTGGTCAATCGAGTGTTTTCAAATTTAAGTTTCATAACACATGAATGAATGACAAAACTTATTGGCATATCTTGTGTGAGACTTTAGTGATTGTTTACTTAACTTGATACCTAGACACCTAATACACCTATACACAAATTGCATCTTCCTCAAGTGCATCCTCCAACTGTGGTTGATTCCTTGAGTTGCAAACTATTGTTCCAAGTGTTGTGGTGTTTCCATGTATGCTTGAAATGTTTCTTGATTCAAAACATTAGATAAAGCAACTATTTAATGTGCACTTGTATGTTTGGGACATAAATCAAAAACTAGATCAGGGAAGCTTATGGCTTACAATCTCCCCCTTTTTGATTTAATGACAAACATACAATTAATAATGAGATTATAATAGAAAGCTCCCCCTTAGTTTTGGAATGCATGATACAAACATTTTAGTGCATGACCAGGGAGTCATTCAAATTAGTGTAACATGTATTTGATTTAGATGAACATAAAATATCAGAGCTTAATGTGTATCAGACCATGAATATGCATTAATCAGGACATATGCAAAATATCAGATTATCAGAGTTATAATATCAGAATGTTAATCCAGCATATACAGTCTCATCAGATACAAAACATAATCAAATACATAATCTCAAAATCAATCAAAATCTCATATATTAATCAAATAATCTCCCCCTTTTTGTCATTAATACAAAAAGACATACGGCAAAAAAAAATAACAGGAGGAAATTAATAAGCAGCATATGTAAGAACAGACAAACAACCAGCAACAACCATCATCAAACTAAACCTAGACAACTAAACCTTAGGCTTGATCCTCATTATCACCAGCAGGAGGAGGAGAGACCGCTGTATTACCCTCAGCAGGTGTCTTCTCCCCATGAGAATCAGAACCAACTTCAATGTCCTGGTTTGGTTCTACAGTTGATTGCCTCCCAATCTCTGCAATATCTTCAAAAGACATTTTGAGACCCAAGTGCTCCTGGATGTCTGAAACATCCTTCTTAACTGATTCCAAGGCAGTTTGAAGCTTTAGAAGAGAAGATTCCACCCTCTCACTATGTTCAGCTTGACGTTTCAAAATCTCCATCAACTTTGCCATGATATCAGAAGATCCTTCAGCTTGTGTAGGTGCTTGGGCACTTGACTGGGCTTGATCAGCACATGGTTGTGCATGATCAGTAGTTGTTGGAGTTCTTGTCCAAACATTGTTGATCCGTCTTATCTGCATTTGGTTGACAATAGCTTCACCAAATGTATGAGTGGTTGTGAGTGATTCTTCATTGGCTAAAGACACCTTGAAATGCCTCAGAATTCTCATAACCAATTGGGGGTAGGGCAGGATGTGTTTTCCTTGTGCTGATTCATTCATGTTAAGCAGCACAATCAATGCCTAACTCATTTTCAGTTCTTTGTACAGTCCCCACAGCAAGATAATATCTAGCCGCTGTACAACTGCATGATTTCCAGCTCTAGGTACTAACATTCGTGTTAGCACGTACATGAGCAGCTTGTGCTCAACCTTCATCTGTCCAGCTTGAATTGTTCCTTTCTCAACAAATCCTTCTATCATCAACTCTTGTAAAGCAGCATGCTTGTTGATGGAGTTTTCCCAACCTTCATCTTCTAGAGCATCCTGTGCTCGTCCATCAATAGTGAATCCACAAAAAGGCAAACCAGTTAGCTTTGAAAAATCTTCAAAAGTCATTGTTATTCTTTTGCCTTTCACTTCAGCTTCGAACCCGGTCTTGGTGAGGATGAAAGTGGAATAGAAGGCTCTCACCATCTTTGGCTTTACATCCAAAGAACAGGTAAGAAGGTTTTCCAACCCATGGAACCTTCAATGGTTTTGAAACGAAAAACCATTTTGATCAAAATAAGGAAAATCTAAAGTTCTAGCATCTTGGATTTTCTTTTGGCAAATGATTCTGGAATAGTCTTGCCTTCAGTAGCTTTCTCTTTTGAAGACTTATCCTTCTTAGGAGGAGATGAAGGCTTCTTCTTCTTCTTCTTCAACTCTTTCATTGCATCTCCCAGCAGCTTTTCAGATGGAGGAACTTTCCTCTTTTTGCTTGGTTCAGGGGTATTGGCAACTACTTTGCCCTTGTCCCTCGCCTGTACCTTGTGAGTAGGGATTGAAACCTTTTTAGCTGGAGGTGAAGGAGGTGGAGGAGGTGATGGTGAAGGAGTTCTTCCACTAGAGGTAGACGAAAAAGAAGATGAACTTAATTGTTGAACAACTTTGGAAGAAGGTCCAACAGAAGTAACACTTGGTTTTCTACCAGTTTGTTTAACACGAGCCATTGAATAATGTGAATTTGAGGTTGATTGAATGAAGAAAAGATTGCAGTTGGATGAAGAGTATGATAGCAGAATGCAGCAGTTGATTGACAAATCGTGTTGTGAAGTCTAGGTTTATATAGTACTGCTGAAATTCGATTGCCCAATCGGCTGATTACATTTCTGGGTTGAAAATATGACCGTTACACTCAACCAACGGCTATAATTTTTCTCAACGGATACCTGTCAATCGATTACCCAATCGATGTTCGGGTTGTGATTTCCAAAGGTCCTCAGACTTGTGGCTCACTTTTCCAAAAACAGTCGCATATCCAATCGAATTTTAACCAATTCTCAGTGTATCACTCGATTACCCAATCGAATATCAAAACAACAAATCCAGAAAACTGGTTCTAGAGACATGAACACTCGATTACCCATCCGATTGACTTGATAAGAACTTCAACAGACAGGCTTCTGAGATACTAGCAATCGAATGCCCATTCGATTGAGACGAAAAAAATAAAACAAACATAAACAAAATAAAAACTGAGACACATCCAATCGACGTTACAATCGAATATCGAGTTTCCAGTTTGACACAATGAGGCAATTTTCATCAAGCAATCGATTTCACAATCGAATATTGAGTGAATTAATGCCAGTTTGGTCACAGGACACTCGATTGTGCAGTCGAATTGGCTATAAGGATCAGATTTCATTGGGATCAATGATGCCCAGTTTCATTCTTATAAAGAAGAAACTGTCCTTAGGCAAGGCCTTGGTGAAAATGTCAGCCAACTGCTCAGTTGTATTGACATATTCCATCTTAATCTTGCCCTGTTGATATTGATCTCGAATAAAGTGATGCCTTATTTCAATGTGCTTGGTCCTAGAATGCATGACAGGATTCTTAGTAATATTAATAGCACTAGTGTTATCACACAAAATAGGCACGGTTCCTAGGTCCACTCCAAAGTCTGAAAGATGCTGTTGCATCCAAAGAATTTGAGCGCAACAACTACCAGCAGCAACATACTCAGCTTCAGCGGTTGAGAGAGCTACACTGTTTTGTTTCTTGCTATGCCAAGAGACAAGAGAGTTCCCTAAGAGTTGGCAAGTACCTGAAGTACTTTTTCTGTCCAATTTGCATCCAGCAAAGTCAGAATCAGAATAACCAACAAGAGTACAAGTAGATCCCTTAGGATACCACAAACGTAGATCTTTGGTTCCTAAAAGATATCTGAAGATTCTCTTAACAGCACTAAGGTGAGATTCCTTGGGATTGGCCTGGTACGTAGCACACATGCACACACTAAACATGATATCTGGTCTACTAGCGGTTAAGTAAAGTAAGGATCCTATTAAACTTCTGAACACAGTCACATCTACAGCTTTACCCTGTTCATCCTTATCTAAGTAGCAGGACTGACTCATAGGCGTGTCAATGGATTTAAATTTTTCAAAATTAAATTTCTTTAGAAGATCACTGCAATATTTTGATTGACTAAGGAAAATGCCATTTTTGCTTTGTTTAATTTGAAATCCCAGGAAGTAAGTCAACTCTCCCATCATGGACATTTCAAATCTGCCTTTCATTGTATTTTCAAAATTTTTACAAAGCTTATCATTTGTTGATCCAAATATTATGTCATCAACATAAATTTGAACCAATAAAATGTCTTTTCCTTGTCTTTTGATAAACAGTGTTTTATCTACATTTCCCCTTGAAAAATTTTCTTGTAAAAGGAAATTACTTAGCTTATCATACCAAGCTCTTGGAGCTTGTTTTAAGCCATAGAGAGCTTTTGTAAGTTTAAACACATGATTTGGAAGCTTAGGATCTTCAAAACCAGGAGTTTGACTTACAAAAACTTCCTCCTTAATATCTCCATTTAAAAAAGCACTTTTAACATCCATTTGAAATAATTTGAAATCCATTATACAAGCATAGGCCAACAGGATCCTAATAGCTTCTAGTCTGGCTACTGGGGCATAAGTCTCATCATAGTCTATTCCCTCTTCCTGGTTGTAACCCTTGGCCACTAACCTAGCTTTATTCCTAGTGATCACACCATTCTCATCCATTTTGTTTCTGAAAACCCACCTAGTTCCTATGACATGTTTATTCTCTGGTCTTGGAACAAGAGTCCATACTTGGTTTCTCTCAAACTGATTGAGCTCTTCTTGCATGGCTACTATCCAGTCAGGGTCCAAAAGAGCTTCCTTAATGTTTTTGGGTTCTACTTGAGAAACAAAGGCTGTAAGGTTGAAAAACTCTCTAAGGGATTTTCTGGTTGAAACACCTTTTGAAATCTCTCCAATAATATTGTCTATGGGATGGTTCTTGGCAAACTTCCACTCTTTGGGTAGATCATCTTCTCTAATTGGTTCAACGCAGTCAGGGTTGGTTGGAGGTTCAGGTTCACTGGTTTCTACAGGTTCAGAATCAACAATATCATCCAATGAGTTACCAACTATAGTAAGAGTGTTGTTCAAGTTTTCATCAAATTTGACATGGACATACTCCTCTATAGTTTTGGTTCTTTTATTGTAGATTCTATAGGCCTTACTAACCTGGGAATACCCTAAAAAAGATGCCCTCATCTGCCTTAGGATCAAACTTACCTAGATGTCCCTTGCCATTGTTTAACACAAAGCACTTACACCCAAAAATCCTAAAGTAGGAGATGTTAGGCTTTCTCCCTTTGTATAACTCATAGGGAGTCTTTTTAAGTATAGGTCTAATAAGAACCCTATTCACTACATGGGATGCAGTGTTAATGGCATCAGCCCAGAAGTACTTAGGAAGATTAGAATCCTTAAGCATGGTTCTAGCCAGCTCTTCTAAGGATCTGTTCTTTCTTTCTACTACTCCATTTTGCTGTGGAGTTCTAGGGGCTGAAAATATGTGTTTGATACCATGATGTTCACAGTAGGTTTGAAAAGCATCATTTTGGAATTCACCTCCATGATCACTTTTTATGGATATGATTTTCTGATTATTCTCATTTTGAACTAAAGCAGCAAATTTCTTAAAAGTTGAGAATGCCTCACTCTTGTGAGTCAGAAAATATGTCCATGTGAACCTGGTGAAATCATCTACCAACACATAGCCGTATAGGTTCCCACCAAAACTTCTAACCTGAGATGGACCAAACAAGTCCATATGAACCAACTCTAAAACCTTCTTGGTTTGCACCAAGTCTATAGGGGGGAAAGAAGATTTAACCAGCTTACTCCTTTCACAGGAATCGCATAGTCTATCCTTAGAGAACTTCCTATTAGGGAGACCTAAGACTAGCTGTTTGTTAACAAGTCTGTTCAGGTGATTCATATTAATATGAGCCACTCGCTTGTGCCACAACCAGCTCTCATCAGCACTAGACAACAGGCAACAAATATCATTGGCAGGTAAAGACTCAAAATCTATCATGTAAATATTATTAACTCTTTTACCTGTAACTTTCATACCTTCAACTTCCTTATGCTCAAGTGTGCAATATGTAGAAGTAAAGTGTACCTTAAACCCTTTATCACATAGCTGACTGATGCTTAGTAAGTTGTGCTTGAGGCCTTCAACAAATAAAACGTCCTTGATAACAGCACTTGAGTTGTTTCCTATATCTCCAATGCCTAGGATCTTTCCTTTGTTGTTATCTCCATATTTGACAAAGCCACCACTTTTTAAGTTCAGAGACAAGAACTTTGACTTGTCTCCGGTCATATGCTTGGAGCATCCACTGTCCAGATACCATGATTGATTTCTGGATGCCAAGCATATCTGCACAACAAAAGTCAGGTTTTGGATTTAGGTACCCAATTCAAATTGGGTCCTGGGGGGTTAGTTTCAAATGATGGTTCTTTAACTTTCCAAATCTGTCTCCATCCTCTGTTGGCACGTTTTTTCAGTTTACAATTAAACACCTTATGTCCCTTTTTGCAGCAAAAATGACATACAACAGCAGGGAATGGTTTCTGATTTGGTATAGTAAAGTTATCATACATTTGTTTAGATTTAACAAATTCCTGATTCCTTTTCGTATGCATGCTTTGTTTATAGCCAAGTCCAGTTTTAACATGTAAATTTCTTTGATCTCTAAGGAGTCTATCTAAGTTATTTTTACCACTGTTAAACTTAGCTACATCACATTTCAGTTCATGAGTTTCTTTTTTCAGTTTTTCATTTATGTCTTTAAGAGACTCATGCTTCAAGTTAACTTCATTAATCAACATGCATTTTTCTTCTAGCTGTTTCTTAGTACTAATCAGTTGTTTGAGTACACTAACATATTCATTATGCAATTCATTAAAGGCATCATGAAGTTCATCATAAGATGGATTAGATTTGGTACTTACTTCACTGTCAGAATCTGAATCATTGTTAGCCATGATACACAGATTAGCTTCTTCATTTTCTGATTCTTCAGATGAATCTTCATCATTGTCATTCCAGGGAATGTAAGCTTTCTTGTTTGAAGACTGTTGATCCTTGCCCTTAGTTTTTGTAGGCTTGTTTCTGTTTTGAAGTTTGTAACACTCAGATCTAATGTGTCCTGTCTTCCCACATTCATAACAAGTTATGACTTTGCTATCACCGGTGTCACCTTTGCTGGAGCCTTTAGTCTTTGAATTCTGTGGTTTTCTTGACTGGCTTCCCTTCTTTTTCAGAAATTTCTTGAATTTTCTGACCAACATTCCTATCTCAGGTTCTTCACTAGATTCACTTTCTGAGCTTTCCGTATCTGGTTCGGATCTTTCTTTGTGAGATTGAGCCTTCAGTGCAAGTCCTTTGCCTTTTCTGTTTGATTGCTCTGTCTCATTTAATCTATGTAGTTTCATCTCATGTTCACGAAGCTTTCCAAACAGCGTTGCTATGGTCATATTGGCAAGATCTTTAGACTCAGCAATAGCAGTTATCTTGGGCTGCCATTCCCTTGACAAACACCTCATAACTTTTCCTATCTGATGTTCATTATCCACAACTTTTCCTAGGGCATGTAGATTGTTAATGATGTGAGTGAATCTCGTTTGTAGATCATTTATGGATTCATCTTTCTTCATGCAGAAAAGTTCATACTCGTGCATTAATGTATTTGTTCTTGCCCGTTTGACGTCTGTAGTGCCTTCATGTGTTTCTTGCAGGGTGTCCCACATTTCCTTTGCAGTCTTGCAATTTGACACTCTGAAGATTTCTTCTGCACTTAAAGCTGATGTTATAATATTTTTTGCTTTGGCATTATATCCAACCTTCTTTTTGTCATCATCAGACCAATCTGCTCTTGGTTTGATGATGCAGGATGATCCCTCAGTGCCTGTAATTTTTGGCACGTAGGGACCATTCTCCACTGCATCTAAAATGTCCAACCCACATGCTTCTAGAAAGATGAGCATCCTCTCTTTCCAGTACATGTATGTTGTACCATTAAATGCAGGGGGTCTGGTTAGAGATGCTCCTTCTCCTAGGAAATCTAAAGAAGTCATTTTCTTTTATGACTTTTTCTCTAAAAAAGTCAGGCTCAAATGCCACTTTTTGGAAAATTATGACTTCTTTTGATTAACACAGAGAGAATTAAGATCAAATCCAACTAGTTCGACATAATTCCCTTATTAATCATACAATGTTCATACAAATCATACACAGCGGAAATTAAAATACACATACAATTATGACAAGGAGCATACAACAATAAGCAGGTATATAATACTGGAAAATCAAAGAGAAAGGGATAAGGAAGATTGCACCAAGATTTATCCTGGTTCATCCGTTGATCCAACGACCTACATCCAGTCCTGTAATCATAATCATGATTCCAGCCTTTTTCACTATAGAATGAATTCGAGTACTTTTACAGATTTTCCAGTCTTCTACACGACCTATCAATCTAACTCCCTTCACTTCTATCTTGTCACCCCTTTGATCCTTGTAGTTTATCCCCAAACTCACACAAGATCAAAGTAGACTTCCTCTTGATGATGACACAACAACAAGGATAGCCACCAGTTTCTAAACTGGATTTTGTTACAGCATCAATTACAAAGAATTGTATTTTTCACGAACAAAGAAAAATAGTATCAAGAGATGTGTTCAATCACTCTAGCATCACACAAAGAAATTTGATTTGCTAATGAATATTTTTGTGTGTTAGAAAACTTTTCTTTCAAAGTGTTTTCAGAGATATGCAAGATTGAGAGCAAAAGGTTCTGAAAAATGTGAAAAGTTTTTGTGCAAGAGTTCTTTCTTATTTTGGTTGTGTGTGTAAAAAAATATTTGAGGCACCATATATATATTCAAGGCAAACACCAGGACAATCGATTGCCCAATCGAGTTTTTAAGAATACAATCGATTGCTGCATCGAATGTCGTATATTCTGTGTTTCTGGAATCTTGAATTATATAGGCTTCACTTGATTGGTTAATCGATTGATCAAGTTTCTGAATCAGACCTGATGTTATGAAAACCTTTCAATCGAGTGAGCAATCAATTTGTTCAAAACTGGGTGCTCACTGTGATATGAAATATAGCATCAATCGAGTTGTCAGTCTATTGTGCAATCGACTGGACAATCGATTGTCGTGATCAAGTGATTCAGACCTGATTCCATATTTTCCTTTCAACCGAGTGAGCAATCGATTTGTTTAAAACTGGATGCTCAATGTGATATGAAATATGGCATCAATCGATTGGTCAATCGAGTATTGTGGTCATATTGACTCAGATACTACAGACAATCAAGTTGCCAATCGAGTGATCAATCGATTGGTCAATCGAGTGGGGACTGACTGAGTGCTCTCTGTAACTTGAATTTCAGAATCAATCGATTTGTCAGTCTACTGTGCAATCGACTGGACAATCGATTGATCTTGTTACATACCTCAGTTGTTTAAAACAGTTTATGTGCCATTCGATTTATGACTCATTCAATCGATTGGTCAATCGAGTGTTTTCAAATTTAAGTTTCATAACACATCAATGAATGACAAAACTTATTGGCATATCTTGTGTGAGACTTTAGTGATTGTTTACTTAACTTGATACCTAGACACCTAATACACCTATACACAAATTGCATCTTCCTCAAGTGCATCCTCCAACTGTGGTTGATTCCTTGAGTTGCAAACTATTGTTCCAAGTGTTGTGGTGTCTCCATGTATGCCTGAAATGTTTCTTGATTCAAAACATTAGATAAAGCAACTATTTACTGTGCACTTGTATGTTTGGGACATAAATCAAAAACTAGATCAGGGAAGCTTATGGCTTACACTTGGGAGGACGAAAATGACCTAAATGTTCATCCAATGACACAAATGAACTTATTGGATGCACAAGATTGGTTAAAAACCCTAATTGGAAAAGAATAAGCCTAGGGAGGACGAAAATGACCTAAATGTTAATCCAATGACACAAATGAACTTTTTGGATGCACAAGATTGGTTAAACACCATAATAGCACAAGAATAAGCCTAGGAAGGACGAAAATGACCTTAATATTCATCCAATGACATAAACACTCCTATTGGATGCACAAGATT
Organism: Cicer pinnatifidum; assembly: GCA_037974775.1. NCBI lineage: Eukaryota > Viridiplantae > Streptophyta > Magnoliopsida > Fabales > Fabaceae > Cicer > Cicer pinnatifidum. The sequence continues at coordinate 25,127,257 of JBBPBR010000008.1, read as the reverse complement.
GGTTAAAAACCCTAATTGGACAAGAATATGCCTAGGGAGGACGAAAATGACCTAAATGTTAATCCAATGACCCAAATAAATTTATTGGATGGACAAGATTGGTTAAAAACCCTAATTGGACAAGAATAAGCCTAGGGAGGACGAAAATGACCTAAATGTTCATCCAATGACATAAACACACCTATTGGATGCACAAGATTGGTTAAAAACCCTAATTGGACAAGAATAAGGCTAGGGAGGACAAAAATCAGCTAAATGTTAATCCAATGACACAAATAAACTTATTGGATGCACAAGATTGGTTAAAAACCCTAATTGGACAAGAATAAGCCTAAGGAGGACGAAAATGAACTAAATGTTAATCCAATGACACAAATGAACTTATTGGATGCACAAGATTGGTTAAAAACCCTAATTGGACAAGAATATGCCTAAGGAGGACGGAAATGACCTAACTGTTAATCCAATGACACAAATGAACTTATTGGATGCACAAGATTGGTTAAAAACCCTAATTGAACAAGAATAAGCCTAGGGAGGACGAAAATGACCTAAATGTTAATCCAATGACACAAATGAACATTTTGGATGCACAAGATTGGTTAAACACCATAATAGCACAAGAATAAGCCTAGGAAGGACGAAAATGACCTTAATATTCATTCAATGACACAAATGAACTTATTGGATGCACAAGATTGGTTAAAAACCCTAATTGCACAAGAATAAGCCTAGGGAGGAAGAAAATGACCTAAATGTTAATCCAATGACACAAATGAACTTTTTGGATGCACAAGATTGGTTAAACACCATAATAGCACAAGAATAAGCCTAGGAAGGACGAAAATGACCTTAATATTCATTCAATGACATAAACACTCCTATTGGATGCACAAGATTGGTTAAAAACCCTAATTGGACAAGAATATGCCTAGGGAGGACGAAAATGACCTAAATGTTAATCCAATGACACAAATAAATTTATTGGATGGACAAGATTGGTTCAAAATACTAATTGCACAAGAATAAGCCTAGGGAGGACGAAAATGACCTAAATGTTCATCCAATGACATAAACACACATTTTTGGATGCACAAGATTGGTTAAAAACCCTAATTGGACAAGAATAAGGCTAGGGAGGACAAAAATCAGCTAAATGTTAATCCAATGATTCAAATAAACTTATTGGATGCACAAGATTGGTTAAAAACCCTAATTGGACAAGAATAAGCCTAAGGAGGACGAAAATGAACTAAATGTTAATCCAATGACACAAATGAACTTATTGGATGCACAAAATTGGTTAAAAACCCTAATTGCACAAGAATAAGCCTAGGGAGGACGAAAATGTTCTAAATGTTAATCCAATGACAAAAATGAACTTATTGGATGCACATGATTGGTTAAAAACCCTAATTGGACAAGAATATGCCTAAGGAGCACAAAATCGACATAAATGTTAATCCAATGACACAAATGAACTTATTGGATGCACAAGATTGGTTAAAAACCCTAATTCCACATAATTAAGCCTAGCGAGGACGAAAATGACCTAAATGTTAATCCAATGACACAATTGAAATTTTTGGATGCACAAGATTGTTTAAAAACCATAATTGCACAAGAATAAGCCTAGGGAGGACGAAAATGACCTAAATGTTAATCCAATGACACAAATTAACTTATTGGATGCACAAGATTGGTTAAAAACCCTAATTGCACAAGAATAAGCCTAGGGAGGAAGAAAATGACATAAATGTTCATCCAATGACATAAACACACCTATTGGATGCACAATATTGGTAAAAAACCCTAATTGCACAAGAATAAGCCTAGGGAGAATGAAAATGATCTAAATGTTAATCCAATGACATAAATGAACTTATTGGATGCACAAGATTGGTTAAAAACCCTAATTGGACAAGAATATGCCTAAGGAGGAAGAAAATGACCTAAATATTAATCCAATGACGCAAATGAACTTATTGGATGAACAAGATTGGTTAAAAACCCTAATTGGACAAGAATAAGCCTAGGGAGGACGAAAATGACCTAAATGTTAATCCAATGACACAAATGAACTTATTGGATGCACAGGATTGGTTAAAAACCCTCATTCCACATAATTAAGCCTAGCGAGGACGAAAATGACCTAAATGTTAATCCAATGACACAAATGAAATTTTTGGATGCACAAGATTGTTTAAAAACCATAATTGCACTGGAATAAGCCTAGGGAGGACGAAAATGACCTAAATGTTAATCCAATGACACAAATAAACTTATTGGATGCACAAGATTGGTTAAAAACACTAATTGCACAAGAATAAGCATAGGGAGGAAGAAAATGACCTAAATGTTCATCCAATGACATAAACACACCTATTGGATGCACAAGATTGGTTAAAAACCCTAATTGCACAAGAATAAGCCTAGGGAAAATGAAAATGATCTAAATGTTAATCCAATGACATAAATGAACTTAATGGATGCACAAGATTGGTTAAAAACCCTAATTGGACTAGAATAAGCCTAGGGAGGACGAAAATGACCTAAATGTTAATCCAATGACACAAATAAATTTATTGGATGGACAAGATTGGTTAAAAACCCTAATTGCAAAAGAATAAGCCTAGGGAGGACGAAAATGACCTAAATGTTCATCCAATGACATAAACACACCTATTGGATGCACAAGATTGGTTAAAAACCCTAATTGGACAAGAATAAGGCTAGGGAGGACAAAAATCACCTAAATGTTAATCCAATGATACAAATAAACTTATTGGATGCACAAGATTGGTTAAAAACCCTAATTGGACAAGAATAAGCCTAAGGAGGACTAAAATGAACTAAATGTTAATCCAATGACACAAATGAACTTATTGGATGCACAAGATTGGTTAAAAACCCTAATTGCACAAGAATAAGCCTAGGGAGGACGAAAATGTTCTAAATGTTAATCCAATGACAAAAATGAACTTATTTCGATGCACATGATTGGTTAAAAACCCTAATTGGACAAGAATATGCCTAAGGAGTACGAAATCGACATAAATGTTAATCCAATGACACAAATGAACTTATTGGATGCAAAAGATTGGTTAAAAACCCTAATTTCACATAATTAAGCCTTGCGAGGACGAAAATGACCTAAATGTTAATCCAATGACACAAATGACATTTTTGGAAGCACAAGATTGTTTAAAAACCTTAATTGCATAAGAATAAGCCTAGGGAGGACGAAAATGACCTAAATGTTCATCCAATGACATAAACACACCTATTGGATGCACAGGACTGGTTAAAAACCCTAATTGCACAAGAATAAGCCTAGGGAGAATGAAAATGATCTAAATGTTCATCCAATGACATAAACACACCTATTGGATGCACCACATTGGTTCAAAACCCCAATTGGACAAGAATAACCCTAGCTAGGACGAAAATGACCTAAATGTTAATCCGATGACACAAATGAACTCATTAGATGCAAAAGATTTGTTAAAAACCCTAATTGGATAAGAATAAGCCTAGGGAGGACGAAAATGACCTAAATGTTCATCCAATGACACAAACACACCTATTGGATGCACAAGATTGGTTAAAAAGCCTAATTGGACAAGAATAAGCCTAGGGAGGACGAAAATGACCTAAATGTTAATCCAATGACACAAATGAACTTATTGGATGCACAAGATTGGTTAAAAACCATAATTGGACAAGAATAAGCCTAGGGAGGACGAAAATGACCTAAATGTTTATCCAATGAAACAAATGAACTTATTGGATGCACAAGATTGGTTAAAAACCCTAATTCCACATAAATAAGCCTAGGGAGGACGAAAATGACCTAACTGTTAATCCATTGACACAAATGAACTTTTTGGATGCACAAGATTGGTTAAAAACCATAATTGCACAATAATAAGCCTAGGGAGGACGAAAATGACCTAAATGTTCATCCAATGACATAAACACACCTATTGGATGCACAAGATTGGTTAAAAACCCTAATTGGACAAGAATAAGCCTAGGGAGGACGAAAATGACCTAAATGTTAATCCAACGACACAAATGAACTTATTGGATGCACAAGATTGGTTAAAAACCCTAATTGCACAAGAATAGTCCTAGGGAGGAAGAAAATGACCTAAATGTTCATCCAAAGACACAAACACACCTATTGAATGCACAAGATTGGTTAAAAGGCATAATTCGACAAGAATAAGCGTTGGGAGGACGAAAATGACCTAAATGTTCATCCAATGACACAAATGAACCTATTGGATGCACAAGATTGGTTAAAAACCCTAATTGGACAAGAATAAGCCTAGGGAGGACGAAAATGACTTAAATGTTAATCCAATGACACAAATGAACTTTTTGGATGCACAAGATTGGTTAAACACCAAAATAGCACAAGAATAAGACTAGGGAGGACGAAAATGACCTAAATGTTCATCCAATGACACAAACACTCCTATTGGATGCACAATATTGGTTAACAACCCTAATTGGACAAGAATAAGCCTAGGGAGGATGAAAATGACCTAAATGTTCATCCAATGACATAAACACACCTATTGGATGCACAAGATTGGTTAAAAACCCTAATTGGACAAGAATAAGCCTAGGGAGGACGAAAATGACCTAAATGTTAATCCAATGACACAAATAAACTTATTGGAAGCCAAGATTGGTTAAAAACCCTAAATGCACAAGAATAAGCCTAGGGAGGACGAAAATGATCTAAATGTTAATCCAATGACAAAAATGAATTTATTGGATGCACATGATTGGTTAAAAACCCTAATTGGACAAGAATATGCCTAAGGAGCACGAAAATGACATAAATGTTAGTCCAAAGACACAAATGAACTTATTGGATGCACAAGATTAGTTAAAAACCCTAATTCCACATAAATAAGCCTAGCGAGGACTAAAATGACCTTAATGTTAATCCAATGATACAAATGAACTTTTTGGATGCACAAGATTGTTTAAAAACCATAATTTCACAAGAATAAGCCTAGGGAGGACGAAAATGACCTAAATGTTAATCCAATGACAGAAATGAACTTATTGGATGCACAAGATTGGTTAAAAACCCTTATTGGACAAGAATAAGCATAGGGAGAATGAAAATGATCTAAATGTTAATCCAATGACATAAATGAACTTATTGGATGCACAAGATTGGTTAAAAACCCTAATTGGACAAGAATATGCCTAAGGAGGACGAAAATGACATAACTATTAATCCAATGACACAAATGAACTTATTGGATGCACAAGACTGGTTAAAAACCCTAGTTGCACAAGAATAATCCTTGGGAGGAAGAAAATTACCTAAATGTTCATCCAATGACACAAACACACCTATTGGATGCACAAGATAATTCGACAAGAATAAGCCTTGGGAGGACGAAAACGACATAAATGTTCATCCAATGATACAGATGAACTTATTGGATGCACAAGATTGGTTAAAAACCCTAATTGGACAAGAATAAGCCTAGGGAGGACGAAAATGACCTAAATGTTAATCCAATGACACAAATGAACTTATTGGATGCACAAGATTGGTTAAAAACCATAATTGGACAAGAATAAGCCTAGGGAGGACGAAAATGACCTAAATGTTAATCCAATGACACAAATGAACTTTTTGGATGCTCAAGATTGGTTAAACACCATAATAGCACAAGAATAAGCTTAGGAAGGACGAAAATGACCTAAATATTCATCCAATGACATAAAAATTCCTATTGGATGCACAAGATTGGTTAAAAACCTAATTGGACACGAATAAGCCTAAGGAGGACGAAAATGAACTGAATGTTAATCCAATGACACAAATGAACTTATTGGATGCACAAGATTGGCTAAAAACCCTAATTGCACAAGAATAAGACTAGGGAGGACGAAAATGTTCTAAATGTTAATCCAATGACAAAAATGAACTTATTGGATGCACATGATTGGTTAAAAACCCTAATTGGACAAGAATATGCCTAAGGAGCACGAAATCGACATAAATGTTAATCCAATGACACAAATGAACTTATTGGATGCACAAGATTGGTTAAAAACCCTAATTCCACATAATTAAGCCTAACGAGGATGAAAATGACCTAAATGTTAATCCAATGACACAAATGAACTTTTTGGATGCACAAGATTGTTTAAAAACCATAATTGCACAAGAATAAGCCTAGGGAGGACGAAAATGACCTAAATGTTAATCCAATGACACAAATAAACTTATTGGATGCACAAGATTGGTTAAAAACCGTAATTGCACAAGAATAAGCATAGGGAGGAAGAAAATGACCTAATGGTTCATCCAATGACTTAAAGACACCTATTGGATGCACAAGATTGGTTAAAAACCCTAATTGCACAAGAATAAGCCTAGGGAGAATGAAAATGATATAAATGTTAATCCAATGACATAAATGAACTTATTGGATGCACAAGATTGGTTAAAAACCCTAATTGCACATAAGTAAGCCTAGGGAGGACGAAAATGACCTTAATGTTAATCCAATGACACAAATAAACTTATTGGATGCACAAGATTGGTTAAAAACCCTAATTGCACAAGAATAGGCATAGGGAGGATGAAAATGACCTAAATGTTCATCCAATGACATAAACACACCTATTTGATGCACAAGATTGGTTAAAAACCCTAATTGCACAAGAATAAGCCTAGGGAGAATGAAAATGATCTAAATGTTAATCCAATGACATAAATGAACTTATTGGATGCACAAGATTGGTTAAAAACCCTAATTGGACAAGAATATGCCTAAGGAGGACGAAAATGACCTAAATGTTAATCCAATGACACAAATGAACTTATTGGATGAACAAGATTGGTTAAAAACCCTAATTGGACAAGAATAAGCCTAGGGAGGACGAAAATGACCTAAATGTTAATCCAATGACACAAATGAACTTATTGGATGCACAACATTGGTTAAAAACCCCAATTGGACAAGAATAACCCTAGCGAGGACGAAAATGACCTAAATGTTAATCCAATGACACAAATGAACTTATTGGATGCAAAAGATTTGTTAAAAACCCTAATTGGATAAGAATAAGCCTAGGGAGGACGAAAATGACCTAAATGTTCATCCAATGACACAAACACACCTATTGGATGCACAAGATTGGTTAAAAAGCCTAATTGGACAAGAATAAGCCTAGGGAGGACGAAAATGACCTAAATGTTAATCCAATGACATAAACACACCTATTGGATGCAAAAGATTGGTTAAAAACCCTAATTGGACAAGAATAAGGCTAGATTGGTTAAAAACCCTAAATGTTAATCCAATGACACAAATAAACTTATTGGATCCACAAGATTGGTTAAAACCCTAATTGGACAAAAATAAGCCTAAGGAGGACGAAAATGAACTAAATGTTAATCCAATGACACAAATGAACTTATTGGATGCACAAGATTGGTTAAAAACCCTAATTGCACAAGAATAAGCCTAGGGAGGACGAAAATGTTCTAAATGTTAATCCAATGACAAAAATGAACTTATTGGATGCACATGATTGGTTAAAAACCCTAATTGGACAAGAATATGCCTAAGGAGCACGAAATCGACATAAATGTTAATCCAATGACACAAATGAACTTATTGGATGCACAAGATTGGTTAAAAACCCTAATTCCACATAATTAAGCCTAGCGAGGACGAAAATGACCTAAATGTTAATCCAATGACACAAATGAACTTTTTGGATGCACAAGATTGTTTAAAAACCATAATTGCACAAGAATAAGCCTAGGGAGGACGAAAATGACCTAAATGTCAATCCAATGACACAAATAAACTTATTGGATGCACAAGATTGGTTAAAAACCCTAATTGCACAAGAATAAGCATAGGGAGGAAGAAAATGACCTAAATGTTCATCCAATGACATAAAGACACCTATTGGATGCACAAGATTGGTTAAAAACCCTAATTGCACATAAGTAAGCCTAGGGAGGACGAAAATGACCTAAATGTTAATCCAATGACACAAATAAACTTGTTGGATGCAAAAGATTGGTTAAAAACCCTAATTGCACAAGAATAAGCATAGGGAGGAAGAAAATGACCTAAATGTTCATCCAATGACATAAACACACCTATTTGATGCACAAGATTGGTTAAAAACCCTAATTGCACAAGAATAAGCCGAGGGAGATTGAAAATGATCTAAATGTTAATCCAATGACATAAATGAACTTATTGGATGCACAAGATTGGTTAAACACCCTAATTGGACAAGAATATGCCTATGGAGGACGAAAATGAACTAAATGTTAATCCAATGACACAAATGAACTTATTGGATGCACAAGATTGGTTAAAAACCCTAATTGGACAAGAATAACCCTAGGGAGGACAAAAATGACCTAAATGTTAATCCAGTGACACAAATGAACTTATTGGATGCACAACATTGGTTAAAAACCCCAATTGGACAAGAATAACCCTAGCGAGGACGAAAATGACCTAAATGTTAATCCAATGACACAAATGAACTTATTGGATGCAAAAGATTTGTTAAAAACCCTAATTGGATAAGAATAAGCCTAGGGAGGACGAAAATGACCTAAATGTTCATCCAATGACACAAACACACCTATTAGATGCACAAGATTGGTTAAAAAGCCTAATTGGACAAGAATAAGCCTAGGGAGGACGAAAATGACCTAAATGTTAATCCAATGACATAAACACACCTATTGGATGCAAAAGATTGGTTAAAAACCCTAATTGGACAAGAATAAGGCTAGATTGGTTAAAAACCCTAAATGTTAATCCAATGACACAAATAAACTTATTGGATCCACAAGATTGGTTAAAACCCTAATTGGACAAAAATAAGCCTAAGGAGGACGAAAATGAACTAAATGTTAATCCAATGACACAAATGAACTTATTGGATGCACAAGATTGGTTAAAAACCCTAATTGCACAAGAATAAGCCTAGGGAGGACGAAAATGTTCTAAATGTTAATCCAATGACAAAAATGAACTTATTGGATGCACATGATTGGTTAAAAACTCTAATTGGACAAGAATATGCCTAAGGAGCACGAAATCGACATAAATGTTAATCCAATGACACAAATGAACTTATTGGATGCACAAGATTGGTTAAAAACCCTAATTCCACATAATTAAGCCTAGCGAGGACGAAAATGACCTAAATGTTAATCCAATGACACAAATGAACTTTTTGGATGCACAAGATTGTTTAAAAACCATAATTGCACAAGAATAAGCCTAGGGAGGACGAAAATGACCTAAATGTCAATCCAATGACACAAATAAACTTATTGGATGCACAAGATTGGTTAAAAACCCTAATTGCACAAGAATAAGCATAGGGAGGAAGAAAATGACCTAAATGTTCATCCAATGACATAAAGACACCTATTGGATGCACAAGATTGGATAAAAACCCTAATTGCACATAAGTAAGCCTAGGGAGGACGAAAATGACCTAAATGTTAATCCAATGACACAAATAAACTTGTTGGATGCAAAAGATTGGTTAAAAACCCTAATTGCACAAGAATAAGCATAGGGAGGAAGAAAATGACCTAAATGTTCATCCAATGACATAAACACACCTATTTGATGCACAAGATTGGTTAAAAACCCTAATTGCACAAGAATAAGCCGAGGGAGAATGAAAATGATCTAAATGTTAATCCAATGACATAAATGAACATATTGGATGCACAAGATTGGTTAAAAACCCTAATTGGACAAGAATATGCCTATGGAGGACGAAAATGAACTAAATGTTAATCCAATGACACAAATGAACTTATTGGATGAACAAGATTGGTTAAAAACCCTAATTGGACAAGAATAACCCTAGGGAGGACAAAAATGACCTAAATGTTAATCCAGTGACACAAATGAACTTATTGGATGCACAACATTGGTTAAAAACCCCAATTGGACAAGAATAACCCTAGCGAGGACGAAATTGACCTAAATGTTAATCCAATGACACAAATGAACTTATTGGATGCAAAAGATTTGTTAAAAACCCTAATTAGATAAGAATAAGCCTAGGGAGGACGAAAATGACCTAAATGTTCATCCAATGACACAAATACACCTATTGGATGCACAAGATTGCTTAAAAAGCCTAATTGGACAAGAATAAGCCTAGGGAGGACGAAAGTGACCTAAATGGTAATCCAATGACACAAATGAACTTATTGGATGCACAAGATTGGTTAAAAAACATAATTGGACAAGAATAAGCCTAGGGAGGACGAAAATGACCTAAATGTTAATCCAATGAAACAAATGAACTTTTTGGATGCACAAGATTGGTTAAACACCATAATAGCACAAGAATAAGCCTAGGAAGGACGAAAATGACCTAAATGTTAATCCAATGACACAAATGAACTTATTGGATGAACAAGATTGGTTAAAAACCCTAATTGGACAAGAATAAGCCTAGGGAGGACGAAAATGTCCTAAATGTTAATCCAATGACACAAATAAATTTATTGGATGGACAAGATTGGTTAAAAACCCTAATTGCACAAGAATAAGCCTAGGGAAAACGAAAAAGACCTAAATGTTCGTCCAATGACATAAAGACACCTATTGGATGCAAAAGATTGGTTAAAAACCCTAATTGGACAAGAATAAGGCTAGGGAGGACAAAAATCAGCTAAATGTTAATCCAATGAAACAAATAAACTAATTGGATGCACAAGATTGGTTAAAACCCTAATTGGACAAGAATAAGCCTAAGGAGGACGAAAATGAACTAAATGTTAATCCAATGACACAAATGAACTTATTGGATGCACAAGATTGGTTAAAAACCCTAATTGCACAAGAATAAGCCTAGGGAGGACGAAAATGTTCTAAATGTTAATCCAATGACAAAAATGAACTTATTGGATGCACATGATTGGTTAAAAACCCTAATTGGACAAGAATATGCCTAAGGAGCACGAAATCGACATAAATGTTAATCCAATGACACAAATGAACTTATTGGATGCACAAGATTGGTTAAAAACCCTAATTCCACATAATTAAGCCTAGCGAGGACGAAGATGACCTAAATGTTAATCCAATGACACAAATGAACTTTTTGGATGCACAAGATTGTTTAAAAACCATAATTGCACAAGAATAAGCCTAGGGAGGACGAAAATGATTTAAATGTTAATCCAATGACACAAATAAACTTATTGGATGCACAAGATTGGTTAAAAACCCTAATAGCACAAGAATAAGCATAGGGAGGAAGAAAATAACCTAAATGTTCATCCAATGACATAAACACACCTATTGGATGCACAAGATTGGTTAAAAACCCTAATTGCACAAGAATACGCCTAGGGAGAATGAAAATGATCTAAATGTTAATCCAATGACATAAATGAACTTATTGGATGCACAAGATTGGTTAAAAACCCTAATTGCACATAAGTAAGCCTAGGGAGGACGAAAATGACCTAAATGTTAATCCAATGACACAAATAAACTTATTGGATGCACAAGATTGGTTAAAAACCCTAATTGCACAAGAATAAGCATAGGGAGGAAGAAAATGACCTAAATGTTCATCCAATGACATAAACACACATATTTGATGCACAAGATTGGTTAAAAACCCTAATTGCACAAGAATAAGCCTAGGGAGAATGAAAATGATCTAAATGTTTATCCAATGACATAAATGAACTTATTGGATGCACAAGATTGGTTAAAAACCCTAATTGGACAAGAATATGCCTAAGGAGGATGAAAATGACCTAAATGTTAATCCAATGACACAAATGAACTTATTGGATGAACAAGATTGGTTAAAAACCCTAATTGGACAAGAATAAGCCTAAGGAGGACGAAAATGACCTAAATGTTAATCCAATGACACAAATGAACTTATTGGATGCACAACATTGGTCAAAAACCCCAATTGGACAAGAATAACCCTAGCGAGGACGAAAATGACCTAAATGTTAATCCAATGACACAAATGAACTTATTGGATGCAAAAGATTTGTTAAAAACCCTAATTGGATAAGAATAAGCCTAGCGAGGACGAAAATGACCTAAATGTTAATCCAATGACACAAACACACCTATTGGATGCACAAGATTGGTTAAAAACCCTAATTCCACATAAATAAGCCAAGGGAGGACGAAAATGAACTAAATGTTAATCCAATGACAGAAATGAACTTATTGGATGCACAAGATTGGTTAAAAACCCTAATTGCACAAGAATACTCCTAGGGAGGAAGAAAATGACCTAAATGTTCATCCAATGACACAAACACACCTATTGGATGCAAAAGATTTGTTAAAAACCATAATTCGACAAGAATAAGCCTTGGTAGGACGAAAATGACATAAATGAAATTATTGGATGCTCAAGATTATTTAAAAACCCTAATTGCACAAGAATAAGCCTATCGAGGACGAAAATGACCTAAACGTTAATCCAATGACACAAATGAACTTATTGGATGAACAAGATTGGTTAAAAACAATAATTGCACAATAATAAGCCTAGGGAGGACGAAAATGACCTAAATGTTCATCCAATGTCACAAACACACCTATTGGATGCACAAGATTGGTTAAAAACCCTAATTGGACAAGAATAAGCCAAGGGAGGACGAAATTGAACTAAATGTTAATCCAATAACACAAATGAACTTATTGGATGCACAAGATTGGTTAAAAACCCTAATTGCACAAGAATAATC
>JBBPBR010000008.1:25096404-25114457 GCA_037974775.1 Cicer pinnatifidum | reverse complement strand
ATTGGTTAAAAACCCTAATTGGACAAGATTAAGCCGATGGAGGACGAAAATGACCTAAATGTTAATCCAATGACACAAATGAACATATTGGATGCACAAGATTGGTTAAAAACCCTAATTGCACAAGAATAAGCCTTGGGAGGACAAAAATGACCTAAATGTTCATCCAATGACACAAACACACCTATTGTATGCACAAGATTGGTTAAAAACCCTTATTGGACAAGAATAAGCCTAGGGAGGACAAAAATGACCTAAATGTTAATCCAATGAAACGAATGAACATATTGGATGCACAAGATTGGTTAAAAACCCTAATTGGACAAGATTAAGCCTACGGAGGACGAAAATGACCTAAATGTTAATCCAATGACACAAACACACCTATTGGATGCACAAGATTGGTTAAAAACCCTAATTCCACATAAATAAGCCAAGGGAGGACGAAAATGAACTAAATGTTAATCCAATGACAGAAATGAACTTATTGGATGCACAAGATTGGTTAAAAACCCTAATTGCACAAGAATACTCCTAGGGAGGAAGAAAATGACCTAAATGTTCATCCAATGACACAAACACACCTATTGGATGCAAAAGATTTGTTAAAAACCATAATTCGACAAGAATAAGCCTTGGTAGGACGAAAATGACATAAATGAAATTATTGGATGCTCAAGATTATTTAAAAACCCTAATTGCACAAGAATAAGCCTATCGAGGACGAAAATGACCTAAACGTTAATCCAATGACACAAATGAACTTATTGGATGAACAAGATTGGTTAAAAACAATAATTGCACAATAATAAGCCTAGGGAGGACGAAAATGACCTAAATGTTCATCCAATGTCACAAACACACCTATTGGATGCACAAGATTGGTTAAAAACCCTAATTGGACAAGAATAAGCCAAGGGAGGACGAAATTGAACTAAATGTTAATCCAATAACACAAATGAACTTATTGGATGCACAAGATTGGTTAAAAACCCTAATTGCACAAGAATAATCCTACGGAGGAAGTAAATGACCTAAATGTTCATCCAATGATACAAACACACCTATTGGATGCACAAGATTGGTTAAAAAGCCTAATTGGACAAGAATAAGCCTAGGGAGGACGAAAATGACCTAAATGTTAATCCAATGACACAAATGAACTTATTGGATGCACAAGATTGGTTAAAAACCCTAGTTGGACAAGAATAAGCTTAGGGAGGGCGAAAATGACCTAAATGTTAATCCAATGAAACAAATGACCTTACTGGATGCACAAGATTGGTTAAAAACCCTAATTTGACAAGAATAAGCCTAGGGAGGACGAAAATGACCTAAATGTTAATCCAACGACACAAACACACCTATTGAATGCACAAGATTGGTTAAAAAGCATAATTCGACAAGAATAAGCCTTGGGAGGACGAAAATGACCTAAATGTTCATCCAATGACACAAATGATCCTATTGGATGGACAAGATTGGTTAAAAACCCTAATTGGACAAGAATAAGCCTAGGGAGGACGAAAATGACCTAAATGTTAATCCAATGACACAAATGAACTTTTTGGATGCAAAAGATTGTTTAAAACCATAATTGCACAAGAATAAGCCTAGGGAGGACGAGAATGACCTAAATGTTAATCCAATGACAAAGATGAATTTTTTGGATGCACAAGATTGGTTAAACACCATAATAGCACAAGAATAAGCCTAGGAAGGACGAAAATGACCTCATTGTTAATCCAATGACACAAATAAACTTATTGGATGCCAAGATTGGTTAAAAACCCTAAATGCACAAGAATAAGCCTAGGGAGGACGAAAATGAACTAAATGTTAATCCAATGACACAAATGAACTTATTGGATGCACAAGATTGGTTAAAAATCCTAATTGCACAAGAATAAGCCTAGGGAGGACGAAAATGTTCTAAATGTTAATCCAATGACAAAAATGAACTTATTGGATGCACATGATTGGTTAAAAACCCTAATTGGACAAGAATATGCCTAAGGAGCACGAAAATGACATAAATGTTAATCCAATGACACAAATGAACTTATTGGATGCACAAGATTGGTTAAAAACCCTAATTCCACATATTTAAGCCTAGCGAGGACGAAAATGATCTAAATGTTAATCCAATGACACAAATGAACTTTTTGGATGCACAAGATTGTTTAAAAACCATAATTGCAAAAGAATAACCCTAGGGAGGACGAAAATGACCTAAATGTTCATCGAATGACATAAACACTACTATTGGATGCACAATATTGGTTAACAACCCTAATTGGACAAGAATAAGCCTAGGTAGGACGAAAATGACCTAAATGTTAATCCAATGACACAAATAAACTTATTGGATGCACAAGATTGGTTAAAAACCCTAATTGCACAAGAATAAGCCTAGGGAGCACGAAAATGACCTATATGTTCATCCAATGACATAAACACAACTATTGGATGGACAAGATTGGTTAAAAACCCTAATTGGACAAGAATAAGCCTAGGGAGGACGAAAATGACCTAAATGTTAATCCAATGACACAAATAAACTTATTGGATGCACAAGATTGGTTAAAAACTCTAAATGCACAAGAATAAGCCTAGGGAGGACGTAAATGAACTAAATGTTAATCCAATGACACAAATGAACTTATTGGATGCACAAGATTGGTTAAAATTCCTAATTGCACAAGAATAAGCCTAGGGAGGACGAAAATGACCTAAATGTTAATCCAATGACACAAATGAACTTATTGGATGAACAAGATTGGTTAAAAACCCTAATTGCACAAGAATAAGCATAGGGAGAATGAAAATGATCTAAATGTTAATCCAATGACATAAATGAACTTAATGGATGCACAAGATTGGTTAAAAACCCTAATTGGACAAGAATAAGCTTAGGGAGGACCAAAATGGCCTAAATGATAATCACAAGACACAAATGAACTTATTGGATGCACAAGATTGGTTAAAAATCATAATTGGACAAGAATATGCCTAGGGAGGACGAAAATGACCTAAATGTTAATCCAGAGACATAAATGAACTTATTGGATGCACAAGAATGGTTAAAAACCCGAATTGCACAAGAATAAGCCTTGGGAGGACGAAAATGACCAAAATGTTCATCCAATGACACAAACACACCTATTGGATGCACAAGACTGGTTAAAAACCATAATTGGACAAGAATAAGCCTAGGGAGGACGAAAATGACCTAAATGTAATTCCAATGACACAAATGAACATATTGGATGCACAAAATTGGTTAAAAACCCTAATTGGACAAGATTAAGCCGATGGAGGACGAAAATGACCTAAATGTTAATCCAATGACACAAATGAACATATTGGATGCACAAGATTGGTTAAAAACCCTAATTGCACAAGAATAAGCCTTGGGAGGACAAAAATGACCTAAATGTTCATCCAATGACACAAACACACCTATTGTATGCACAAGATTGGTTAAAAACCCTTATTGGACAAGAATAAGCCTAGGGAGGACAAAAATGACCTAAATGTTAATCCAATGAAACGAATGAACATATTGGATGCACAAGATTGGTTAAAAACCCTAATTGGACAAGATTAAGCCTACGGAGGACGAAAATGACCTAAATGTTAATCCAATGACACAAACACACCTATTGGATGCACAAGATTGGTTAAAAACCCTAATTCCACATAAATAAGCCAAGGGAGGACGAAAATGAACTAAATGTTAATCCAATGACAGAAATGAACTTATTGGATGCACAAGATTGGTTAAAAACCCTAATTGCACAAGAATACTCCTAGGGAGGAAGAAAATGACCTAAATGTTCATCCAATGACACAAACACACCTATTGGATGCAAAAGATTGGTTAAAAACCATAATTCGACAAGAATAAGCCTTGGTAGGACGAAAATGACATAAATGAAATTATTGGATGCTCAAGATTATTTAAAAACCCTAATTGCACAAGAATAAGCCTATCGAGGACGAAAATGACCTAAACGTAAATCCAATGACACAAATGAACTTATTGGATGAACAAGATTGGTTAAAAACAATAATTGCACAATAATAAGCCTAGGGAGGACGAAAATGACCTAAATGTTCATCCAATGTCACAAACACACCTATTGGATGCACAAGATTGGTTAAAAACCCTAATTGGACAAGAATAAGCCAAGGGAGGACGAAATTGAACTAAATGTTAATCCAATAACACAAATGAACTTATTGGATGCACAAGATTGGTTAAAAACCCTAATTGCACAAGAATAATCGTACGGAGGAAGTAAATGACCTAAATGTTCATCCAATGATACAAACACACCTATTGGATGCACAAGATTGGTTAAAAAGCCTAATTGGACAAGAATAAGCCTAGGGAGGACGAAAATGACCTAAATGTTAATCCAATGACACAAATGAACTTATTGGATGCACAAGATTGGTTAAAAACCCTAGTTGGACAAGAATAAGCTTAGGGAGGGCGAAAATGACCTAAATGTTAATCCAATGAAACAAATGAACTTACTGGATGCACAAGATTGGTTAAAAACCCTAATTCCACATAAATAAGCCTAGGGAGGACGAAAATGACCTAACTGTTAATCCAATGACACAAATGAACTTTTTGGATGCACAAGATTGGTTAAAAACCATAATTGCAAAATAATAAGCCTAGGGAGGACGAAAATGACCTAAATGTTCATCTGATGACATAAACACACCTATTGGATGCACAAGATTGGTTAAAAACCCTAATTGGACAAGAATAAGCCTAGGGAGGACGAAAATGAACTAAATGTTAATCCAATGACACAAATGAACTTATTGGATGCACAAGATTGGTTAAAAACCCTTATTGCACAAGAATACTCCTAGGGAGGAAGAAAATGATCTAAATGTTAATCCAAAGACATAAATGAACTTATTGGATGCAAAAGATTGGTTAAAAACCATAATTCGACAAGAATAAGCCTTGGGAGAACGAAAATGACATAAATGTTCATCCAATGACATAAATGAAATTATTGGATGCTCAAGATTATTTAAAAACCCTAATTGGACAAGAATAAGCCTATGGAGGACGAAAATGACCTAAATGTTAATCCAATGACACAAATGAACTTTTTGGATGCACAAGATTGGTTAAACACCATAATAGAACAAGAATAAGCCTAGGGAGGATGAAAATGACCTAAATGTTTTTCCAATGACATAAACACTCCTCTAGGATGAACAAGATTGGTTAAAAACTCTAATTGGACAAGAATACGCCTAGGGAGGACGAAAATGACATAAATGTTAATCCAATGACACAAATAAACTTATTGGATGCACAAGATTGGTTAAAAACCCTAATTGCACAAGAATAAGCCTAGGGAGGACGACAATGACCTAAATGTTTATCCAATGACATAAACACACCTATTGGATGCACAAGATTGGTCAAAAACCCTAATTGGACAAGAATAAGCCTAGGGACGACGAAAATGACCTAAATGTTAATCCAATGACACAAATAAACTTATTGGATGCACAAGATTGGTTAAATACCCTAATTGCACAAGAATAAGCCTAGGGAGGACGAAAATGATCTAAATGTTAATCCAATGACAAAAATGAACTTATTGGATGCACATGATTGGTTAAAAACCCTAATTGGACAAGAATATGCCTAAAGAGCACGAAAATGACATAAATGTTAATCCAATGACACAAATGAACTTATTGGATGCAAAAGATTGGTTAAAAACCCTAATTGCACAAGAATAAGAATAGGGAGAATGAAAATGATATAAATGTTAATCCAATGACACAAATGAACATATTGGATGCACAAGATTGGTTAAAAACCCTAACTGGACAAGATTAAGCCTAAGGAGTACGAAAATGACCTAAATGTTAATCCAATGACACAAACACACCTATTGGATGCACAAGATTGGATAAAAAGCCTAATTGGACAAGAATAAGCCTAGGGAGGACGAAGATGACCTAAATGTTAATCCAATGAAACAAATGAACTTATTGGATGCACAAGATTGGTTAAAAACCCTAATTCCACATAAATAGGCCTAGGGAGGACGAAAATGACCTAACTGTTAATCCAATGACACAAATCAACTTTTTGGATGCACAAGATTGGTTAAAATCCCTACTTGGACAAGAATATGCCTAAGGAGCACGAAAATGACATAAATGTTAAGCCAATGACACAAATGAACTTATTGGATGCACAAGATTGGTTAAAAACCCTAATTCCACATAATTAAGCCTAGCGAGGACGAAAATGATATAAATGTTAATCCAATGACACAAATGAACTTTTTGGATGCACAAGATTGTTTAAAAACCATAATTGCACTAGAATAAGCCTAGGGAGGACGAAAATGACCTAAATGTTAATCCAATGACACAAATTAACTTATTGGATGCCCAAGATTGGTTAAAAACCCTAATTGCACAAGAATAAGCCTAGGGAGGACGAAAATGACCTAAATGTTAATCCAATGACACAAATGAACTTATTGGATGCACAAGATTGGTTAAAAACCCTAATTGCACAAGAATAAGCATAGGGAGAATGAAAATGATCTAAATGTTAATCGATTGACATAAATGAACTTAATGGATGCACAAGATTGGTTAAAAACCCTAATTGGACAAGAATATACCTAAGGAGGACGAAAATGACCTAAATGTTAATCCAATGACACAAATGAACTTATGGGATGAACAAGATTGGTTAAAAACCCTAATTGGACAAGAATAAGCCTAGGGAGGACGAAAATGACCTAAATGTTAATCCAATGACACAAATGAACTTATTGGATGCACAACATTGGTTAAAAACCCTAATTGGACAAGAATAAGCCTAGGGAGGACGAAAATGACCTAAATGTTAATCCAATGACACAAATGAACTTATTGGATAAACAAGATTGGTTAAAAACCCTAATTGGACAAGACTAAGCCTAGGGAGGACGAAAATGACCTAAATGTTAATCCAATGACACAAATGAACTTTTTGGATGCAAAAGATTGGTTAAAAACCATAATTGCACAGTAATAAGCCTAGGGAGGACGAAAATGACC
This sequence comes from Cicer pinnatifidum, assembly GCA_037974775.1. NCBI lineage: Eukaryota > Viridiplantae > Streptophyta > Magnoliopsida > Fabales > Fabaceae > Cicer > Cicer pinnatifidum. Next base: position 25,107,344 of record JBBPBR010000008.1, on the reverse strand, counting down.
TAAATGTTCATCCAATAACATAAACACACCTATTGGATGCACAAGATTGGTTAAAAACCCTAATTGCACAAGAATAAGCCTAGGGAGGACGAAAATGACCTAAATGTTCATCCAATGACACAAACACACCTATTGGATGCACAAGATTGGTTAAAAACCCTAATTGGACAAGAATAAGCCTAGGGAGGACGAAAATGGCTTAAATGTTAATCCAATGACACAAATGAACGTATTGGATGCACAAGATTGGTTAAAAACCCTAATTGGACAAGATTAAGCCTACGGACGACGAAAATGACCTAAATGTTAATCCAATGACACAAACACACCTATTGGATGCACAAGATTGGATAAAAAGCCTAATTGGACAAGAATAAGCCTAGGGAGGACGAAATTGACCTAAATGTTATTCCAATGACACAAATTAACTTATTGGATGCACAAGATTGGTTAAAAACCCTAATTCCACATAAATAGGCCAAGGGAGGACGAAAATGACCTAACAGTTAATCCAATGACACAAATGAACTTTTTGGATGCACAAGATTGGTTAAAAACCATAATTGCACAATAATAAGCCTAGGGAGGACGAAAATGACCTAAATGTTCATCCAATGACATAAACACACCTATTGGATGCACAAGATTGGTTAAAAACCCTAATTGGACAAGAATAAGCCTAGGGAGGAAGAAAATGACCTAAATGTTAATCCAATGACATAAATGAACTTAATGGATGCACGAGATTGGTTAAAAACCCTAATTGGACAAGAATATGCCTAAGGAGGACGAAAATGACCTAAATGTTAATCCAATGACACAAATGAACTTATTGGTTGCACAAGATTGGTTAAAAACCCTAATTGGACAAGATTAAGCCTACGGAGGCAAAGAATGACCTAAATGTTAATCGAATGACACAAACACACCTATTGGATGCACAAGATTGGATAAAAAGCCTAATTGGACAAGAATAAGCCTAGGGAGGACGAAAATGACCTAAATGTTAATCCAATGACACAAATGAACTTATAGGATAAACAAGATTGGTTAAAAACCCTAATTGGACAAGACTAAGCCTAGGGAGGACGAAAATGACCTAAATGTTAATCCAATGACACAAATGAACTTTTTGGATGCAAAAGATTGGTTAAAAACCATAATTGCACAGTAATAAGCCTAGGGAGGACGAAAATGACCTAAATGTTCATCCAATAACATAAACACACCTATTGGATGCACAAGATTGGTTAAAAACCCTAATTGCACAAGAATAAGCCTAGGGAGGACGAAAATGACCTAAATGTTCATCCAATGACACAAACACACCTATTGGATGCACAAGATTGGTTAAAAACCCTAATTGGACAAGAATAAGCCAAGGGAGGACGAAAATGGCTTAAATGTTAATCCAATGACACAAATGAACGTATTGGATGCACAAGATTGGTTAAAAACCCTAATTGGACAAGATTAAGCCTACGGACGACGAAAATGACCTAAATGTTAATCCAATGACACAAACACACCTATTGGATGCACAAGATTGGATAAAAAGCCTAATTGGACAAGAATAAGCCTAGGGAGGACGAAATTGACCTAAATGTTATTCCAATGACACAAATTAACTTATTGGATGCACAAGATTGGTTAAAAACCCTAATTCCACATAAATAGGCCAAGGGAGGACGAAAAAGACCTAACTGTTAATCCAATGACACAAATGAACTTTTTGGATGCACAAGATTGGTTAAAAACCATAATTGCACAATAATAAGCCTAGGGAGGACGAAAATGACCTAAATGTTCATCCAATGACATAAACACACCTATTGGATGCACAAGATTGGTTAAAAACCCTAATTGGACAAGAATAAGCCTAGGGAGGAAGAAAATGACCTAAATGTTAATCCAATGACATAAATGAACTTAATGGATGCACAAGATTGGTTAAAAACCCTAATTGGACAAGAATATGCCTAAGGAGGACGAAAATGACCTAAATGTTAATCCAATGACACAAATGAACTTATTGGTTGCACAAGATTGGTTAAAAACCCTAATTGGACAAGATTAAGCCTACGGAGGCAAAGAATGACCTAAATGTTAATCGAATGACACAAACACACCTATTGGATGCACAAGATTGGATAAAAAGCCTAATTGGACAAGAATAAGCCTAGGGAGGACGAAAATGACCTAAATGTTATTCCAATGACCCAAATTAACTTATTGGATACACAAGATTGGTTAAAAACCCTAATTGGACAAGAATAAGCCTAGGGAGGACGAAAATGACCTAAATGTTAATCCAATGAAACAAATGAACTTATTGGATGCACAAGATTGGTTAAAAACCCTAATTCCATATAAATAGGCCAAGGGAGGACGAAAATGACCTAACTGTTAATCTAATGACACAAATGAACTTTTTGGATGCAAAAGATTGGTTAAAAACCATAATTGCACAATAATAAGCCTAGGGAGGACGAAAATGACCTAAATGTTCATCCAATGACATAAACACACCTATTGGATGCACAAGATTGGTTAAAAACCCTAATTGGACAAGAATAAGCCTAGGGAGGACGAAAATGACCTAAATGTTAATCCAATGACACAAATGAACTTATTGGATGCACAAGATAGGTTAAAAACCCTAATTGCACAAGAATAATCCTAGGGAGGAAGAAAATGACCTAAATGTTCATCCAATGACACAAACACACCTATTGGATGCACAAGATTTGTTAAAAACCCTAATTGCACAAGAATAAGCCTATGGAGGACGAAAATGACCTAAATGTTAATCCAATGACACAAATGAACTTATTGGATGCACAAGATTGGTTAAAAACCCTAATTGAACAAGAATAATCATAGGGAGAATGAAAATGATCTAAATGTTAATCCAATGACATAAATGAACTTAATGGATGCACAAGATTGGTTAAAAACCTTAATTGGACAAGAATATGCCTAAGGAGGACGAAAATGACCAAATGTTAATCCAATGACACAAATGAACTTATTGGTTGAACAAGATTGGTTAAAAACCCTAATTGGACAAGAATAAGCCTAGGGAGGACGAAAATGACCTAAATGTTAATCCAATGACACAAATGAACTTATTGGATAAACAAGATTGGTTAAAAACCCTAATTGGACAAGAATAAGCCTAGGGAGGACGAAAATGACCGAAATGTTAATCCAATGACACAAATGAACTTATTGGATGCAAAAGATTGGTTAAAAATCCTAATTGGACAAGAATATGCCTATGGAGGACGAAAATGACCTAAATGTTAATCCAAAGACATAAATGAACTTATTGGATGCACAAGAATGGTTAAAAACCCGAATTGCACAAGAATAAGCCTAGGGAGGACGAAAATGACCTAAATGTTAATCCAATGACACAAATGAACGTATAGGATAAACAAGATTGGTTAAAAACCCTAATTGGACAAGACTAAGCCTAGGGAGGACGAAAATGACCTAAATGTTAATCCAATGACACAAATGAACTTATTGGATGCACAAGATTGGTTAAAAACCCTAATTGGTCAAGAATAAGCCTAGGGAGGAAGAAAATGACCTAAATGTTAATCCAATGAAACAAATGAACTTATTGGATGCACAAGATTGGTTAAAAACCCTAATTCCACATAAATAGGCCTTGGGAGGACGAAAATGACCTAACTGTTAATCCAATGACACAAATGAACTTTTTGGATGCACAAGATTGGTTAAAAACAATAATTGCACAATAATAAGCTTAGGGAGGACGAAAATGACCTAAATGTTAATCCAATCACACAAATGAACTTATTGGATGCACAACATTGGTTAAAAACCCTAATTGGACAAGAATAAGCCTAGGGAGGACGAAAATGACCGAAATGTTAATCGAATGACACAAATGAACTTATTGGATGCACAAGAATGATTACAAACCCGAATTGCACAAGAATAAGCCTAGGGAGGACGAAAATGACCTAAATGTTAATCCAATGACACAAATGAACTTATTGGATAAACAAGATTGGTTAAAAACCTTAATTGGACAAGACTAAGCCTAGGGAGGACGAAAATGACCTAAATGTTAATCCAATGACACAAATGAACTTTTTGGATGTAAAAGATTGGTTAAAAACCATAATTGCACAGTAATAAGCCTAGGGAGGACGAAAATGACCTAAATGTTCATCCAATAACATAAACACACCTATTGGATGCACAAGATTGGTTAAAAACCCTAATTGCACAAGAATAAGCCTATGGAGGACGAAAATGACCTAAATGTTCATCCAATGACACAAACACACCTATTGGATGCACAAGATTGGTTAAAACCCCTAATTGGACAAGAATAAGCCTAGGGAGGACGAAAATGGCTTAAATGTTAATCCAATGACACAAATGAACGTATTGGATGCACAAGATTGGTTAAAAACCCTAATTGGACAAGATTAAGCCTACGGACAACGAAAATGACCTAAATGTTAATCCAATGACACAAACACACCTATTGGATGCACAAGATTGGATAAAAAGCCTGATTGGACAAGAATAAGCCTAGGGAGGACGAAATTGATCTAAATGTTAATCCAATGACACAAATGAACTTATTGGATGCACAAGATAGGTTAAAAACCCTAATTGCATAAGAATAATCCTAGGGAGGAAGAAAATGACCTAAATGTTCATCCAATGACACAAACACACCTATTGGATGGACAAGATTGATTAAAAACCCTAATTGCACAAGAATAAGCCTAGGGAGGACGAAAATGACCTAAATGTTAATCCAATGACATAAATGAACTTAATGGATGCACAAGATTGGTTAAAAACCCTAATTGGACAAGAATATGCCTAAGGAGGACGAAAATGACCTAAATGTTAATCCAATGACACAAATAAACTTATTGGTTGCACAAGATTGGTTAAAAACCCTAATTGGACAAGATTAAGCCTACGGAGGCAAAAAATGACCTAAATGTTAATCCAATGACACAAACACACCTAGTGGATGCACAAGATTGGATAAAAAGCCTAATCGGACAAGAATAAGCCTAGGGAGGACGAAAATGGCCTAAATGTTATTCCAATGACACAAATTAACTTATTGGATACACAAGATTGGTTAAAAACCCGAATTGGACAAGAATAAGCCAAGGGAGGACGAAAATGACCTAAATGTTAATCCAATGAAACAAATGAACTTATTGGATGCACAAGATTTGTTAAAAACCATAATTCCACATAAATAGGCCTAGGGAGGACAAAAATGACCTAACTGTTAATCCATTGACACAAATGAACTTTTTGGATGCACAAGATTGGTTAAAAACCATAATTGCACAATAATAAGCCTAGGGAGGACGAAAATGACCTAAATGTTCATCCAATGACATACACACACCTATTGGATGCACAAGATTCGTTAAAAACCCTAATTGGACAAGAATAAGCCTAGGGAGGACGAAAATGACCTAAATGTTAATCCAATGACACAAATGAACTTATTGGATGCACAAGATAGGTTAAAAACCCTAATTGCACAAGAATAATCCTAGGGAGGAAGAAAATGACCTAAATGTTCATCCAATGACACAAACACACCTATTGGATGCACAAGATTGGTTAAAAACCCTAATTGCACAAGAATAAGCCTAGGGAGGACGAAAATGACCTAAATGTTAATCCAATGACACAAATGAACTTATTGGATGCACAAGATTGGTTAAAAACCCTAATTGAACAAGAATAATCATAGGGAGAATGAAAATGATCTAAATGTTAATCCAATGACATAAATGAACTTAATGGATGCACAAGATTGGTTAAAAACCTTAATTGGACAAGAATATGCCTAAGGAGGACGAAAATGACCTAAATGTTAATCCAATGACACAAATGAACTTATTGGTTGAACAAGATTGGTTAAAAACCCTAATTGGACAAGAATAAGCCTAGGGAGGACGAAAATGACCTAAATGTTAATCCAATTACACAAATGAACTTATTGGATAAACAAGATTGGTTAAAAACCCTAATTGGACAAGAATAAGCCTAGGGAGGACGAAAATGACCGAAATGTTAATCCAATGACACAAATGAACTTATTGGATGCAAAAGATTGGTTAAAAATCCTAATTGGACAAGAATATGCCTATGGAGGACGAAAATGACCTAAATGTTAATCCAAAGACATAAATGAACTTATTGGATGCACAAGAATGGTTAAAAACCCGAATTGCACAAGAATAAGCCTAGGGAGGACAAAAATGACCTAAATGTTAATCCAATGACACAAATGAACTTATAGGATAAACAAGATTGGTTAAAAACCCTAATTGGACAAGACTAAGCCTAGGGAGGACGAAAATGACCTAAATGTTAATCCAATGACACAAATGAACTTATTGGATGCACAAGATTGGTTAAAAACCCTAATTGGACAAGAATAAGCCTAGGGAGGAAGAAAATGACCTAAATGTTAATCCAATGCAACAAATGAACTTATTGGATGCACAAGATTGGTTAAAAACCCTAATTCCACATAAATAGGCCTATGGAGGACGAAAATGACCTAACTGTTAATCCAATGACACAAATGAACTTTTTGGATGCACAAGATTGGTTAAAAACAATAATTGCACAATAATAAGCCTAGGGAGGACGAAAATGACCTAAATGTTCATCCAATGACATAAACACACCTATTGGATGCACAAGATTGGTTAAAAACCCTAATTGGACAAGAATAAGCCTAGGGAGGACAAAAATGACCTAAATGTTAATCCAATGACACAAATGAACTTATTGGATGCACAAGATAGGTTAAAAACCCTAATTGCACAAGAATAATCCTAGGGAGGAAGAAAATGACCTAAATGTTCATCCAATGACACAAACACACCTATTGGATGGACAAGATTGGTTAAAAACCCTAATTGCACAAGAATAAGCCTAGGGAGGACGAAAATGACCTAAATGTTAATCCAATGACATAAATGAACTTAATGGATGCACAAGATTGGTTAAAAACCCTAATTGGACAAGAATATGCCTATGGAGGACGAAAATGACCTAAATGTTAATCCAATGACACAAATGAACTTATTGGTTGCACAAGATTGGTTAAAAACCCTAATTGGACAAGATTAAGCCTACGGAGGACGAAAATGACCTAAATGTTAATCCAATGACACAAACACACCTATTGGATGCACAAGATTGGATAAAAAGCCTAATTGGACAAGAATAAGCCTAGGGAGGACGAAAATGACCTAAATGTTATTCCATTGACACAAATTAACTTATTGGATACACAAGATTGGTTAAAAACCCTAATTGGACAAGAATAATCCTAGGGAGGACGAAAATGACCTAAATGTTAATCCAATGAAACAAATGAACTTATTGGATGCACAAGATTGGTTAAAAACCCTAATTCCACATAAATAGTCCTAGGGAGGACGAAAATGACCTAACTGTTAATCCAATGACACAAATGAACTTTTTGGATGCACAACATTGGTTAAAAACCATAATTGCACAATAATAAGCCTAGGGAGGACGAAAATGACCTAAATGTTCATCCAATGACATACACACACCTATTGGATGCACAAGATTGGTTAAAAACCCTAATTGGACAAGAATAAGCCTAGGGAGGACGAAAATGACCTAAATGTTAATCCAATGACACAAATGAACTTATTGGATGCACAAGATAGGTTAAAAACCCTAATTGCACAAGAATAATCCTAGGGAGGAAGAAAATGACCTAAATGTTCATCCAATGACACAAACACACCTATTGGCTGCACAAGATTGGTTAAAAACCCTAATTGCACAAGAATAAGCCTAGGGAGGACGAAAATGACCTAAATGTTAATCCAATGACACAAATGAACTTATTGGATGCACAAGATTGGTTAAAAACCATAATTGAACAAGAATAATCATAGGGAGAATGAAAATGATCTAAATGTTAATCCAATGGCATAAATGAACTTAATGGATGCACAAGATTGGTTAAAAACCTTAATTGGACAAGAATATGCCTAAGGAGGACGAAAATGACCTAAATGTTAATCCAATGACACAAATGAACTTATTGGTTGAACAAGATTGGTTAAAAACCCTAATTGGACAAGAATAAACCTAGGGAGGACGAAAATGACCTAAATGTTAATCCAATGACACAAATGAACTTATTGGATAAACAAGATTGGTTAAAAACCCTAATTGGACAAGAATAAGCCTAGGGAGGACGAAAATGACCGAAATGTTAATCCAATGACACAAATGAACTTATTGGATGCAAAAGATTGGTTAAAAATCCTAATTGGACAAGAATATGCCTATGGAGGACGAAAATGACCTAAATGTTAATCCAAAGACATAAATGAACTTATTGGATGCACAAGAATGGTTAAAAACCCGAATTGCACAAGAATAAGCCTAGGGAGGACAAAAATGACCTAAATGTTAATCCAATGACACAAACGAACTTATTGGATAAACAAGATTGGTTAAAAACCCTAATTGGACAAGACTAAGCCTAGGGAGGACGAAAATGACCTAAATGTTAATCCAATGACACAAATGAACTTATTGGATGCACAAGATTGGTTAAAAACCCTAATTGGACAAGAATAAGCCTAGGGAGGAAGAAAATGACCTAAATGTTAATCCAATGAAACAAATGAACTTATTGGATGCACAAGATTGGTTAAAAACCCTAATTCCACATAAATAGGCCTAGGGAGGACGAAAATGACCTAACTGTTAATCCAATGAAACAAATGAACTTTTTGGATGCACAAGATTGGTTAAAAACAATAATTGCACAATAATAAGCCTAGGGAGGACGAAAATGACCTAAATGTTCATCCAATGACATAAACACACCTATTGGATGCACAAGATTGGTTAAAAACCCTAATTGGACAAGAATAAGCCTAGGGAGGACAAAAATGACCTAAATGTTAATCCAATGACACAAATGAACTTATTAGATGCACAAGATAGGTTAATAACCCTAATTGCACAAGAATAATCCTAGGGAGGAAGAAAATGACCTAAATGTTCATCCAATGACACAAACACACCTATTGGATGGACAAGATTGGTTAAAAACCCTAATTGCACAAGAATAAGCCTAGGGAGGACGAAAATGACCTAAATGTTAATCCAATGACATAAATGAACTTAATGGATGCACAAGATTGGTTAAAAACCCTAATTCGACAAGAATATGCCTTTGGAGGAAGAAAACGACCTAAATGTTAATCCAATGACACAAATGAACTTATTGGTTGCACAACATTGGTTAAAAACCCTAATTGGACAAGATTAAGCCTACGGAGGACGAAAATGACCTAAATGTTAATCCAATGACACAAACACACCTATTGGATGCACAAGATTGGATAAAAAGCCTAATTGGACAAGAATAAGCCTAGGGAGGACGAAAATGACCTAAATGTTATTCCAATGACACAAATTAACTTATTGGATACACAAGATTGGTTAAAAACCCTAATTGAACAAGAATAAGCCTAGGGAGGACGAAAATGACCTAAATGTTAATCCAATGACACAAATGAACTTATTGGATGCACAAGATTGGTTAAAAACCCTAATTGGACAAGAATATGCCTATGGAGGACGAAAATGACCTAAATGTTAATCCAATGACACAAATGAACTTATTGGTTGCACAAGATTGGTTAAAAACCCTAATTGGACAAGATTAAGCCCACGGAGGACGAAAATGACCTAAATGTTAATCCAATGACACAAACACACCTATTGGATGCACAAGATTGGATAAAAAGCCTAATTGGACAAGAATAAGCATAGGGAGGACGAAAATGACCTAAATGTTATTCCAATGACACAAATTAACTTATTGGATACACAAGATTGGTTAAAAACCCTAATTGGACAAGAATAATCCTAGGGAGGACGAAAATGACCTAAATGTTAATCCAATGAAACAAATGAACTTATTGGATGCACAAGATTGGTTAAAAACCCTAATTCCACATAAATAGTCCTAGGGAGGACGAAAATGACCTAACTGTTAATCCAATGACACAAATGAACTTTTTGGATGCACAAGATTGGTTAAAAACCATAATTGCACAATAATAAGCCTAGGGAGGACGAAAATGACCTAAATGTTCATCCAATGACATACACACACCTATTGGATGCACAAGATTGGTTAAAAACCCTAATTGGACAAGAATAAGCCTAGGGAGGACGAAAATGACCTAAATGTTAATCCAATGACACAAATGAACTTATTGGATGCACAAGATAGGTTAAAAACCCTAATTGCACAAGAATAATCCTAGGGAGGAAGAAAATGACCTAAATGTTCATCCAATGACACAAACACACCTATTGGATGCACAAGATTGGTTAAAAACCCTAATTGCACAAGAATAAGCCTAGGGAGGACGAAAATGACCTAAATGTTAATCCAATGACACAAATGAACTTATTGGATGCACAAGATTGGTTAAAAACCCTAATTGAACAAGAATAATCATAGGGAGAATGAAAATGATCTAAATATTAATCCAATGACATAAATGAACTTAATGGATGCACAAGATTGGTTAAAAACCTTAATTGGACAAGAATATGCCTAAGGAGGACGAAAATGACCTAAATGTTAATCCAATGACACAAATGAACTTATTGGTTGAACAAGATTGGTTAAAAACCCTAATTGGACAAGAATAAGCCTAGGGAGGACGAAAATGACCTAAATGTTAATCCAATGACACAAATGAACTTATTGGATAAACAAGATTGGTTAAAAACCCTAATTGGACAAGAATAAGCCTAGGGAGGACGAAAATGACCGAAATGTTAATCCAATGACACAAATGAACTTATTGGATGCA
>JBBPBR010000008.1:25057009-25075617 GCA_037974775.1 Cicer pinnatifidum | reverse complement strand
ACAAGAATAAGCCTAGGGAGGACGACAATGACCTAAATGTTAATCCAATGAAACCAATGAACTTATTGGATGCACAAGATTGGTTAAAAACCATAATTCCACATAAATAAGCCTAGGGAGGACGAAAATGACCTAACTGTTAATCCAATGACACAAATGAACTTTTTGGATGCACAAGATTGTTTAAAAACCCTAATTGCACAAGAATAACCCAAGGGTGGAAGAAAATGACCTAAATGTTCATCAAATGACACAAACACACCTATTAGATGCACAAGATTGGTTAAAAAGCCTAATTGGACAAGAATAAGCCTAGGGAGGACGAAAATGACCTAAATGTTAATCCAATGACACAAATGAACTTATTGGATAAACAAGATTGGTTAAAAACCCTAATTGGACAAGACTAAGCCTAGGGAGGACGAAAATGACCTAAATGTTAATCCAATGACCCAAATGAACTTTTTGGATGCAAAAGATTGGTTAAAACACATAATTGAACAATAATAAGCCTAGGGAGGACGAAAATGACCTAAATGTTCATCCAATGACATAAACACACCTATTGGATGCACAAGATTGGTTAAAAACCCTAATTGCACAAGAATAAGCCTAAGGAGGACGAAAATAACCTAAATGTTCATCCAATGACACAAACACACCTATTGGATGCACAAGATTGGTTAAAAACCCTAATTGGACAAGAATAAGCCTAGGGAGGACGAAAATGACCTAAATGTTAATCCAATGACACAAATGAACATATTGGATGCACAAGATTGGTTAAAAACCCTAATTGGACAAGATTAAGCCTACGGAGGACGAAAATGACCTAAATGTTAATCCAATGACACAAACACACTTATTGGATGCACAAGATTGGTTAAAAAGCCTAATTGGACAAGAATAAGCCTAGGGAGGACGAAAATGACCTAAATGTTAATCCAATGACACAAATTAACTTATTGGATGCACAAGATTGGTTAAAAACCCTAATTGGACAAGAATAAGCCTAGGGAGGACGAAAATGACCTAAATGCTAATCCAATGAAACAAATGAACTTATTGGATGCACAAGATTGGTTAAAAACCCTAATTCCACATAAATAAGCCTAGGGAGGACGAAAATGACCTAACTGTTAATCCAATGACACAATTGAAGTTTTTGGATGCACAAGATTGGTTAAAAACCATAATTGCACAATAATAAGCCTAGGGAGGACGAAAATGACCTAAATGTTCATCCAATGACATAAACACACCTATTGGATGCACAAGATTGGTTAAAAACCCTAATTGGAAAAGAATAAGCCTAGGGAGGACGAAAATGACATAATTTTTATCCAATGACACAAATGAACTTATTGGATGCACAAGATAGCTTAAAAACCCTAATTGCACAAGAATAATCCTAGGGAGGAAGAAAATGATCTAAATGTTCATCCAATGACACAAACACACCTATTGGATGCACAAGATTGGTTAAAAAGCATAATTCGAAAAGAATAAGCCTTGGGAGGACGAAAATGACCTAAATGTTCATCCAATAAAACAAATGAACTTATTGGATGCACAAGATTGGTTAAAAACCCTAATTGGACAAGATTAAGCCTAGGGAGGACGAAAATGACCTAAATGTTAATCCAATGACACAAATGAACTTTTTGGAAGCACAAGATTGGTTAAACACCATAATAGCACAAGAATAAGCCTAGGGAGGACGAAAATGACCTAAATGTTCATCCAATGACATAAACACACCTATTGGATGCACAAGATTGGTTAAAAACCCTAGTTGGACAAGAATAAGCCTAGGGAGGACGAAAATGACCTAAATGTTAATCCAATGACACAAATAAACTTATTGGATGCACAAGATTGGTTAAAAACCCTAATTGCACAAGAATAAGCCAAGGGAGGACGAAAATGATCTAAATGTTAATCCAATGACAAAAATGAACTTATTGGAAGCACAACATTGGTTAAAAACCCTAATTGGACAAGAATAAGCCTAGGGACGACGAAAATGACCTAAATATTAATCCAATGACACAAATGAACTTATTGGATGCACAAGATTGGTTAAAAATCCTAATTGGACAAGAATATGCCTAGGGAGGACGAAAATGACCTAAATGTTAATCCAATGACACAAATGAACTTATTGGATGCACAAGATAGCCTAAAAACCCTAATTGCACAAGAATAATCCTAGGGAGGAAGAAAATGATCTAAATGTTCATCCAATGACACAAACACACCTATTGGATGCACAAGATTGGTTAAAAAGCATAATTCGACAAGAATAAGCCTTGGGAGGACGAAAATGACCTAAATGTTCATCCAATAAAACAAATGAACTTATTGGATGCACAAGATTGGTTAAAAACCCTAATTGGACAAGATTAAGCCTAGGGAGGACGAAAATGACCTAAATGTTAATCCAATGACACAAATGAACTTTTTGGAATCTCAAGATTGGTTAAACACCATAATAGCACAAGAATAAGCCTAGGGAGGACGAAAATGACCTAAATGTTCATCCAATGACATAAACACACCTATTGGATGCACAAGATTGGTTAAAAACCCTAATTGGACAAGAATAAGCCTAGGGAGGACGAAAATGACCTAAATGTTAATCCAATGACACAAATAAACTTATTGGATGCACAAGATTGGTTAAAAACCCAAATTGCACAAGAATAAGCCTAGGGAGAACGAAAATGATCTAAATGTTCATCCAATGACACAAACACACCTATTGGATGCACAAGATTGGTTAAAAAGCATAATTCGACAAGAATAAGCCTTGGGAGGACGAAAATGACCTAAATGTTCATCCAATAAAACAAATGAACTTATTGGATGCACAAGATTGGTTAAAAATCCTAATTGGACAAGAATATGCCTAGGGAGGACGAAAATGACCTAAATGTTAATCCAAAGACATAAATGAACTTATTGGATGCACAAGAATGGTTAAAAACCTGAATTGCACAAGAATAGGCCTAGGGAGGACGAAAATGACCTAAATGTTAATCCATTGACACAAATGAACTTATTGGATAAACAAGATTGGTTAAAAACCCTAATTGGACAAGAATAAGCCTAGGGAGGACGAAAATGAACTAAATGTTAATCAAATGACACAAATGAACTTTTTGGAAGCACAAGATTGGTTAAACACCATAATAGCACAAGAATAAGCCTAGGGAGGACGAAAATGACCTAAATGTTCATCCAATGACATAGACACTCCTATTAGATGCACAATATTGGTTAACAACCCTATTTGGACAAGAATAAGACTAGGGAGGACGAAAATGACCTAAATGTTAATCCAATGACACAAATAAACTTATTGGATGCACAAGATTGGTTAAAAACCCTAATTGCACAAGAATAAGCCTAGGGAGGACGAAAATGACCTAAATGTTCATTCAATGACATAAACACACCTATTGGATGCACAAGATTGGTTAAAAATCCTAATTGGACAAGAATAAGCCTAGGGAGGACGAAAATGACCTAAATGTTAATCCAATGACACAAATAAACTTATCGGATGCACAACATTGGTTAATAACCCTAATTGGACAAGAATAAGCCTAGGGACGACGAAAATGACCTAAATGTTAATCCAATGACACAAATGAACTTATTGGATGCACAAGATTGGTTAAAAATCCTAATTGGACAAGAATATGCCTAGGGAGGATGAAAATGACCTAAATGTTAATCCAAAGACATAAATGAACTTATTGGATGCACAAGAATGGTTAAAAACCCTAATTGGACAAGAATAAGCCTAGGGAGGACGAAAATGACGTAAATGTTAATCCAATGACACAAATGAACTTATTGGATGCACAAGATTGGTTAAAAAGCCTAATTGGACAAGATTAAGCCTACGGAGGACGAAAATGACCTAAATGTTAATCCAATGACACAAACACACCTATTGGATGCACAAGATTGGTTAAAAAGCCTAATTGGACAAAAATAAGCCTAGGGAAGACGAAAATGACCTAAATGTTAATCCAATGACACAAATGAACATATTGGATACACAAGATTGGTTAAAAACCATAATTGGACGGAGAACGAAAATGACCTAAATGTTAATCCAATGACACAAACACACCTATTGGATGCACAAGATTGGTTAAAAAGCCTAATTGGACAAGAATAAGCCTAGGGAGGACGAAAATGACCTAAATGTTAATCCAATGACACAAATGAACTTTTTGGATGCAAAAGATTGGTTAAAAACCATAATTGCACAATAATAAGCCTAGGGAGGATGAAAATGATCTAAATGTTCATCCAATGACATAAACACACCTATTGGATGCACAAGATTGGCTAAAAACCCTAATTGCACAAGAATAAGCCTTGGGAGGACGAAAATGACCTAAATGTTCATCCAATGACACAAACACACCTATTGGATGCATAAGATTGGTTAAAAACCCTCATTGGAAAAGAATAAGCCTAAAGAGGACGAAAATGACCTAAATGTTAATCGAATGACACAAATAAACATATTGGATGCACAAGATTGGTTAAAAACCCTAATTGGACAAGATTAAGCCTACGGAGGACAAAAAAGACCTAAATGTTAATCCAATGACACAAACACGCCTGCACAAGATTAGTTAAAAAGCCTAATTGGACAAGAATAAGCCTAGGGAGGACGAAAATGACCTAAATGTTAATCCAATGACACAAATTAACTTATTGGATGCACAAGATTGGTTAAAAACCCTAATTGGACAAGAATAAGCCTAGGGAGGACGAAAATGACATAAATGTTAATCCAATGAAACAAATGAACTTATTGGATGCACAAGATTGGTTAAAAACCCAAATTCCACATAAATAAGCCTAGGGAGGACGAAAATGACCTAACTGTTAATCCAATGACACAAATGAACTTTTTGGATGCACAAGATTGGTTAAAAACCATAATTGCACAATAATAAGCCTAGGGAGGACGAAAATGACCTAAATGTTCATCCAATGACATAAACACACCTATTGGATGCACAAGATTGGTTAAAAACCCTAATTGGACAAGAATAAGCCTAGGGAGGACGAAAATGACCTAAATGTTAATCCAATGACACAAATGAACTTATTGGATGCATAAGATAGGATAAAAACCATAATTGCACAAGAATAATCCTAGGGAGGAAGAAAATGACCTAAATGTTCATCCAATGACACAAACACACCTATTGGATGCACAAGATTGGTTAAAAACCCTAATTGCACAAGAATAAGCCTAGGGAGGACGAAAATGACCTAAATGTTAATCCAATGACACAAATGAACTTATTGGATGCACAAGATTGGTTAAAAACCCTAATTGCACAAGAATAAGCATAGGGAGAATGAAAATGATCTAAATGTTAATCCAATGACATAAATGAACATAATGGATGCACAAGATTGGTTAAAAACCCTAATTGGACAAGAATATGCCTAAGGAGGACGAAAATGACCTAAATGTTAATCCAATGACACAAATGAACTTATTGGATGCACAACATTGGTTAAAAACCCTAATTGGACAAGAATAAGCCTAGGGAGGACGAAAATGACCTAAATGTTAATCCAATGACACAAATGAACTTATTGGATGCACAAGATTGGTTAAAAACCCTAATTGGACAAGAATAAGCCTAGGGAGTACAAAATTGACCTAAATGTTAATCCAATGACACAAATGAACTTATTGGATGCACAAGATTGGTTAAAAACCCTAATTGGACAAGAATAAGCCTAGGGAGGACGAAAATGACCTAAATGTTCACCCAACGACAAAAACACACCTATTGGATGCACAAGATTGGTTAGAAACCCTAATTGGACAAGAATAAGCCTAGGGAGGACGAAAATGACCTAAATGTTAATCCAATGACACAAATGAACTTATTGGATGCACAAGATTGGTTAAAAACCCTAATTGGACAAGAATAAGCCTAGGGAGGACGAAAATGACCTAAATGTTTATCAAATGACTAAACACACCTATTGGATGCACAAGATTGGTTAGAAACCATAATTGGACAAGAATAAGCCTAGGGAGGACGAAAATGACCTAAATGTTCACCCAATGACACAAATGAACTTATTGGATGCACAAGATTGGTTAAAAACCCTAATTAGACAAGAATAAGCCTAGGGAGGATGAAAATGACCTAAATGTTCATCAAATGACTAAACACACCTATTGGATGCACAAGATTGGTTAGAAACCCTAATTGGACAAGAATAAGCCTAGGGAGGACGAAAATGACCTAGATGTTCACCCAATGACACAAATGAACTTATTGGATGCACAAGATTGGTTAAAAACCCTAATTGGACAAGAATAAGCCTAGGGAGGACGAAAATGACCTAAATGTTCATCCAATGACACAAACACACCTATTGGATGCACAAGATTGTTTAGAAACCCTAATTGGAAAAGAATAAGCCTAGGGAGGACGAAAATGACCTAAATGTTCATCCAATGACACAAATGAACTTATTGGATGCACAAGATTGGTTAAAAACCCTAATTGGACAAGAATAAGCCTAGGGAGGACGAAAATGACCTAAATGTTCATCCAATGACACAAACACACCTATTGGATGCACTAGATCGGTTAGAAACCCTAATTGGACAAGAATAAGCCTAGGGAGGACGAAAATGACCTAAATGTTAATCCAATGACACAAATGAACTTATTGGATGCACAAGATTGGTTAAAAACCCTAATTGGACAAGAATAAGCCTAGGGAGGACGAAAATACCCTAAATGTTCATCAAATGACTAAACACACCTATTGGATGCACAAGATTGGTTAGAAACCCTAATTGGACAAGAATAAGCCTAGGGAGGACGAAAATGACCTAAATGTTCACCCAATGACACAAATGAACTTATTGGATGCACAAGATTGGTTAAAAACCCTAATTGGACAAGAATAAGCCTAGGGAGGACGAAAATGACCTAAATGTTCATCCAAGGACACAAACACTCCTATTGGATGCACAAGATTGGTTAGAAACCCTAATTGGACAAGAATAAGCCTAGGGAGGACGAAAATGACCTAAATGTTAATCCAATGACACAAATGAACTTATTGGATGCACAAGATTGGTTAAAAACCCTAATTGGACAAGAATAAGCCTAGGGAGGACGAAAATGACCTAAATGTTCACCCAATGACACAAACACACCTATTGGATGCACAAGATATGTTAGAAACCCTAATTGGACAAGAATAAGCCTTGGGAGGACGAAAATGACCTAAATGTTCATCCAATGACACAAATGAACTTATTGGATGCACAAGATTGGTTAAAAACTCTAATTGGACAAGAATAAGCCTAGGGAGGACGAAAATGACCTAAATGTTCATCCAATGACACAAAGACACCTAATGGACGCACAAGATTGGTTAGAAACCCTAATTGGACAAGAATAAGCCTAGGGAGGACGAAAATGACCTAAATGTTAATCCAATGACACAAATGAACTTATTGGATGCACAAGATTGGTTAAAAACCCTAATTGGACAAGAATAAGCCTAGGGAGGACGAAAATGACCTAAATGTTCATCCAATGACACAATCGAACTTATTGGATGCACAAGATTGGTTAAAAACCCTAATTGGACAAGAATAAGCATAGGGAGGACGAAAATGACCTAAATGTTCATCCAATGACACAATTGAACTTATTGGATGCACAAGATTGGTTAAAAACCCTAATTGGACAAGAATAAGCCTAGGGAGGACGAAAATGACCTAAATGTTAATTCAATGACACAATGAAACTTATTGGATGCACAAGATTGGTTAAAACCCTAATTGCACAAGAATAAGCCTAGGGAGGATGAAAATGACCTAAATGTTCATCCAATGACATAAACACACCTATTGGATGCACAAGATTGGTTAAAAACCCTAATTGGACAAGAATAAGGCTAGGGAGGACAAAAATCAGCTAAATGTTAATCCAATGACACAAATAAACTTATTGGATGCACAAGATTGGTTAAAAACCCTAATTGGACAAGAATAAGCCTAAGGAGGACGAAAATGAACTAAATGTTAATCCAATGACACAAATGAACTTATTGGATGCACAAGATTGGTTAAAAACTCCCATTGCACAAGAATAAGCCTAGGGAGGAGGAAAATGGCCTAAATGTTAATCCAAAGACACAAATGAACTTATTGGATGCACAAGATTGGATAAAAACCCTAATTGCACAAGAATAAGCCTATGAAGGATGAAAATGACCTAAATGTTCATACAATGACACAAACACACCTATTGGATGCACAAGATTGGTTAAAAACCCTTATTGGACAAGTGTAAGCCTAGGGAGGACGAAAATGACCTAAATGATAATCCAATGACACAAATAAACTTATTGAATGCACAAGATTGGTTAAAAACCCTAATTGCACAAGAATAAGGCTACGGAGGACGAAAATGACCTAAATGTTCATCCAATGACATAAACACACCTATTGGATGCACAAGATTGGTTAAAATCCCTAATTGCACAAGAATAAGCCTAGGGAGGACGAATATGACCTAAATGATAATCCAATGACACAATGAAACTTATTGGATGCACAAGATTGGTTAAAACCCTAATTGCACAAGAATAAGCCTAGGGAGGACGAAAATGACCTAAATGTTCATCCAATGACATAAACACACCTATTGGATGCACAAGATTGGTTAAAAACCCTAATTGGACAAGAATAAGCCTAGGGAGGACGAAAATGACCTAAATGTTAATCCAATGACACAATGAAACTTATTGGATGCACAAGATTGATTAAAACCCTAATTGCGCAAGAATTAGCCTAGGGAGGATGAAAATGACCTAAATGTTCATCCAATGACATAAACACACCTATTGGATGCACAAGATTGGTTAAAAACCCTAATTGCACAAGAATAAGCCTAGGGAGGACGAAAATGACCTAAATGTTAATCCAATGACACAATGAAACTTATTGGATGCACAAGATTGGTTAAAACCCTAATTGCACAAGAATAAGCCTAGGGAGGACGAAAATGACCTAAATGTTCATCCAATGACATAAACACACCTATTGGATGCACAAGATTGGTTAAAAACCCTAATTGGACAAGAATAAGCCTAGGGAGGACGAAAATGACCTAAATGTTAATCCAATGACACAAATGAACTTATTGGATGCACAAGATTGGTTAAAAATCCTAATTGCATAAGAATAATCCCAGGGAGGACGAAAATGACAGAAATGTTCAACCAATGACACAAACACACCTATTGGATGCACAAGATTGGTTAAAAAGCATAATTCTACAAGAATAAGCCTTCGGAGGACCAAAATGACCTAAATGATCATCCAATGACACAAATGAACTTATTGGATGCACAAGATTGGTTGAAAACCCTAATTGGACAAGAATAAGCCTAGGGAGGACGAAAATGTCCAAAATGTTAATCCAATGACACAAATGAACTTTTTGGAAGCACAAGATTGGTTAAACACCATAATAGCACAAGAATAAGCCTAGGGAGGACGAAAATGACCTATATGTTCATCCAATGACATCAACACTCCTATTAGATGCACAAGATTGGTTAAAAACCCTAATTGCACAAGAATAAGCCTAGGGAGGACGAAAATGACCTAAATGTTCATCCAATGACATAAACACATCTATTGGATGCACAACATTGGTTAAAAACCCTAATTGGACAAGAATAAGCCTAGGGAGGACGAAAATGACCTAAATGTTAATCCAATGACACAAATGAACTTTTTGGATGCAAAAGATTGGTTAAAAACCATAATTGCACAATAATAAGCCTAGGGAGGATGAAAATGATCTAAATGTTCATCCAATGACATAAACACACCTATTGGATGCACAAGATTGGCTAAAAACCCTAATTGCACAAGAATAAGCCTTGGGAGGACGAAAATGACCTAAATGTTCATCCAATGACACAAACACACCTATTGGATGCATAAGATTGGTTAAAAACCCTAATTCTACAAGAATAAGCCTTCGGAGGACCAAAATGACCTAAATGATCATCCAATGACACAAATGAACTTATTGGATGCACAAGATTGGTTGAAAACCCTAATTGGACAAGAATAAGCCTAGGGAGGACGAAAATGTCCAAAATGTTAATCCAATGACACAAATGAACTTTTTGGAAGCACAAGATTGGTTAAACACCATAATAGCACAAGAATAAGCCTAGGGAGGACGAAAATGACCTATATGTTCATCCAATGACATCAACACTCCTATTAGATGCACAAGATTGGTTAAAAACCCTAATTGCACAAGAATAAGCCTAGGGAGGACGAAAATGACCTAAATGTTCATCCAATGACATAAACACATCTATTGGATGCACAACATTGGTTAAAAACCCTAATTGGACAAGAATAAGCCTAGGGAGGACGAAAATGACCTAAATGTTAATCCAATGACACAAATAAACTTATTGGATGCACAAGATTGGTTAAAAATCCTAATTGCACAAGAATAAGCCTTGGGAGGACGAAAAAGATTTAAATGTTAATCCAATGACAAAAATGAACTTATTGGATGCACATGATTGGTTAATAACCCTAATTGGAGAAGAATATGCCTAAGGAGCACGAAAATGACATAAATGTTAATCCAATGACACAAATGAACTTATTGGATGCACAAGATTGGTTAAAAACCCTAATTCCACATAGTTAAGCCTAGCGAGGACGAAAATGACCTAAATGTTAATCCAATGACACAAATGAACTTTTTGGATTCACAAGATTGTTTAAAAACCATAATTGCACAAGAATTAGCCTAGGGAGGACGAAAATGACCTAAATGTTAATCCAATGTAACAAATAAACTTATTGGATGCACAAGATTGGTTAAAAACCCTAATTGCACAAAAATATGCCTAAGGAGGACGAAAATGACCTAAATGTTAATCCAATGACACAAATAAACTTATTGGATGCACAAGATTGGTTAAAAATCCTAATTGCACAAGAATAAGCCTTGGGAGGACGAAAATGATCTAAATGTTAATTCAATGACAAAATTGAACTTATTGGATGCACATGATTGGTTAATAACCCTAATTGGACAAGAATATGCCTAAGGAGCACGAAAATGACATAAATGTTAATCCAATGACACAAATGAACTTATTGGATGCACAAGATTGGTTAAAAACCCTAATTCCACATAATTAAGCCTAGCGAGGACGGAAATGAACTAAATGTTAATCCAATGACACAAATGAACTTTTTGGATGCACAAGATTGTTTAAAAACCGTAATTGCACAAGAATAAGCCTAGGGAGGACGAAAATGACCTAAATGTTAATCCAATGTCACAAATAAACTTATTGGATGCACAAGATTAGTTAAAAACCCTAATTGCACAAGAATAAGCCTAGGGAGGACGAAAATGACCTAAATGTTAATCCAATGACACAAATGAACTTATTGGATGCACAACATTGGTTAAAAACCCTAATTGCACAAGAAAAAGAATAGGGAGAATGAAAATGATCTAAATGTTAATCCAATGACATAAATGAACTTATTGGACGGACAAGATTAATTAAAAATCCTAATTGGACAAGAATATGCCTAGGGAGGACGAAAATGGCCTAAATGACAATCCGAACACACAAATGAACTTATTGGATGCACAAGATTGGATAAAAACCCTAATTGCACAAGAATAAGCCTATGGAGGACGAAAATGACCTAAACGTTAATTAATCCAATGACACAAATGAACTTATTGGATGAACAAGATTGGTTAAAAACCATAATTGCACAATAATAAGCCTAAGGAGGACGAAAATGACCTAAATGTTCATCCAATAACTTAAACACACCTATTGGATGCACAAGATTGGTTAAAAACCCTAATTGGACAAGAATAACCCTAGGGATGATGAAAATGACCTAAATGTTAATTCAATAACACAAATGAACTTATTGGATGCACAAGATTGGTTAAAAACCCTAATTGCACAAGAATAACCCTAGGGTGGAAGAAAATGACCTAAATGTTCATCAAATGACACAAACACACCTATTGGATGCACAAGATTGGTTAAAAAGCCTAATTGGACAAGAATAAGCCTAGGGAGGACGAAAATGACCTAAATGTTAATCCAATGACACAAATGAACTTATTGGATGCACAAGATTGGTTAAAAACCCTAATTGGACAAGAATAAGCCTAGGGAGGACGACAATGACCTAAATGTTAATCCAATGAAACCAATGAACTTATTGGATGCACAAGATTGGTTAAAAACCATAATTCCACATAAATAAGCCTAGGGAGGACGAAAATGACCTAACTGTTAATCCAATGACACAAATGAACTTTTTGGATGCACAAGATTGTTTAAAAACCCTAATTGCACAAGAATAACCCAAGGGTGGAAGAAAATGACCTAAATGTTCATCAAATGACACAAAAACACTTATTAGATGCACCAGATTGGTTAAAAAGCCTAATTGGACAAGAATAAGCCTTGGGAGGAAGAAAATTACCTAAATGTTCATCCAATGACACAAACACTCCAATGACACAAACACACCTATTAGATGCACAAGATTGGTTAAAAACCCTAATTACACAAGAATAAGCCTAGGGATAACGTAAATGATCTAAATGTTAATCCAATGATATAATGAACTTATTGGATGCTTAAGATTGGTTCAAAACCCTAATTGGACAAGAATAAGCCTAGGGAGGACGAAAATGACCTAAATGTTCATCCAATGACACAAATGAACTTTTTGGTTGCAGAAGATTGGTTAAAAACCCTAATTGGACAAGAATAAGCCTAGGGAGGACGAAAATGACCTAAATGTTAATCCAATGACACAAATGAACTTATTGGATGCACAAGATTGGTTAAAAACCCTAATTGCACAAGAATAACCCTAGGGTGGAAGAAAATGACCTAAATGTTCATCCAATGACACAAACACACCTATTGGATGCACAAGATTGGTTAAAAAGCCTAATTGGACAAGAATAAGCCTAGGAAGGACGAAAATGACCTAAATGTTAATCCAATGACACAAATGAACTTATTGGATGCACAAGATTGGTTAAAAGCCCTAATTGGACAAGAATAAGCCTAGGGAGGACGAAAATGACCTAAATGTTAATCCAATGAATTAAATGAACTTATTGGATGCACAAGATTGGTTAAAAACCATAATTCCACATAAATAAGCCTAGGGAGGACGAAAATGACCTAACTGTTAATCCAATGAGACAAATGAACTTTTTGGATGCACAAGATTGGTTAAAAACCATAATTGCACAATAATAAGCCCAGGGAGGATGAAAATGACCTAAATGTTAATCCAATGACACAAATGAACTTTTTGGATGCACAAGATTGGTTAAAAACCATAATAGCACAAGAATAATCCTAGGGAGGACGAAAATGACCTAAATGTTCTTCCAAAGACAGAAACACACCTATTGAATGCACAAGATTGGTTAAAAACCCTAATTGGACAAGAATAAGCCTAGGGTGGATGAAAATGACCTAAATGTTAATCCAATGAAACAAATGAACTTATTGGATGCACAAGATTGGTTAAAAACCATAATTCCACATAAATAACCCTAGGGAGGACGAAAATGACCTAACTGTTAATCCAATGACACAAATGAACTTATTGGATGCACAAGATTGGTTAAAAACCCTAATTGGACAAGAATAAGCCTAGGGAGGACGAAAATGACCTAAATGTTAATCCAATGACACAAATTAACTTATTGGATGCACAAGATTGGTTAAAAACCCTAATTGGACAAGAATAAGCCTAGGGAGGACGAAAATGACCTAAATGCTAATCCAATGAAACAAATGAACTTATTGGATGCACAAGATTGGTTAAAAACCCTAATTCCACATAAATAAGCCTAGGGAGGACAAAAATGACCTAACTGTTAATCCAATGACACAATTGAAGTTTTTGGATGCACAAGATTGGTTAAAAACCATAATTGCACAATAATAAGCCTAGGGAGGACGAAAATGACCTAAATGTTCATCCAATGACATAAACACACCTATTGGATGCACAAGATTGGTTAAAAACCCTAATTGGACAAGAATAAGCCTAGGGAGGACGAAAATGACCTAAATGTTAATCCAATGACACAAATGAACTTATTGGATGCACAAGATAGCTTAAAAACCCTAATTGCACAAGAATAATCCTAGGGAGGAAGAAAATGATCTAAATGTTCATCCAATGACACAAACACACCTATTGGATGCACAAGATTGGTTAAAAAGCATAATTCGACAAGAATAAGCCTTGGGAGGACGAAAATGACCTAAATGTTCATCCAATAAAACAAATGAACTTATTGGATGCACAAGATTGGTTAAAAACCCTAATTGGACAAGATTAAGCCTAGGGAGGACGAAAATGACCTAAATGTTAATCCAATGACACAAATGAACTTTTTGGAAGCACAAGATTGGTTAAACACCATAATAGCACAAGAATAAGCCTAGGGAGGACGAAAATGACCTAAATGTTCATCCAATGACATAAACACACCTATTGGATGCACAAGATTGGTTAAAAACCCTAATTGGACAAGAATAAGCCTAGGGAGGACGAAAATGACCTAAATGTTAATCCAATGACACAAATAAACTTATTGGATGCACAAGATTGGTTAAAAACCCTAATTGCACAAGAATAAGCCTAGGGAGGACGAAAATGATCTAAATGTTAATCCAATGACAAAAATGAACTTATTGGAAGCACAACATTGGTTAAAAACCCTAATTGGACAAGAATAAGCCTAGGGACGACGAAAATGACCTAAATATTAATCCAATGACACAAATGAACTTATTGGATGCACAAGATTGGTTAAAAATCCTAATTGGACAAGAATATGCCTAGGGAGGACGAAAATGACCTAAATGTTAATCCAATGACACAAATGAACTTATTGGATGCACAAGATAGCCTAAAAACCCTAATTGGACAAGATTAAGCCTAGGGAGGACGAAAATGACCTAAATGTTAATCCAATGACACAAATGAACTTTTTGGAATCTCAAGATTGGTTAAACACCATAATAGCACAAGAATAAGCCTAGGGAGGACGAAAATGACCTAAATGTTCATCCAATGACATAAACACACCTATTGGATGCACAAGATTGGTTAAAAACCCTAATTGGACAAGAATAAGCCTAGGGAGGACGAAAATGACCTAAATGTTAATCCAATGACACAAATATACTTATTGGATGCACAAGATTGGTTAAAAACCCAAATTGCACAAGAATAAGCCTAGGGAGGACGAAAATGATCTAAATGTTAATCCAATGACAAAAATGAACTTATTGGATGCACAACATTGGTTAAAAACCCTAATTGGACAAGAATAAGCCTAGGGACGACGAAAATGACCTAAATGTTAATCCAATGACACAAATGAACTTATTGGATGCACAAGATTGGTTAAAAATCCTAATTGGACAAGAATATGCCTAGGGAGGAGGAAAATGACCTAAATGTTAATCCAAAGACATAAATGAACTTATTGGATGCACAAGAATGGTTAAAAACCTGAATTGCACAAGAATAGGCCTAGGGAGGACGAAAATGACCTAAATGTTAATCCATTGACACAAATGAACTTATTGGATAAACAAGATTGGTTAAAAACCCTAATTGGACAAGAATAAGCCTAGGGAGGACGAAAATGAACTAAATGTTAATCCAATGACACAAATGAACTTTTTGGAAGCACAAGATTGGTTAAACACCATAATAGCACAAGAATAAGCCTAGGGAGGACGAAAATGACCTAAATGTTCATCCAATGACATAAACACTCCTATTAGATGCACAATATTGGTTAACAACCCTATTTGGACAAGAATAAGACTAGGGAGGACGAAAATGACCTAAATGTTAATCCAATGACACAAATAAACTTATTGGATGCACAAGATTGGTTAAAAACCCTAATTGCACAAGAATAAGCCTAGGGAGGACGAAAATGACCTAAATGTTCATTCAATGACATAAACACACCTATTGGATGCACAAGATTGGTTAAAAATCCTAATTGGACAAGAATAAGCCTAGGGAGGACGAAAATGACCTAAATGTTAATCCAATTACACAAATAAACTTATCGGATGCACAACATTGGTTAATAACCCTAATTGGACAAGAATAAGCCTAGGGACGACGAAAATGACCTAAATGTTAATCCAATGACACAAATGAACTTATTGGATGCACAAGATTGGTTAAAAATCCTAATTGGACAAGAATATGCCTAGGGAGGATGAAAATGACCTAAATGTTAATCCAAAGACATAAATGAACTTATTGGATGCACAAGAATGGTTAAAAACCCTAATTGGACAAGAATAAGCCTAGGGAGGACGAAAATGACGTAAATGTTAATCCAATGACACAAATGAACTTATTGGATGCACAAGATTGGTTAAAAAGCCTAATTGGACAAGATTAAGCCTACGGAGGACGAAAATGACCTAAATGTTAATCCAATGACACAAACACACCTATTGGATGCACAAGATTGGTTAAAAAGCCTAATTGGACAAAAATAAGCCTAGGGAAGACGAAAATGACCTAAATGTTAATCCAATGACACAAATGAACATATTGGATACACAAGATTGGTTAAAAACCCTAATTGGACGGAGAACGAAAATGACCTAAATGTTAATCCAATGACACAAACACACCTATTGGATGCACAAGATTGGTTAAAAAGCCTAATTGGACAAGAATAAGCCTAGGGAGGACGAAAATGACCTAAATGTTAATCCAATGACACAAATGAACTTTTTGGATGCAAAAGATTGGTTAAAAACCATAATTGCACAATAATAAGCCTAGGGAGGATCAAAATGATCTAAATGTTCATCCAATGACATAAACACACCTATTGGATGCACAAGATTGGCTAAAAACCCTAATTGCACAAGAATAAGCCTTGGGAGGACGAAAATGACCTAAATATTCATCCAATGACACAAACACACCTATTGGATGCACAAGATTGGTTAAAAACCCTCATTGGAAAAGAATAAGCCTAGAGAGGACGAAAATGACCTAAATGTTAATCCAATGACACAAATAAACATATTGGATGCACAAGATTGGTTAAAAACCCTAATTGGACAAGATTAAGCCTACGGAGGACAAAAAAGACCTAAATGTTAATCCAATGACACAAACACGCCTGCACAAGATTAGTTAAAAAGCCTAATTGGACAAGAATAAGCCTAGGGAGGACGAAAATGACCTAAATGTTAATCCAATGACACAAATTAACTTATTGGATGCACAAGATTGGTTAAAAACCCTAATTGGACAAGAATAAGCCTAGGGAGGACGAAAATGACCTAAATGTTAATCCAATGAAACAAATGAACTTATTGGATGCACAAGATTGGTTAAAAACCCAAATTCCACATAAATAAGCCTAGGGAGGACGAAAATGACCTAACCGTTAATCCAATGACACAAATGAACTTTTTGGATGCACAAGATTGGTTAAAAACCATAATTGCACAATAATAAGCCTAGGGAGGACGAAAATGACCTAAATGTTCATCCAATGACGTAAACACACCTATTGGATGCACAAGATTGGTTAAAAACCCTAATTGGACAAGAATAAGCCTAGGGAGGACGAAAATGACCTAAATGGTAATCCAATGACACAAATGAACTTTTTGGATTCACAAGATTGTTTAAAAACCATAATTGCACAAGAATTAGCCTAGGGAGGACGAAAATGACCTAAATGTTAATCCAATGTAACAAATAAACTTATTGGATGCACAAGATTGGTTAAAAACCCTAATTGCACAAAAATATGTCTAAGGAGGACGAAAATGACCTAAATGTTAATCCAATGACACAAATAAATTTATTGGATGCACAAGATTGGTTAAAAATCCTAATTGCACAAGAATAAGCCTTGGGAGGACGAAAATGATCTAAATGTTAATCCAATGACAAAATTGAACTTATTGGATGCACATGATTGGTTAATAACCCTAATTGGACAAGAATATGCCTAAGGAGCACGAAAATGACATAAATGTTAATCCAATGACACAAATGAACTTATTGGATGCACAAGATTGGTTAAAAACCCTAATTCCACATAATTAAGCCTAGCGAGGACGGAAATGAACTAAATGTTAATCCAATGACACAAATGAACTTTTTGGATGCACAAGATTGTTTAAAAACCATAATTGCACAAGAATAAGCCTAGGGAGGACGAAAATGACCTAAATGTTAATCCAATGTCACAAATAAACTTATTGGATGCACAAGATTGGTTAAAAACCCTAATTGCACAAGAATAAGCCTAGGGAGGACGAAAATGACCTAAATGTTAATCCAATGACACAAATGAACTTATTGGATGCACAAGATTGGTTAAAAACCCTAATTGCACAAGAAAAAGAATAGGGAGAATGAAAATGATCTAAAT
>JBBPBR010000008.1:25020331-25056316 GCA_037974775.1 Cicer pinnatifidum | reverse complement strand
TTATTGGATGCACAAGATTGGTTAAAAATCCTAATTGCACAAGAATAAGCCTTGGGAGGACGAAAATGATCTAAATGTTAATCCAATGACAAAATTGAACTTATTGGATGCACATGATTGGTTAATAACCCTAATTGGACAAGAATATGCCTAAGGAGCACGAAAATGACATAAATGTTAATCCAATGACACAAATGAACTTATTGGATGCACAAGATTGGTTAAAAACCCTAATTCCACATAATTAAGCCTAGCGAGGACGGAAATGAACTAAATGTTAATCCAATGACACAAATGAACTTTTTGGATGCACAAGATTGTTTAAAAACCATAATTGCACAAGAATAAGCCTAGGGAGGACGAAAATGACCTAAATGTTAATCCAATGTCACAAATAAACTTATTGGATGCACAAGATTGGTTAAAAACCCTAATTGCACAAGAATAAGCCTAGGGAGGACGAAAATGACCTAAATGTTAATCCAATGACACAAATGAACTTATTGGATGCACAAGATTGGTTAAAAACCCTAATTGCACAAGAAAAAGAATAGGGAGAATGAAAATGATCTAAATGTTAATCCAATGACATAAATGAACTTATTGGACGGACAAGATTGGTTAAAAATCCTAATTGGACAAGAATATGCCTAGGGAGGACGAAAATGGCCTAAATGACAATCCGAACACACAAATGAACTTATTGGATGCACAAGATTGGATAAAAACCCTAATTGCACAAGAATAAGCCTATGGAGGACGAAAATGACCTAAACGTTAATTAATCCAATGACACAAATGAACTTATTGGATGAACAAGATTGGTTAAAAACCCTAATTCCACATAGTTAAGCCTAGCGAGGACGAAAATGACCTAAATGTTAATCCAATGACACAAATGAACTTTTTGGATTCACAAGATTGTTTAAAAACCATAATTGCACAAGAATTAGCCTAGGGAGGACGAAAATGACCTAAATGTTAATCCAATGTAACAAATAAACTTATTGGATGCACAAGATTGGTTAAAAACCCTAATTGCACAAAAATATGCCTAAGGAGGACGAAAATGACCTAAATGTTAATCCAATGACACAAATAAACTTATTGGATGCACAAGATTGGTTAAAAATCCTAATTGCACAAGAATAAGCCTTGGGAGGACGAAAATGATCTAAATGTTAATCCAATGACAAAATTGAACTTATTGGATGCACATGATTGGTTAATAACCCTAATTGGACAAGAATATGCCTAAGGAGCACGAAAATGACATAAATGTTAATCCAATGACACAAATGAACTTATTGGATGCACAAGATTGGTTAAAAACCCTAATTCCACATAATTAAGCCTAGCGAGGACGGAAATGAACTAAATGTTAATCCAATGACACAAATGAACTTTTTGGATGCACAAGATTGTTTAAAAACCATAATTGCACAAGAATACGCCTAGGGAGGACGAAAATGACCTAAATGTTAATCCAATGTCACAAATAAACTTATTGGATGCACAAGATTGGTTAAAAACCCTAATTGCACAAGAATAAGCCTAGGGAGGACGAAAATGACCTAAATGTTAATCCAATGACACAAATGAACTTATTGGATGCACAAGATTGGTTAAAAACCCTAATTGCACAAGAAAAAGAATAGGGAGAATGAAAATGATCTAAATATTAATCCAATGACATAAATGAACTTATTGGACGGACAAGATTGGTTAAAAATCCTAATTGGACAAGAATATGCCTAGGGAGGACGAAAATGGCCTAAATGACAATCCGAACACACAAATGAACTTATTGGATGCACAAGATTGGATAAAAACCCTAATTGCACAAGAATAAGCCTATGGAGGACGAAAATGACCTAAACGTTAATTAATCCAATGACACAAATGAACTTATTGGATGAACAAGATTGGTTAAAAACCATAATTGCACAATAATAAGCCTAAGGAGGACGAAAATGACCTAAATGTTCATCCAATAACTTAAACACACCTATTGGATGCACAAGATTGGTTAAAAACCCTAATTGGACAAGAATAACCCTAGGGATGATGAAAATGACCTAAATGTTAATTCAATAACACAAATGAACTTATTGGATGCACAAGATTGGTTAAAAACCCTAATTGCACAAGAATAACCCTAGGGTGGAAGAAAATGACCTAAATGTTCATCAAATGACACAAACACACCTATTGGATGCACAAGATTGGTTAAAAAGCCTAATTGGACAAGAATAAGCCTAGGGAGGACGAAAATGACCTAAATGTTAATCCAATGACACAAATGAACTTATTGGATGCACAAGATTGGTTAAAAACCCTAATTGGACAAGAATAAGCCTAGGGAGGACGACAATGACCTAAATGTTAATCCAATGAAACCAATGAACTTATTGGATGCACAAGATTGGTTAAAAACCATAATTCCACATAAATAAGCCTAGGGAGGACGAAAATGACCTAACTGTTAATCCAATGACACAAATGAACTTTTTGGATGCACAAGATTGTTTAAAAACCCTAATTGCACAAGAATAACCCAAGGGTGGAAGAAAATGACCTAAATGTTCATCAAATGACACAAACACACCTATTAGATGCACAAGATTGGTTAAAAAGCCTAATTGGACAAGAATAAGCCTTGGGAGGAAGAAAATTACCTAAATGTTCATCCAATGACACAAACACACCTATTAGATGCACAAGATTGGTTAAAAACCCTAATTACACAAGAATAAGCCTAGGGATAACGTAAATGATCTAAATGTTAATCCAATGATATAATGAACTTATTGGATGCTTAAGATTGGTTCAAAACCCTAATTGGACAAGAATAAGCCTAGGGAGGACGAAAATGACCTAAATGTTCATCCAATGACACAAATGAACTTTTTGGTTGCAGAAGATTGGTTAAAAACCCTAATTGGACAAGAATAAGCCTAGGGAGGACGAAAATGACCTAAATGTTAATCCAATGACACAAATGAACTTATTGGATGCACAAGATTGGTTAAAAACCCTAATTGCACAAGAATAACCCTAGGGTGGAAGAAAATGACCTAAATGTTCATCCAATGACACAAACACACCTATTGGATGCACAAGATTGGTTAAAAAGCCTAATTGGACAAGAATAAGCCTAGGAAGGACGAAAATGACCTAAATGTTAATCCAATGACACAAATGAACTTATTGGATGCACAAGATTGGTTAAAAACCCTAATTGGACAAGAATAAGCCTAGGGAGGACGAAAATGACCTAAATGTTAATCCAATGAATTAAATGAACTTATTGGATGCACAAGATTGGTTAAAAACCATAATTCCACATAAATAAGCCTAGGGAGGACGAAAATGACCTAACTGTTATTCCAATGAGACAAATGAACTTTTTGGATGCACAAGATTGGTTAAAAACCATAATTGCACAATAATAAGCCCAGGGAGGATGAAAATGACCTAAATGTTAATCCAATGACACAAATGAACTTTTTGGATGCACAAGATTGGTTAAAAACCGTAATAGCACAAGAATAATCCTAGGGAGGACGAAAATGACCTAAATGTGCTTCCAAAGACAGAAACACACCTATTGAATGCACAAGATTGGTTAAAAACCCTAATTGGATAAGAATAAGCCTAGGGTGGATGAAAATGACCTAAATGTTAATCCAATGAAACAAATGAACTTATTGGATGCACAAGATTGGTTAAAAACCATAATTCCACATAAATAACCCTAGGGAGGACGAAAATGACCTAACTGTTAATCCAATGACACAAATGAACTTATTGGATGCACAAGATTGGTTAAAAACCCTAATTGGACAAGAATAAGCCTTGGGTGGAAGAAAATAACCTAAATGTTCATCCAATGACACAAACACACCTATTAGATGCACAAGATTCGTTAAAAATCCAAATTGGATAAGAATATGCCTAGGGAGGATGAAAATGACCTAAATGTTAATCCAATGACACAAATGAACTTATTAGATGCACAAGATAGGTTAAAAACAATAATTGCACAAGAATAAGCCTAGGGATGACGAAAATGACCTAAATGTTCATCCAATGACATAAACACACTTATTGGATGCACAAGAATGGTTAAAAACCTTAATTGGACCAAAATAAGCCTAGGGAGGAAGAAAATGATCTAAATGTTAATCCAATGACATAAACGAACTTATTGGATGCTAAAGATTGCTTAAAACCCCTAATTGGACAAGAATAAGCCTAGGGAGGAAGAAAATGATCTAAATGTTAATCAAATTACATAAATGAACTTATTGGATGCTTAAGATTGGTTAAAAACCCTAATTGGACAAGAATATGCCTAAGGAGGACGAAAATGACCTAAATGTTAATCCAATGACACAAATGAACTTATTGGATGCACAAGATTGGTTAAAAATCCTAATTGGACAAGAATATTCCTAGGGAGGACGAAAATGACCTAAATGTTAATCCAATGACACAAATGAACTTTTTGGATGCACAAGATTGTTTAAAAACCCTAATTGCACAAGAATAACCCAAGGGTGGAAGAAAATGACCTAAATGTTCATCAAATGACACAAACACACCTATTAGATGCACAAGATTGGTTAAAAAGCCTAATTGGACAAGAATAAGCCTTGGGAGGAAGAAAATTACCTAAATGTTCATCCAATGACACAAACACACCTAATAGATGCACAAGATTGGTTAAAAACCCTAATTACACAAGAATAAGCCTAGGGATAACGTAAATGATCTAAATGTTAATCCAATGATATAATGAACTTATTGGATGCTTAAGATTGGTTAAAAACCCTAATTGGACAAGAATATGCCTAAGGAGGACGAAAATGACCTAAATGTTAATCCAATGACACAAATGAACTTATTGGATGCACAAGATTGGTTAAAAACCATAATTCCACATAAATAAGCCTAGGGAGGACGAAAATGACCTAACTGTTAATCCAATGACACAAATGAACTTTTTGGATGCACAAGATTGTTTAAAAACCCTAATTGCACAAGAATAACCCAAGGGTGGAAGAAAATGACCTAAATGTTCATCAAATGACACAAACACACCTATTAGATGCACAAGATTGGTTAAAAAGCCTAATTGGACAAGAATAAGCCTTGGGAGGAAGAAAATTACCTAAATGTTCATCCAATGACACAAACACACCTATTAGATGCACAAGATTGGTTAAAAACCCTAATTACACAAGAATAAGCCTAGGGATAACGTAAATGATCTAAATGTTAATCCAATGATATAATGAACTTATTGGATGCTTAAGATTGGTTCAAAACCCTAATTGGACAAGAATAAGCCTAGGGAGGACGAAAATGACCTAAATGTTCATCCAATGACACAAATGAACTTTTTGGTTGCAGAAGATTGGTTAAAAACCCTAATTGGACAAGAATAAGCCTAGGGAGGACGAAAATGACCTAAATGTTAATCCAATGACACAAATGAACTTATTGGATGCACAAGATTGGTTAAAAACCTTAATTGCACAAGAATAACCCTAGGGTGGAAGAAAATGACCTAAATGTTCATCCAATGACACAAACACACCTATTGGATGCACAAGATTGGTTAAAAAGCCTAATTGGACAAGAATAAGCCTAGGAAGGACGAAAATGACCTAAATGTTAATCCAATGACACAAATGAACTTATTGGATGCACAAGATTGGTTAAAAACCCTAATTGGACAAGAATAAGCCTAGGGAGGACGAAAATGACCTAAATGTTAATCCAATGAATTAAATGAACTTATTGGATGCACAAGATTGGTTAAAAACCATAATTCCACATAAATAAGCCTAGGGAGGACGAAAATGACCTAACTGTTATTCCAATGAGACAAATGAACTTTTTGGATGCACAAGATTGGTTAAAAACCATAATTGCACAATAATAAGCCCAGGGAGGATGAAAATGACCTAAATGTTAATCCAATGACACAAATGAACTTTTTGGATGCACAAGATTGGTTAAAAACCGTAATAGCACAAGAATAATCCTAGGGAGGACGAAAATGACCTAAATGTTCTTCCAAAGACAGAAACACACCTATTGAATGCACAAGATTGGTTAAAAACCCTAATTGGATAAGAATAAGCCTAGGGTGGATGAAAATGACCTAAATGTTAATCCAATGAAACAAATGAACTTATTGGATGCACAAGATTGGTTAAAAACCATAATTCCACATAAATAACCCTAGGGAGGACGAAAATGACCTAACTGTTAATCCAATGACACAAATGAACTTATTGGATGCACAAGATTGGTTAAAAACCCTAATTGGACAAGAATAAGCCTTGGGTGGAAGAAAATAACCTAAATGTTCATCCAATGACACAAACACACCTATTAGATGCACAAGATTCGTTAAAAATCCAAATTGGATAAGAATATGCCTAGGGAGGATGAAAATGACCTAAATGTTAATCCAATGACACAAATGAACTTATTAGATGCACAAGATAGGTTAAAAACAATAATTGCACAAGAATAAGCCTAGGGATGACGAAAATGACCTAAATGTTCATCCAATGACATAAACACACTTATTGGATGCACAAGAATGGTTAAAAACCTTAATTGGACCAAAATAAGCCTAGGGAGGAAGAAAATGATCTAAATGTTAATCCAATGACATAAACGAACTTATTGGATGCTAAAGATTGCTTAAAACCCCTAATTGGACAAGAATAAGCCTAGGGAGGAAGAAAATGATCTAAATGTTAATCAAATTACATAAATGAACTTATTGGATGCTTAAGATTGGTTAAAAACCCTAATTGGACAAGAATATGCCTAAGGAGGACGAAAATGACCTAAATGTTAATCCAATGACACAAATGAACTTATTGGATGCACAAGATTGGTTAAAAATCCTAATTGGACAAGAATATTCCTAGGGAGGACGAAAATGACCTAAATGTTAATCCAATGACACAA
Organism: Cicer pinnatifidum; assembly: GCA_037974775.1. Lineage (NCBI taxonomy): Eukaryota > Viridiplantae > Streptophyta > Magnoliopsida > Fabales > Fabaceae > Cicer > Cicer pinnatifidum. The sequence continues at coordinate 25,049,317 of JBBPBR010000008.1, read as the reverse complement.
ATGAACTTATTGGATGCACAAGATTTGTTAAAAACCCTAATTGCACAAGAATATGCCTATGGAGGACGAAAATGACCTAAATGTTAATCCAATGACACAAATGAACTTTTTGGATGCACAAGATTGGTTAAAAACCCTAATTGCACATAAATAAGCCTAGGGAGGACGAAAATGACCTAAATGTTAATCCAATGACACAAATGAGCTTATTGGATGCACAAGATTGGTTAAAAACCCTAATTGGACAAGAATAAGCATAGGGAGGACGAAAATGACCTAAATGTTCTTCCAAAGACAGAAACACACCTATTGAATGCACAAGATTGGTTAAAAACCCTAATTGGACAAGAATAAGCCTAGGGTGGATGAAAATGACCTAAATGTTAATCCAATGACACAAATTAACTTATTGGATGCACAAGATTGGTTAAAAACCCTAATAGCACAAGAATAAGCATAGAGAGGACAAAAATGATCTAAATGTTAATCCAATGAGACAAATGAACTTATTGGATACACAAGATTGGTTTAAAACCCTAATTGCACAAGAATAAGCCTAGGGACGACGAAAATGATCTAAATGTTAATCCAATGACAGAAATGAACCTATTGGATGCACAAGATTGGTTAAACACCCTAATTGGACAAGAATAAGCCATGGGAGGACGAAAATGACCTAAATGATAATCCAATGACACAAATGAACTTATTGGATGCACAAGATTCGATAAAAACTCTAATTGGACAAGAATAAGCCTTGGGAGGAAGAAAATTACCTAAATGTTCATCCAATGACACAAACACACCTATTAGATGCACAAGATTCGTTAAAAATCCAAATTGGATAAGAATATGCCTAGGGAGGATGAAAATGACCTAAATGTTAATCTAATGACACAAATGAACTTATTAGATGCACAAGATAGGTTAAAAGCAATAATTGCACAAGAATAAGCCTAGGGAGGACGAAAATGACCTAAATGTTCATCCAATGACATAAACACACTTATTGGATGCACAGGAATGGTTAAAAACCCTAATTGGACAAAAATAAGCCTAGGGAGGAAGAAAATGATCTTAATGTTAATCCAATGACATAAACGAACTTATTGGATGCTAAAGATTGGTTAAAAACCCTAATTGGACAAGAATAAGCCTAGGGAGGAAGAAAATGATCTAAATGTTAATCCAATTACATCAATGAACTTATTGGATGCTTAAGATTGGTTAAAAACCCTAATTGGACAAGAATATGCCTAAGGAGGACGAAAATGACCTAAATGTTAATCCAATGACACAAATAAACTTTTTGGATGCACAAGATTGGTTAAAAACCCTAATTGGACAAGAATAAGCCTAGGGAGGACGAAAATGACCTAAATGTTAATCCAATGACACAAATGAACTTATTGGATGCACAAGATTGGTTAAAAACCCTAATTGCACAAGAATAACCCTAGGGTGGAAGAAAATGACCTCCATGTTCGTCCAATGACACAAACACACCTATTGGATTCACAAGATTGGTTAAAAAGCCTAATAGGACAAGAATAATCCTAGGGAGGACGAAAATGACCTAAATGTTAATCCAATGACACAAATGAACTTATTGGATGCACAAGATTGGTTAAAAACCCTAATTAGACAAGAATAAGCCTAGGGAGGACGAAAATGACATAAATGTTAATCCAATGAAACAAATGAACTTATTGGATGCACAAGATTGGTTAAAAACCATAATTCCACATAAATAAGCCTAGGGAGGACGAAAATGACCTAATTGTTAATCCAATGAGACAAATGAACTTTTTGGATGCACAAGATTGGTTAAAAACCATAATTGCACAATAATAAGCCCAGGGAGGATGAAAATGACCTAAATGTTAATCCAATGACACAAATGAACTTTTTGGATGCACAATATTGGTTAAAAACCATAATAGCACAAGAATAATCCTAGGGAGGACGAAAATGACCTAAATGTTCTTCCAAAGACAGAAACACACCTATTGAATGCACAAGATTGGATAAAAACCCTAATTGGACAGGAATAAGCCTAGGGTGGATGAAAATGACCTAAATGTTAATCCAATGAAACAAATGAACTTATTGGATGCACAAGATTGGTTAAAAACCATAATTCCACATAAATAACCCTAGGGAGGACGAAAATGACCTAACTGTTAATCCAATGACACAAATGAACTTATTGGATGCACAAGATTGGTTAAAAACCCTAATTGGACAAGAATAAGCCTTGGGAGGAAGAAAATTACCTAAATGTTCATCCAATGACACAAACACACCTATTAGATGCACAAGATTCGTTAAAAATCCAAATTGGATAAGAATATGCCTAGGGAGGATGAAAATGACCTAAATGTTAATCCAATGACACAAATGAACTTATTAGATGCACAAGATAGGTTAAAAATAATAATTGCACAAGAATAAGCCTAGGGATGACGAAAATGACCAAAATGTTCATCCAATGACATAAACACACTTATTGGATGCACAAGAATGGTTAAAAACCATAATTGGACAAAAATAAGCCTAGGGAGGAAGAAAATGATCTAAATGTTAATCCAATGACATAAACGAACTTATTGGATGCTAAAGATTGCTTAAAAACCCTAATTGGACAAGAATAAGCCTAGGGAGGAAGAAAATGATCTAAATGTTAATCCAGTTACATAAATGAACTTATTGGATGCTTATGATTGGTTAAAAACCCTAATTGGACAAGAATATGCCTAAGGAGGACGAAAATGACCTAAATGTTAATCCAATGACACAAATAAACTTTTTGGATGCACAAGATTGGTTTAAAACCCTAATTGGACAAGAATAAGCCTTGGGAGGAAGAAAATGACCTAAATGTTCATCCAATCACACAAACACACCTATTGGATGCACAAGATTGGTTAAAAACCCTAATTACACAAGAATAAGCCTAGGGATGACGTAAATGATCTAAATGCTAATCCAATGATATAATGAACTTATTGGATGCTTAAGATTGGTTAAAAACCCTAATTGGACAAGAATAAGCCTAGGGAGGACGAAAATGACCTAAATGTTCATCCAATGACACAAATGAACTTTTTGGTTGCAGAAGATTGGTTAAAAACCCTAATTGGACAAGAATAAGCCTAGGGAGGACGAAAATGACCTAAATGTTAATCCAATGACACAAATAAACTTATTGGATGCACAAGATTGGTTAAAAACCAAATTGCACAAGAATAAGCCTAGGGAGGACGAAAATGATCTAAATGTTAATCCAATGACAAAAATAAACTTATTGGATGCACAACATTGGTTAATAACCCTAATTGGACAAGAATAAGCCTAGGGACGACGAAAATGACCTAAATGTTAATCCAATGACTCAAATGAACTTATTGGATGCACAAAATTGGTTAAAAATCCTAATTGGACAAGAATATGCCTAGGGAGGACGAAAATGACCAAAATGTTAATCCAAAGACATAAATGAACTTATTGGATGCACAAGAATGGTTAAAAACCCTAATTGGACAAGAATAAGCCTAGGGAGGACGAAAATGACGTAAATGTTCATCAAATGACACAAACACACCTATTGGATGCACAAGATTGGTTAAAAAGCCTAATTGGACAAGAATAAGCCCAGGGAGGACGAAAATGACCTAAATGTTAATCCAATGACACAAATGAACTTATTGGATGCACAAGATTGGTTAAAAAGCCTAATTGGACAAAAATAAGCCTAGGGAAGACGAAAATGACCTAAATGTTAATCCAATGACACAAATGAACATATTGGATGCACAAGATTGGTTAAAAACCCTAATTGGACGGAGAACGAAAATGACCTAAATGTTAATCCAATGACACAAACACACCTATTGGATGCACAAGATTGGTTAAAAAGCCTAATTGGACAAGAATAAGCCTAGGGAGGACGAAAATGACCTAAATGTTAATCCAATGACAAAATGAACTTTTTGGATGCAAAAGATTGGTTAAAAACCATAATTGCACAATAATAAGCCTAGGGAGGATGAAAATGATCTAAATGTTCATCCAATGACACAAACACACCTATTGGATGCACAAGATTGGTTAAAAACCCTCATTGGAAAAGAATAAGCCTAGAGAGGACGAAAATGACCTAAATGTTAATCCAATGAAACAAATAAACATATTGGATGCACAAGATTGGTTAAAAACCCTAATTGGACAAGATTAAGCCTACGGAGAACAAAAATGACCTAAATGTTAATCCAATGACACAAACACGCCTATTGGATGCACAAGATTGGTTAAAAAGCCTAATTGGACAAGAATAAGCCTAGGGAGGACGAAAATGACCTAAATGTTAATCCAATGACACAAATTAACTTATTGGATGCACAAGATTGGTTAAAAACCCTAATTGGACAAGAATAAGCCTAGGGAGGACGAAAATGACCTAAATGTTAATCCTATGAAACAAATGAACTTATTGGATGCACAAGATTGGTTAAAAACCCAAATTCCACATAAATAAGCCTAGGGAGGACGAAAATGACCTAACTGTTAATCCAATGACACAAATGAACTTTTTGGATGCACAAGATTGGTTAAAAACCATAATTGCACAATAATAAGCCTAGGGAGGACGAAAATGACCTAAATGTTCATCCAATGACATAAACACACCTATTGGATGCACAAGATTGGTTAAAAACCCTAATTGGACAAGAATAAGCCTAGGGAGGACGAAAATGACCTAAATGTTAATCCAATGACACAAATGAACTTATTGGATGCACAAGATTGGTTAAAAACCCTAATTGCACAAGAATAATCCCAGGGAGGACGAAAATGACAGAAATGTTCAACCAATGACACAAACACACCTATTGGATGCACAAGATTGGTTAAAAAGCATAATTCGACAAGAATAAGCCTTGGGAGGACCTAAATGACCTAAATGATCATCCAATGACACAAATGAACTTATTGGATGCACAAGATTGGATGAAAACCCTAATTGGACAAGATTAAGCCTAGGGAGGACGAAAATGACCTAAATGTTAATCCAATGACACAAATGAACTTTTTGGAAGCACAAGATTGGTTAAACACCATAATAGCACAAGAATAAGCCTAGGGAGGACGAAAATGACCTATATGTTCATCCAATGACATCAACACTCCTATTAGATGCACAAGATTGGTTAAAAACCCTAATTGCACAAGAATAAGCCTAGGGAGGACGAAAATGACCTAAATGTTCATCCAATGACAGAAACACACCTATTGGATGCACAACATTGGTTAAAAACCCTAATTGGACAAGAATAAGCCTAGGGAGGACGAAAATGACCTAAATGTTAATCCAATGACACAAATAAACTTATTGGATGCACAAGATTGGTTAAAAATCCTAATTGCACAAGAATAAGCCTTGGGAGGACGAAAATGATCTAAATGTTAATCCAATGACAAAAATGAACTTATTGGATGCATATGATTGGTTAATAACCCTAATTGGAGAAGAATATGCCTAAGGAGCACGAAAATGACATAAATGTTAATCCAATGACACAAATGAACTTATTGGATGCACAAGATTGGTTAGAAACCCTAGTTCCACATAATTAAGCCTAGCGAGGACGAAAATGACCTAAATTTTAATCCAATGACACAAATGAACTTTTTGGATTCACAAGATTCTTTAAAAACCATAATTGCACAAGAATAAGCCTAGGGAGGACGAAAATGACCTAAATGTTAATCCCATGTAACAAATTAACTTATTGGATGCACAAGATTGGTTAAAAACCCTAATTGCACAAGAATAAGCCTAGGGAGGACGAAAATGACCTAAATGTAAATCCAATGACACAAATAAACTTATTGGATGCACAAGATTGGTTAAAAATCCTAATTGCACAAAAATAAGCTTTGGGAGGACGAAAATGATCTAAATGTTAATCCAATGACAAAAATGAACTTATTGGATGCACATGATTGGTTAATAACCCTAATTGGACAAGAATATGCCTAGGGAGGACGACAATGACCTAAATGTTAATCCAATGTCACAAATAAACTTATTGGATGCACAAGATTGGTTAAAAACCCTAATTGCACAATAATAGGCCTAGGGAGGACGAAAATGACCTAAATGTTAATCCAATGACACAAATGAACTTATTGGATGCACAAGATTGGTTAAAAACCCTAATTGCACAAGAATAAGAATAGGGAGAATGAAAATGATCTAAATGTTAATCCAATGACATAAATGAACTTATTGGATGCACAAGATTGGTTAAAAATCCTAATTGGACAAGAATATGCCTAGGGAGGACGAAAATGGCCTAAATGACAATCCGAAGACACAAATGAACTTATTGGATGCACAAGATTGGATAAAAACCCTAATTGCACAAGAATAAGCCTATGGAGGACGAAAATGGCCTAAATGACAATCCGAAGACACAAATGAACTTATTGGATGCACAAGATTGGATAAAAACCCTAATTGCACAAGAATAAGCCTATGGAGGACGAAAATGACCTAAACGTTAATTAATCCAATGACACAAATGAACTTATTGGATGAACAAGATTGGTTAAAAACCCTAATTGCACAATAATAAGCCTAGGGAGTACGAAAATGACCTAAATGTTCATCCAATAACATAAACACACCTATTGGATGCACAAGATTGGTTAAAAACCCTAATTGGACAAGAATAACCCTAGGGAGGATGAAAATGACCTAAATGTTAATTCAATAACACAAATGAACTTATTGGATGCACAAGATTGGTTAAAAACCCTAATTGCACAAGAATAACCCTAGGGTGGAAGAAAATGACCTAAATGTTCATCAAATGACACAAACACACCTATTGGATGCACAAGATTGGTTAAAAAGCCTAATTGGTCAAGAATAAGCCTAGGGAGGACGAAAATGACCTAAATGTTAATCCAATGACACAAATGAACTTATTGGATGCACAAGATTGGTTAAAAACCCTAATTGGACAAGAATAAGCCTAGGGAGGACGAAAATGACCTAAATGTTAATCCAATGAAACAAATGAACTTATTGGATGCACAAGATTGGTTAAAAACCATAATTCCACATAAATAAGCCTAGAGAGGACGAAAATGACCTAACTGTTAATCCAATGACACAAATGAACTTTTTGGATGCACAAGATTGGTTAAAAACCCTAATTGCACAAGAATAACCCTAGGGTGGAAGAAAATGACCTAAATGTTCATCAAATGACACAAACACACCTATTAGATGCACAAGATTGGTTAAAAAGCCTAATTGGACAAGAATAAGCCTTGGGAGGAAGAAAATTACCTAAATGTTCATCCAATGACACAAACACACCTATTAGATGCACAAGATTCGTTAAAAATTCAAATTGGATAAGAATATGCCTAGGGAGGATGAAAATGACCTAAATGTTAATCCAATGACACAATTGAACTTATTAGATGCACAAGATATGTTAAAAACAATAATTGCACAAGAATAAGCCTAGGGAGGACGAAAATGACCTAAATGTTCATCCAATGACATAAACACACTTATTGGATGCACAGGAATGGTTAAAAACCCTAATTGGACAAAAATAAGCCTAGGGAGGAAGAAAATGATCTAAATGTTAATCCAATGACACAAACGAACTTATTGGATGCTAAAGTTTGGTTAAAAACCCTAATTGGACAAGAATAAGCCTAGGGAGGAAGAAAAAGATCTAAATGTTAATCCAATTACATAAATGAACTTATTGGATGCTTAAGATTGGTTAAAAACCCTAATTGGACAAGAATATGCCTAAGGAGGACGAAAATGACCTAAATGTTAATCCAACGACACAAATGAACTTATTGGATGCACAAGATTGGTTAAAAACCTTAATTGGACAAGAATAAGCCTAGGGAGGACGAAAATGACCTAAATGTTAATCCAATGAAACAAATGAACTTATTGGATGCACAAGATTGGTTAAGAACCATAATTCCACATAAATAAGCCTAGGGAGGACGAAAATGACCTAACTGTTAATCCAATGAGACAAATGAACTTTTTGGATGCACAAGATTGGTTAAAAACCATAATTGCACAATAATAAGCCCACAGAGGATGAAAATGACCTAAATGTTAATCCAATGACACAATTGAACTTATTGGATGCACAAGATTGGTTAAAAAGCCTAATTGGACAAGAATAAGCCTAGGGAGGACGAAAATGTCCTAAATGTTAATCCAATGACACAAATGAACTTATTGGATGCACAAGATTGGTTAAAAACCCTAATTGGACAAGAATAAGCCTAGGGAGGACGAAAATGACCTAAATGTTAATCCAATGAAACAAATGAACTTATTGGATGCACAAGATTGGTTAAAAACCATAATTCCACATAAATAAGCCTAGGGAGGACGAAAATGACCTAACTGTTAATCCAATGACACAAATGAACTTTTTGGATGCACAAGATTGGTTAAAAACCCTAATTGCACAAGAATAACCCTAGGGTGGAAGAAAATGACCTAAATGTTCATCAAATGACACAAACACACCTATTAGATGCACAAGATTGGTTAAAAAGCCTAATTGGACAAGAATAAGCCTTGGGAGGAAGAAAATTACCTAAATGTTCATCCAATGACACAAACACACCTATTAGATGCACAAGATTCGTTAAAAATTCAAATTGGATAAGAATATGCCTAGGGAGGATGAAAATGACCTAAATGTTAATCCAATGACACAATTGAACTTATTAGATGCACAAGATATGTTAAAAACAATAATTGCACAAGAATAAGCCTAGGGAGGACGAAAATGACCTAAATGTTCATCCAATGACATAAACACACTTATTGGATGCACAGGAATGGTTAAAAACCCTAATTGGACAAAAATAAGCCTAGGGAGGAAGAAAATGATCTAAATGTTAATCCAATGACACAAACGAACTTATTGGATGCTAAAGTTTGGTTAAAAACCCTAATTGGACAAGAATAAGCCTAGGGAGGAAGAAAAAGATCTAAATGTTAATCCAATTACATAAATGAACTTATTGGATGCTTAAGATTGGTTAAAAACCCTAATTGGACAAGAATATGCCTAAGGAGGACGAAAATGACCTAAATGTTAATCCAACGACACAAATAAACTTTTTGGATGCACAAGATTGGTTAAAAACCCTAATTGGACAAGAATAAGCCTTGGGAGGAAGAAAATGACCTAAATGTTCATCCAATCACACAAACACACCTATTGGATGCACAAGATTGGTTAAAAACCCTAATTACACAAGAATAAGCCTAGGGATGACGTAAATGATCTAAATGTTAATCCAATGATATAATGAACTTATTGGATGCTTAAGATTGGTTAACCCTAATTGGACAAGAATAAGCATAGGGAGGACGAAAATGACCTAAATGTTCATCCAATGACACAAATGAACTTTTTGGTTGCAGAAGATTGGTTAAAAACCCTAATTGGACAAGAATAAGCCTAGGGAGGACGAAAATGACCTAAATGTTAATCCAATGACACAAATGAACTTATTGGATGCACAAGATTGGTTAAAAACCCTAATTGCACAAGAATAACCATAGGGTGGAAGAAAATGACCTAAATGTTCATCCAATGACACAAACACACCTATTGGATGCACAAGATTGGTTAAAAAGCCTAATTGGACAAGAATAAGCCTAGGGAGGACGAAAATGACCTAAATGTTAATCCAATGACACAAATGAACTTATTGGATGCACAAGATTGGTTAAAAACCCTAATTGGACAAGAATAAGCCTAGGGAGGATGAAAATGACCTAAATGTTAATCCAATGAAACAAATGAACTTATTGGATGCACAAGATTGGTTAAAAACCATAATTCCACATAAATAAGCCTAGGGAGGACGATAATGACCTAACTGTTAATCCAATGAGACAAATGAACTTTTTGGATGCACAAGATTGGTTAAAAACCATAATTGCACAATAATAAGCCCAGGGAGGATGAAAATGACCTAAATGTTAATCCAATGACACAAATGAACTTTTTGGATGCACAAGATTGGTTAAAAACCATAATAGCACAAGAATAATCCTAGGGAGGACGAAAATGACCTAAATGTTCTTCCAAAGACAGAAACACACCTATTGAATGCACAAGATTGGTTAAAACCCCTAATTGGACAAGAATAAGCCTAGCGTGGATGAAAATGACCTAAATGTTAATCCAATGAAACAAATGAACTTATTGGATGCACAAGATTGGTTAAAAACCATAATTCCACATAAATAACCATAGGGAGGACGAAAATGACCTAACTGTTAATCCAATGACACAAATAAACTTATTGGATGCACAAGATTGGTTAAAAATCCTAATTGCACAAGAATAAGCTTTGGGAGGACGAAAATGATCTAAATGTTAATCCAATGACAAAAATGAACTTATTGGATGCACATGATTGGTTAATAACCCTAATTGGACAAGAATATGCCTAGGGAGGACGACAATGACCTAAATGTTAATCCAATGTCACAAATAAACTTATTGGATGCACAAGATTGGTTAAAAACCCTAATTGCACAATAATAGGCCTAGGGAGGACGAAAATGACCTAAATGTTAATCCAATGACACAAATGAACTTATTGGATGCACAAGATTGGTTAAAAACCCTAATTGCACAAGAATAAGAATAGGGAGAATGAAAATGATCTAAATGTTAATCCAATGACATAAATGAACTTATTGGATGCACAAGATTGGTTAAAAATCCTAATTGGACAAGAATATGCCTAGGGAGGACGAAAATGGCCTAAATGACAATCCGAAGACACAAATGAACTTATTGGATGCACAAGATTGGATAAAAACCCTAATTGCACAAGAATAAGCCTATGGAGGACGAAAATGGCCTAAATGACAATCCGAAGACACAAATGAACTTATTGGATGCACAAGATTGGATAAAAACCCTAATTGCACAAAAATAAGCCTATGGAGGACGAAAATGACCTAAACGTTAATTAATCCAATGACACAAATGAACTTATTGGATGAACAAGATTGGTTAAAAACCCTAATTGCACAATAATAAGCCTAGGGAGTACGAAAATGACCTAAATGTTCATCCAATAACATAAACACACCTATTGGATGCACAAGATTGGTTAAAAACCCTAATTGGACAAGAATAACCCTAGGGAGGATGAAAATGACCTAAATGTTAATTCAATAACACAAATGAACTTATTGGATGCACAAGATTGGTTAAAAACCCTAATTGCACAAGAATAACCCTAGGGTGGAAGAAAATGACCTAAATGTTCATCAAATGACACAAACACACCTATTGGATGCACAAGATTGGTTAAAAAGCCTAATTGGTCAAGAATAAGCCTAGGGAGGACGAAAATGACCTAAATGTTAATCCAATGACACAAATGAACTTATTGGATGCACAAGATTGGTTAAAAACCCTAATTGGACAAGAATAAGCCTAGGGAGGACGAAAATGACCTAAATGTTAATCCAATGAAACAAATGAACTTATTGGATGCACAAGATTGGTTAAAAACCATAATTCCACATAAATAAGCCTAGAGAGGACGAAAATGACCTAACTGTTAATCCAATGACACAAATGAACTTTTTGGATGCACAAGATTGGTTAAAAACCCTAATTGCACAAGAATAACCCTAGGGTGGAAGAAAATGACCTAAATGTTCATCAAATGACACAAACACACCTATTAGATGCACAAGATTGGTTAAAAAGCCTAATTGGACAAGAATAAGCCTTGGGAGGAAGAAAATTACCTAAATGTTCATCCAATGACACAAACACACCTATTAGATGCACAAGATTCGTTAAAAATTCAAATTGGATAAGAATATGCCTAGGGAGGATGAAAATGACCTAAATGTTAATCCAATGACACAATTGAACTTATTAGATGCACAAGATATGTTAAAAACAATAATTGCACAAGAATAAGCCTAGGGAGGACGAAAATGACCTAAATGTTCATCCAATGACATAAACACACTTATTGGATGCACAGGAATGGTTAAAAACCCTAATTGGACAAAAATAAGCCTAGGGAGGAAGAAAATGATCTAAATGTTAATCCAATGACACAAACGAACTTATTGGATGCTAAAGTTTGGTTAAAAACCCTAATTGGACAAGAATAAGCCTAGGGAGGAAGAAAAAGATCTAAATGTTAATCCAATTACATAAATGAACTTATTGGATGCTTAAGATTGGTTAAAAACCCTAATTGGACAAGAATATGCCTAAGGAGGACGAAAATGACCTAAATGTTAATCCAACGACACAAATGAACTTATTGGATGCACAAGATTGGTTAAAAACCTTAATTGGACAAGAATAAGCCTAGGGAGGACGAAAATGACCTAAATGTTAATCCAATGAAACAAATGAACTTATTGGATGCACAAGATTGGTTAAGAACCATAATTCCACATAAATAAGCCTAGGGAGGACGAAAATGACCTAACTGTTAATCCAATGAGACAAATGAACTTTTTGGATGCACAAGATTGGTTAAAAACCATAATTGCACAATAATAAGCCCACAGAGGATGAAAATGACCTAAATGTTAATCCAATGACACAATTGAACTTATTGGATGCACAAGATTGGTTAAAAAGCCTAATTGGACAAGAATAAGCCTAGGGAGGACGAAAATGTCCTAAATGTTAATCCAATGACACAAATGAACTTATTGGATGCACAAGATTGGTTAAAAACCCTAATTGGACAAGAATAAGCCTAGGGAGGACGAAAATGACCTAAATGTTAATCCAATGAAACAAATGAACTTATTGGATGCACAAGATTGGTTAAAAACCATAATTCCACATAAATAAGCCTAGGGAGGACGAAAATGACCTAACTGTTAATCCAATGACACAAATGAACTTTTTGGATGCACAAGATTGGTTAAAAACCCTAATTGCACAAGAATAACCCTAGGGTGGAAGAAAATGACCTAAATGTTCATCAAATGACACAAACACACCTATTGGATGCACAAGATTGGTTAAAAAGCCTAATTGGACAAGAATAAGCCTAGGGAGGACGAAAATGACCTAAATGTTAATCCAATGACACAAATGAACTTATTGGATGCACAAGATTGGTTAAAAACCCTAATTGGACAAGAATAAGCCTAGGGAGGACGACAATGACCTAAATGTTAATCCAATGAAACCAATGAACTTATTGGATGCACAAGATTGGTTAAAAACCATAATTCCACATAAATAAGCCTAGGGAGGACGAAAATGACCTAACTGTTAATCCAATGACACAAATGAACTTTTTGGATGCACAAGATTGTTTAAAAACCCTAATTGCACAAGAATAACCCAAGGGTGGAAGAAAATGACCTAAATGTTCATCAAATGACACAAACACACCTATTAGATGCACAAGATTGGTTAAAAAGCCTAATTGGACAAGAATAAGCCTTGGGAGGAAGAAAATTACCTAAATGTTCATCCAATGACACAAACACACCTATTAGATGCACAAGATTGGTTAAAAACCCTAATTACACAAGAATAAGCCTAGGGATAACGTAAATGATCTAAATGTTAATCCAATGATATAATGAACTTATTGGATGCTTAAGATTGGTTCAAAACCCTAATTGGACAAGAATAAGCCTAGGGAGGACGAAAATGACCTAAATGTTCATCCAATGACACAAATGAACTTTTTGGTTGCAGAAGATTGGTTAAAAACCCTAATTGGACAAGAATAAGCCTAGGGAGGACGAAAATGACCTAAATGTTAATCCAATGACACAAATGAACTTATTGGATGCACAAGATTGGTTAAAAACCCTAATTGGACAAGAATATGCCTAGGGAGGACGAAAATGACCTAAATGTTCATCCAATGACACAAATGAACTTATTGGATGCACAAGATTGCTTAAAACCCTAATTGGACAAGAATAAGACTAGGGAGGACGAAAATGACCTAAATGTTCATTCAATGACACAAACACACCTATTGGATGCACAAGATTGGTTAGAAACCCTAATTGAACAAGAATAAGCCTAGGGAGGACGAAAATGACCTAAATGTTCATCAAATGACACAAATGAACTTATTGGATGCACATGATTGCTTAAAAACCCTAATTGGACAAGAATAAGACTAGGGAGGACGAAAATGACCTAAATGTTCATCCAATGACACAGACACACCTATTGGATGCACAAGATAGGTTAGAAACCCTAATTGAACAAGAATATGCCTAGGGAGGACGAAAATGACCTAAATGTTCATCCAATGACACAAATGAACTTATTGGATGCACAAGATTGCTTAAAAACCCTAATTAGACAAGAATAAGCCTAGGGAGGACGAAAATTACGTAAATGTTCATCCGATGACCCAAATGAACTTATTGGATGCACAAGATTGGTTAAAAACCCTAATTGGACACGAATAAGCCTTGGGAGGACGAAAATGACCTAAATGTTCATCCAATGACACAAATGAACTTATTGGATGCACAAGATTGCTTAAAAACCCTAATTGGACAAGAATAAGCCTAGGGAGGACGAAAATGACCTAAATGTTCATCCAATGACACAAATGAACTTATTGGATGAACAAGATTGGTTAAAAACCCTAATTGGACAAGAATAAGTCTAGACTGGACGAAAATGACCTAAATGTTCATCCAATGACACAAACACACCTATTGGATGCACAAGATTGCTTAATAACCCTAAGTAGACAAGAATAACCCTAGGGAGGACGAAAATGACCTAAATGTTCATCCAATGACACAAACACACCTATTGGATGCACAAGATTGGTTAAAAACCCTAATTGGACAAGAATAAGCCTAGGGAGGACGAAAATGACCTAAATGTTCGTCCAGTGACACAAATGAACTTATTGGATGCACAAGATTGCTTAAAAACCCTAATTGGACAAGAATAAGCCTAGGGAGGACGAAAATGACCTAAATGTTCATCCAATGACACAAATGAACTTATTGGATCCACAAGATTGGTTAAAAACCCTAATTGGACAAGAATAAGCCTTTGGAGGACGAAAATGACCTAAATGTTCATCCAATGACACAAATGAACTTATTGGATGCACAAGATTGCTTAAAAACCCTAATTGGACAAGAATAAGCCTAGGGAGGACGAAAATGACCTAAATGTTCATCCAATGACACAAATGAACTTATTGGATGCACAAGATTGGTTAAAAACCCTAATTGGACAAGAATAAGCATAGGGTGGACGAAAATGACCTAAATGTTTATCCAATGACACAAATGAACTTATTGGATGCACAAGATTGGTTAAAACCCCTAATTGGACAAGAATAAGCCTAGGGAGGACGAAAATGACCTAAATGTTCATCCAATGAGACAAACACACCTGTTGGATGCACAAGATAGGTTAGAAACCCTAATTGAACAAGAATAAGCCTAGGGAGGACGAAAATGACTTAAATGTTCATCCAATGACACAAATGAACTTATTGGATGCACAAGATTGCTTAAAAACCCTAATTGGACAAGAATAAGCCTAGGGAGGACGAAAATGACCTAAATGTTCATCCAATGACACAAATGAACTTATTGGATGCACAAGATTGCTTAAAAACCCTAATTGGACAACAATAAGCCTAGGGAGCACGAAAATGACCTAATTGTTCATCCAATGACACAAATACACCTATTGGATGCAAAAGATTGGTTAGAAACCCTAATTTGACAAGAATAAGCCTAGGGAGGACGAAAATGACCTAAATGTTCATCCAATGACACAAACACACCTATTGGATGCACAAGATTGGTTAAAAAGCCTAATTGGACAAGAATAAGCCTAGGGAGGACGAAAATGACCTAAATGTTAATCCAATGACACAAATGAACTTATTGGATGCACAAGATTGGTTAAAAACCCTAATTGGACAAGAATTTGCCTAGGGAGGACGAAAATGACCTAAATGTTAATCCAATGAAACAAATGAACTTATTGGATGCACAAGATTGGTTAAAAACCATAATTCCACATAAATAAGCCTAGGGAGGACGAAAATGACCTAACTGTTAATCCAATGACACAAATGAACTTTTTGGATGCACAAGATTGGTTAAAAACCCTAATTGCACAAGAATAACCCTAGGGTGGAAGAAAATGACCTAAATGTTCATCAAATGACACAAACACACCTATTAGATGCACAAGATTGGTTAAAAAGCCTAATTGGACAAGAATAAGCCTTGGGAGGAAGAAAATTACCTAAATGTTCATCCAATGACACAAACACACCTATTAGATGCACAAGATTCGTTAAAAATTCAAATTGGATAAGAATATGCCTAGGGAGGATGAAAATGACCTAAATGTTAATCCAATGACACAATTGAACTTATTAGATGCACAAGATATGTTAAAAACAATAATTGCACAAGAATAAGCCTAGGGAGGACGAAAATGACCTAAATGTTCATCCAATGACATAAACACACTTATTGGATGCACAGGAATGGTTAAAAACCCTAATTGGACAAAAATAAGCCTAGGGAGGAAGAAAATGATCTAAATAATAATCCAATGACATAACGAACTTATTGGATGCTAAAGATTGGTTAAAAACCCTAATTGGACAAGAATAAGCCTAAGGAGGAAGAAAAAGATCTAAATGTTAATCCAATTACATAAATGAACTTATTGGATGCTTAAGATTGGTTAAAAACCCTAATTGGACAAGAATATGCCTAAGGAGGACGAAAATGACCTAAATGTTAATCCAACGACACAATGAAAGTTATTGGATGCACAAGATTGATTAAAACCCTAATTGGACAAGAATAAGCCTTGGGAGGAAGAAAATGACCTAAATGTTCATCCAATCACACACACACACCTATTGGATGCACAAGATTGGTTAAAAACCCTAATTACACAAGAATAAGCCTAGGGATGACGTAAATGATCTAAATGTTAATCCAATGATATAATGAACTTATTGGATGCTAAAGATTGGTTAACCCTAATTGGACAAGAATAAGCCTAGTGAGGACGAAAATGACCTAAATGTTCATCCAATGACACAAATGAACTTTTTGGTTGCAGAAGATTGGTAAAAAACCTTAATTGGACAAGAATAAGCCTAGGGAGGACGAAAATGACCTAAATGTTAATCCAATGACACAAATGAACTTATTGGATGCACAAGATTGGTTAAAAACCCTAATTGCACTAGAATAACCATAGGGTGGAAGAAAATGACCTAAATGTTCATCCAATGACACAAACACACCTATTGGATGCACAAGATTGGTTAAAAAGCCTAATTGGACAAGAATAAGCCTAGGGAGGACGAAAATGACCTAAATGTTAATCCAATGACACAAATGAACTTATTGGATGCACAAGATTGGTTAAAAACCCTAATTGGACAAGAATTTGCCTAGGGAGGACGAAAATGACCTAAATGTTAATCCAATGAAACAAATGAACTTATTGGATGCACAAGATTGGTTAAAAACCATAATTCCACATAAATAAGCCTAGGGAGGACGAAAATGACCTAACTGTTAATCCAATGACACAAATGAACTTTTTGGATGCACAAGATTGGTTAAAAACCCTAATTGCACAAGAATAACCCTAGGGTGGAAGAAAATGACCTAAATGTTCATCAAATGACACAAACACACCTATTGGATGCACAAGATTGGTTAAAAAGCCTAATTGGACAAGAATAAGCCTAGGGAGGACGAAAATGACCTAAATGTTAATCCAATGACACAAATGAACTTATTGGATGCACAAGATTGGTTAAAAACCCTAATTGGACAAGAATAAGCCTAGGGAGGACGACAATGACCTAAATGTTAATCCAATGAAACCAATGAACTTATTGGATGCACAAGATTGGTTAAAAACCATAATTCCACATAAATAAGCCTAGGGAGGACGAAAATGACCTAACTGTTAATCCAATGACACAAATGAACTTTTTGGATGCACAAGATTGTTTAAAAACCCTAATTGCACAAGAATAACCCAAGGGTGGAAGAAAATGACCTAAATGTTCATCAAATGACACAAACACACCTATTAGATGCACAAGATTGGTTAAAAAGCCTAATTGGACAAGAATAAGCCTTGGGAGGAAGAAAATTACCTAAATGTTCATCCAATGACACAAACACACCTATTAGATGCACAAGATTGGTTAAAAACCCTAATTACACAAGAATAAGCCTAGGGATAACGTAAATGATCTAAATGTTAATCCAATGATATAATGAACTTATTGGATGCTTAAGATTGGTTCAAAACCCTAATTGGACAAGAATAAGCCTAGGGAGGACGAAAATGACCTAAATGTTCATCCAATGACACAAATGAACTTTTTGGTTGCAGAAGATTGGTTAAAAACCCTAATTGGACAAGAATAAGCCTAGGGAGGACGAAAATGACCTAAATGTTAATCCAATGACACAAATGAACTTATTGGATGCACAAGATTGGTTAAAAACCCTAATTGCACAAGAATAACCCTAGGGTGGAAGAAAATGACCTAAATGTTCATCCAATGACACAAACACACCTATTGGATGCACAAGATTGGTTAAAAAGCCTAATTGGACAAGAATAAGCCTAGGAAGGACGAAAATGACCTAAATGTTAATCCAATGACACAAATGAACTTATTGGATGCACAAGATTGGTTAAAAACCCTAATTGGACAAGAATAAGCCTAGGGAGGACGAAAATGACCTAAATGCTAATCCAATGACACAACTCAACTTATTGGATGCACAAGATTGGTTAAAAACCCTAATTGGGCTAGAATAAGCATAGGGAGGACGAAAATGACCTAATTGATCATCCAATGACACAAACACACCTATTGGATGCACTAGATTGGTTAAAAACCCTAATTGGACAAGAATAAGCCTAGGGAGGACGAAAATGACCTAATTGATCATCCATTGCCACAAACACACCTATTGGATGCACAAGATTGGTTAAAAACCCTAATTGGACAAGAATATGCCTAGGGAGGACGAAAATGACCTAATTGATCATCCAATGACACAAACACACCTATTGGATGCACAAGATTGGTTAAAAACCCTAATTGGACAAGAATATGCCTAGGGAGGACGAAAATGACCTAAATATTAATTCAATGAAACAAACAAACTTTTTGGATGCACAAGATTGGTTAAAGACCCTAATTGGACAAGAATAAGCCTAGGGAGGACGAAAATGACCTAATTGATCATCCAATGACACAAACACACCTATTGGATGCACAAGATTGGTTAAAAACCCTAATTGGACAAGAATAAGCCTAGGGAGGACGAAAATGACCTAATTGATCATCCAAAGACACAAACACATCTATTGGATGCACAAGATTGGTTAAAAACCCTAGTTAGACAAGAATATACCTAGGGAGGACGAAAATGACATAATTGATCATCCAATGACACAAATGAACTTATTGGATGCACAAGATTGGTTAAAAACCCTAATTGGACAAGAATAAGCCTAGGGAGGACGAAAATGACCTAATTGATCATCCAATGACACAAACACACCTATTGGATGCACAGGATTGGTTAAAAACCTTAATTGGACAAGAATAAGCCAAGGAAGGACGAAAATGACCTAATTGATCATCCAATGACACAAACACACCTATTGGATGCACAAGATTGGTTAAAAACCCTAATTGGACAAGAATATGCCTAGGGAGGACGAAAATGACCTAAATATTAATTCAATGACACAAACAAAGTTATTGGATACACAAGATTGGTTAAAAACCCAAATTGGACAATAATAAGCCTAGGGAGGACGAAAATGACCTAATTGATCATCCAATGTCACAAACACACCTATTGGATGCACAAGATTGGTTAAAAACCCTAATTGGACAAGAATATGCCTAGGGAGGACGAAAATGACCTAATTGATCATCCAATGACACAAACACACCTATTGGATGCACAAGATTGGTTAAGAACCCTAATTGGACAAGAATAAGCCTAGGTAGGACGAAAATGACCTAATTGATCATCCAATGACACAAACACACCTATTGGATGCACAAGATTGGTTAAAAACCCTAATTGGACAAGAATATGCCTAGGGAGGACGAAAATGACCTAATTGATCATCCAATGATACAAACACACCTATTGGATGCACGAGATTGGTTAAAAACCCTAATAGGACAAGAATATTCCTAGGGAGGACGAAAATGACCTAATTGATCATCCAATGACACAACACACCTATTGGATGCACAAGATTGGTTAAAAACCCTAATTGGACAAGAATATGCCTAGGGAGGACGAAAATGACCTAATTGATCATCCAATGACACAAACACACCTATTGGATGCACAAGATTGGTTAAAAACCCTAATTGGACAAGAATATGCCTAGGGAGGACGAAAATGACCTAAATATTAATTTAATGACACAAACAATGTTATTGGATGCACAAGATTGGTTAAAAACCCTAATTGGACAAGAATATGCCTAGGGAGGACAAAAATGACCTAAATATTAATTTAATGACACAAACAAAGTTATTGGATGCACAAGATTGGTTAAAAACCCTAATTGGACAAGAATATGCCTAGGGAGAACGAAAATGACCTAATTGATCATCCAATGACACAACACACCTATTGGATGCACAAGATTGGTTAAAAACCCTAATTGGACAAGAATATGCCTAGGGAGGACGAAAATGACCTAATTGATCATCCAATGACACAAACACACCTATTGGATGCACAAGATTGGTTAAAAACCCTAATTGGACAAGAATATGCCTAGGGAGGACGAAAATGACCTAAATATTAATTCAATGACACAAACAAACTTATTGGATGCACAAGATTGGTTAAAAACCCTAATTGGACAAGAATAAGCCTAGGAAGGACGAAAATGACCTAATTGATCATCTAATGACACAAACACACCTATTGGATGCACAAGATTGGTTAAAAACCCTAGTTGGACAAGAACATGCCTAGGGAGGACGAAAATCACCTAATTGATCATCCAATGACACTAATTAACTTATTGGATGCACAAGATTTGTTAAAAACCCTAATTGGACAAGAATAAGCCTAGGGAGGACGAAAATGACCTAATTGATCATCCAATGACACAAACACACCTATTGGATGCACAAGATTGGTTAAAAACCCTAATTTGACTAGAATAAGCCTAGGGAGGACGAAAATGACCTAATTGATCATCCATTGCCACAAACACACCTATTGGATGCACAAGAATGGTTAAAAACCCTAATTGGTCAAGAATAAGCCTAGGGAGGACGAAAATAATGTAATTGATCATCCAATGACACAAACTCACCTATTGGATGCACAAGATTGGTTAAAAACCCTAATTGGACAAGAATATGCCTAAGGAGGACGAAAATGACCTAAATGTTAATCCAATGACACAAATGAACTTATTGGATGCACAAGATTGGTTAAAAACCCTAATTGGACAAGAATAAGCCTAGGGAGGACGAAAATGACCTAAATGTTAATCCAATGACACAACTCAACTTATTGGATGCACAAGATTGGTTAAAAACCCTAATTGGACAAGAATAAGCCTAGGGAGGGCGAAAATGACCTAATTGATCATCCAATGACACAAACACACCTATTGGATGCACAAGATTGGTTAAAAACCCTAATTGGACAAGAATAAGCCTAGGTAGGACGAAAATGACCTAAATGTTAATCCAATGACACAACTCAACTTATTGGATGCACAAGATTGGTTAAAAACCCTAATTGGACAAGAATAAGCCTAGGGAGGACGAAAATGACCTAAATGTTAATCCAATGAAACAAATGAACTTATTGGATGCACAAGATTGGTTAAAAACCCTAATTGGACAAGAATAAGCCTAGGGAGGACGAAAATGACCTAAATGTTAATCCAATGAAACAAATGAACTTATTGGATGCACAAGATTGGTTAAAAACCATAATTCCACATAAATAAGCCTAGGGAGGACGATAATGACCTAACTGTTAATCCAATGAGACAAATGAACTTTTTGGATGCACAAGATTGGTTAAAAACCATAATTGCACAATAATAAGCCCAGGGAGGATGAAAATGACCTAAATGTTAATCCAATGACACAAATGAACTTTTTGGATGCACAAGATTGGTTAAAAACCATAATAGCACAAGAATAATCCTAGGGAGGACGAAAATGACCTAAATGTTCTTCCAAAGACAGAAACACACCTATTGAATGCACAAGATTGGTTAAAACCCCTAATTGGACAAGAATAAGCCTAGCGTGGATGAAAATGACCTAAATGTTAATCCAATGAAACAAATGAACTTATTGGATGCACAAGATTGGTTAAAAACCATAATTCCACATAAATAACCCTAGGGAGGACGAAAATGACCTAACTGTTAATCCAATGACACAAATGAACTGATTGGATGCACAAGATTGGTTAAAAACCCTAATTTGACAAGAATAAGCCTTGGGAGGAAGAAAATTACCTAAATGTTCATCCAATGACACAAACACACCTATTAGATGCACAAGATTCGTTAAAAATCCAAATTGGATAAGAATATGCCTAGGGAGGATGAAAATGACCTAAATGTTAATCCAATGACACAAATGAACTTATTAGATGCACAAGATAGGTTAAAAACAATAATTGCACAAGAATAAGCCTAGGGATGACGAAAATGACCTAAATGTTCATCCAATGACATAAACACACTTATTGGATGCACAAGAATGGTTAAAAACCCTAATTGGACAAAAATAAGCCTAGGGAGGAAGAAAATGATCTAAATGTTAATCCAATGACATAAACGAACTTATTGGATGCTAAAGATTGCTTAAAACCCTAATTGGACAAGAATAAGCCTAGGGAGGAAGAAAATGATCTAAATGTTAATCAAATTACATAAATGAACTTATTGGATGCTTAAGATTGGTTAAAAACCCTAATTGGACAAGAATATGCCTAAGGAGGACGAAAATGACCTAAATGTTAATCCAATGACACAAATGAACTTATTGGATGCACAAGATTGGTTAAAAACCCTAATTGGACAAGAATAAGCCTAGGGAGGACGAAAATGACCTAAATGTTAATACAATGAAACAAATGAACTTATTGGATGCACAAGATTGGTTAAGAACCATAATTCCACATAAATAAGCCTAGGGAGGACGAAAATGGCCTAACTGTTAATCCAATGAGACAAATGAACTTTTTGGATGCACAAGATTGGTTAAAAACCATAATTGCACAATAATAAGCCCACGGAGGATGAAAATGACCTAAATGTTAATCCAATGACACAAATGAACTTATTGGATGCACAAGATTGGTTAAAAAGCCTAATTGGACAAGAATAAGCCTAGGGAGGACGAAAATGACCTAAATGTTAATCCAATGACACAAATGAACTTATTGGATGCACAAGATTGGTTAAAAACCCTAATTGGACAAGAATAAGCCTAGGGAGGACGAAAATGACCTAAATGTTAATCCAATGAAACAAATGAACTTATTGGATGCACAAGATTGGTTAAAAACCATAATTCCACATAAATAAGCCTAGGGAGGACGAAAATGACCTAACTGTTAATCCAATGACACAAATGAACTTTTTGGATGCACAAGATTGTTTAAAAACCCTAATTGCACAAGAATAACCCAAGGGTGGAAGAAAATGACCTAAATGTTCATCAAATGACACAAACACACCTATTAGATGCACAAGATTGGTTAAAAAGCCTAATTGGACAAGAATAAGCCTTGGGAGGAAGAAAATTACCTAAATGTTCATCCAATGACACAAACACACCTATTAGATGCACAAGATTGGTTAAAAACCCTAATTACACAAGAATAAGCCTAGGGATAACGTAAATGATCTAAATGTTAATCCAATGATATAATGAACTTATTGGATGCTTAAGATTGGTTCAAAACCCTAATTGGACAAGAATAAGCCTAGGGAGGACGAAAATGACCTAAATGTTCATCCAATGACACAAATGAACTTTTTGGTTGCAGAAGATTGGTTAAAAACCCTAATTGGACAAGAATAAGCCTAGGGAGGACGAAAATGACCTAAATGTTAATCCAATGACACAAATGAACTTATTGGATGCACAAGATTGGTTAAAAACCCTAATTGCACAAGAATAACCCTAGGGTGGAAGAAAATGACCTAAATGTTCATCCAATGACACAAACACACCTATTGGATGCACAAGATTGGTTAAAAAGCCTAATTGGACAAGAATAAGCCTAGGAAGGACGAAAATGACCTAAATGTTAATCCAATGACACAAATGAACTTATTGGATGCACAAGATTGGTTAAAAACCCTAATTGGACAAGAATAAGCCTAGGGAGGACGAAAATGACCTAAATGCTAATCCAATGACACAACTCAACTTATTGGATGCACAAGATTGGTTAAAAACCCTAATTGGGCTAGAATAAGCATAGGGAGGACGAAAATGACCTAATTGATCATCCAATGACACAAACACACCTATTGGATGCACAAGATTGGTTAAAAACCCTAATTGGACAAGAATAAGCCTAGGGAGGACGAAAATGACCTAATTGATCATCCAATGACACAAACACACCTATTGGATGCACAAGATTGGTTAAAAACCCTAATTGGACAAGAATATGCCTAGGGAGGACGAAAATGACCTAAATATTAATTCAATGACATAAACAAACTTGTTGGATGCACAAAATTGGTTAAAAACCCTAATTGGACAAGAATATGCCTAGGGAGGACGAAAATGACCTAATTGATCATCCAATGACACAAACACACCTATTGGATGCACAAGATTGGTTAAAAACCCTAATTGGACAAGAATATGCCTAGGGAGGACGAAAATGACCTAAATATTAATTCAATGACATAAACAAACTTATTGGATGCACAAGATTGGTTAAAAACCCTAATTGGACAAGAATAAGCCTAGGGAGGACAAAAATGACCTAATTGATCATCCAATGTCACAAACACACCTATTGGAAGCACAAGATTGGTTAAAAACCCTAATTGGACAAGAATATGCCTAGGGAGGACGAAAATGACCTAAATGTTAATCCAATGACACAAATGAACTTATTGGATGCACAAGATTGGTTAAAAACCCTAATTGGACAAGAATAAGCCTAGGGAGGACGAAAATGACCTAAATGTTAATACAATGACACAAACTCACCTATTGGATGCACAAGATTGGTTAAAAACCCTAATTGGACAAGAATAAGCCTAGGGAGGACGAAAATGACCTAAATATTAATTCAATGACATAAACAAACTTATTGGATGCACAAGATTGGTTAAAAACCCTAATTGGACAAGAATAAGCCTAAGGAGGACGAAAATGACCTAATTGATCATCCAATGACACAAACAAACCTATTGGATGCACAAGATTGGTTAAAAACCCTAATTGGACAAGAATAAGCCTAGGGAGGACGAAAATGACCTAATTGATCATCCAATGACACAAACACACCTATTGGATGCACAAGATTGGTTAAAAACCCTAATTGGACAAGAATATGCCTAGGGAGGACGAAAATGACCTAAATATTAATTCAATGACACAAACAAAGTTATTGGATACACAAGATTGGTTAAAAACTCTAATTGGACAAGAATAAGCCTGGGGAGGACGAAAATGACCTAATTGATCATTCAATGACACAAACACACCTATTGGAAGCACAAGATTGGTTAAAAACCCTAATTGGACAAGAATATGCCTAGGGAGGACGAAAATGACCTAACTGTTAATCCAATGACACAAATAAACTTATTGGATGTACAAGATTGGTTAAAAACCCTAATTGGACAAGAATAAGCCTAGGGAGGACGAAAATGACCTAATTGATCATCCAATGACACAAACACACCTATTGGATGCACAAGATTGGTTAAAAACCCTAATTGGACAAGAATATGCCTAGGGAGGACGAAAATGACCTAAATGTTAATCCAATGACCCAACTCAACTTATTGGAAGCTCAAGATTGGTTAAAAACCCTAATTGGACAAGAATAAGCCTAGGGAGGACGAAAATGACCTAATTGATCATCCAATGACACAAACACACCTATTGGATGCACAAGATTGGTTAAAAACCCTAATTGGACAAGAATAAGCCTAGGAAGGATGAAAATGACCTAATTGATCATCCAATGACACAAACACACCTATTGGATGCACAAGATTGGTTAAAAACCCTAATTGGACAAGAATATACCTAGGGAGGACGAAAATGACCTAAATATTAATTCAATGACACAAACAAACTTATTGGATGCACAAGATTGGTTAAAAACCCTAATTGGACAAGAATAAGCCTAGGGAGGACAAAAACGACCTAATTGATCATCCAATGACACAAACACACCTATTGGATGCACAAGATTGGTTAAAAGCCCTAATTGGACAAGAATAAGCCTAGGAAGGATGAAAATGACCTAATTGATCATCCAATGACACAAACACACCTATTGGATGCACAAGATTGGTTAAAAACCCTAATTGGACAAGAATATGCCTAGGGAGGACGAAAATGACCTAAATATTAATTCAATGACACAAACAAACTTATTGGATGCACAAGATTGGTTAAAAACCCTAATTGGACAAGAATAAGCCTAGGGAGGACGAAAATGACCTAATTGATCATCCAATGACACAAACACACCTATTGGATGCACAAGAATGGTTAAAAACCCTAATTAGACAAGAATATGCCTAGGGAGGAGGAAAATGACCTAAATATTAATTCAATGACACAAACAAAGTTATTGGATGCACAAGATTGGTTAAAAACCCTAATTGGACAAGAATAAGCCTAGGGAGGACGAAAATGACCTAATTGATCATCCAATGACACAAACACACCTATTGGATGCACAAGATTGGTTAAAAACCCTAATTGGACAAGAATATGCCTAGGGAGGACGAAAATGACCTAAATATTAATTCAATGACACAAACAAAGTTATTGGATGCACAAGATTGGTTAAAAACCCTAATTTGACAAGAATTAGTCAAGGGAGGACGGAAATGACCTAATTGATCATCCAATGACACAAACACACCTATTGGATGCACAAGATTGGTTAAAAACCCTAATTGGACAAGAATAAGCCTAGGGAGGACGAAAATGACCTAATTGATCATCCAATGACACAAATGAACTTATTGGATGCACAAGATTTGTTAAAAACCCTAATTGGACAAGAATAAGCTTAGGGAGGACGAAAATGACCTAATTGATCATCCAATGACACAAACACACCTATTGGATGCACAAGATTGGTTAAAAACCCTAATTGGACAAGAATATGCCTAGGGAGGACGAAAATGACCTAAATATTAATTCAATGACACAAACAAAGTTATTGGATGCTCAAGATTGGTTAAAAACCTTAATTGGACAAGAATAAGCCTAGGGAGGACGAAAATGACCTAAATATTAATTCAACGACACAAACAAAGTTATTGGATGCACAAGATTGGTTAAAAACCCTAATTGGACAAGAATAAGCCTAGGGAGGACGAAAATGACCTAATTGATCATCCAATGACACAAACACACCTATTGGATGCACAAGATTGGTTAAAAACCCTAATTGGACAAGAATATGCCTAGGGAGGACGAAAATGACCTAAATATTAATTCAATGAGACAATCAAAGTTATTGGATGCACAAGATTGGTTAAAAACCCTAATTGGACAAGAATAAGCCTAGGGAGGACGAAAATGACCTAATTGATCATCCAATGACACAAACACACCTATTGGATGCACAAGATTGGTTAAAAACCCTAAGTGGAAAAGAATAAGCCTAGGGAGGACGAAAATGACCTAATTGATCATCCAATGACACAAACACACCTATTGGATACACAATATTGGTTAAAAACCCTAATTGGGCAAGAATATGCCTAGGGAGGACGAAAATGACCTAAATGTTAATCCAATGACACAAATGAACTTATTGGATGCACAAGATTGGTTAAAAACCCTAATTGGACAAGAATAAGCCTAGGGAGGACGAAAATGACCTAAATGTTAATCCAATGAAACAAATGAACTTATTGGATGCACAAGATTGGTTAAAAACCATAATTCCACATAAATAAGCCTAGGGAGGACGAAAATGACCTAACTGTTAATCCAATGACACAAATGAACTTTTTGGATGCACAAGATTGGTTAAAAACCCTAATTGCACAAGAATAACCCTAGGGTGGAAGAAAATGACCTAAATGTTCATCAAATGACACAAACACACCTATTAGATGAACAAGATTGGTTAAAAAGCCTAATTGGACAAGAATAAGCCTTGGGAGGAAGAAAATGACCTAAATGTTCATCCAATGACACAAACACACCTATTAGATGCACAAGATTCGTTAAAAATTCAAATTGGATAAGAATATGCCTAGGGAGGATGAAAATGACCTAAATGTTAATCCAATGACACAATTGAACTTATTAGATGCACAAGATATGTTAAAAACAATAATTGCACAAGAATAAGCCTAGGGAGGACGAAAATGACCTAAATGTTCATCCAATGACATAAACACACTTATTGGATGCACAGGAATGGTTAAAAACCCTAATTGGACAAAAATAAGCCTAGGGAGGAAGAAAATGATCTAAATAATAATCCAATGACATAAACGAACTTATTGGATGCTAAAGATTGGTTAAAAACCCTAATTGGACAAGAATAAGCCTAGGGAGGAAGAAAAAGATCTAAATGTTAATCCAATTACATAAATGAACTTATTG
>JBBPBR010000008.1:24989633-25020321 GCA_037974775.1 Cicer pinnatifidum | reverse complement strand
GAAAATGACCTAAATGTTAATCCAATGAAACAAATGAACTTATTGGATGCACAAGATTGGTTAAAAACCATAATTCCACATAAATAAGCCTAGGGAGGACGATAATGACCTAACTGTTAATCCAATGAGACAAATGAACTTTTTGGATGCACAAGATTGGTTAAAAACCATAATTGCACAATAATAAGCCCAGGGAGGATGAAAATGACCTAAATGTTAATCCAATGACACAAATGAACTTTTTGGATGCACAAGATTGGTTAAAAACCATAATAGCACAAGAATAATCCTAGGGAGGACGAAAATGACCTAAATGTTCTTCCAAAGACAGAAACACACCTATTGAATGCACAAGATTGGTTAAAACCCCTAATTGGACAAGAATAAGCCTAGCGTGGATGAAAATGACCTAAATGTTAATCCAATGAAACAAATGAACTTATTGGATGCACAAGATTGGTTAAAAACCATAATTCCACATAAATAACCATAGGGAGGACGAAAATGACCTAACTGTTAATCCAATGACACAAATAAACTTATTGGATGCACAAGATTGGTTAAAAATCCTAATTGCACAAGAATAAGCTTTGGGAGGACGAAAATGATCTAAATGTTAATCCAATGACAAAAATGAACTTATTGGATGCACATGATTGGTTAATAACCCTAATTGGACAAGAATATGCCTAGGGAGGACGACAATGACCTAAATGTTAATCCAATGTCACAAATAAACTTATTGGATGCACAAGATTGGTTAAAAACCCTAATTGCACAATAATAGGCCTAGGGAGGACGAAAATGACCTAAATGTTAATCCAATGACACAAATGAACTTATTGGATGCACAAGATTGGTTAAAAACCCTAATTGCACAAGAATAAGAATAGGGAGAATGAAAATGATCTAAATGTTAATCCAATGACATAAATGAACTTATTGGATGCACAAGATTGGTTAAAAATCCTAATTGGACAAGAATATGCCTAGGGAGGACGAAAATGGCCTAAATGACAATCCGAAGACACAAATGAACTTATTGGATGCACAAGATTGGATAAAAACCCTAATTGCACAAGAATAAGCCTATGGAGGACGAAAATGGCCTAAATGACAATCCGAAGACACAAATGAACTTATTGGATGCACAAGATTGGATAAAAACCCTAATTGCACAAGAATAAGCCTATGGAGGACGAAAATGACCTAAACGTTAATTAATCCAATGACACAAATGAACTTATTGGATGAACAAGATTGGTTAAAAACCCTAATTGCACAATAATAAGCCTAGGGAGTACGAAAATGACCTAAATGTTCATCCAATAACATAAACACACCTATTGGATGCACAAGATTGGTTAAAAACCCTAATTGGACAAGAATAACCCTAGGGAGGATGAAAATGACCTAAATGTTAATTCAATAACACAAATGAACTTATTGGATGCACAAGATTGGTTAAAAACCCTAATTGCACAAGAATAACCCTAGGGTGGAAGAAAATGACCTAAATGTTCATCAAATGACACAAACACACCTATTGGATGCACAAGATTGGTTAAAAAGCCTAATTGGTCAAGAATAAGCCTAGGGAGGACGAAAATGACCTAAATGTTAATCCAATGACACAAATGAACTTATTGGATGCACAAGATTGGTTAAAAACCCTAATTGGACAAGAATAAGCCTAGGGAGGACGAAAATGACCTAAATGTTAATCCAATGAAACAAATGAACTTATTGGATGCACAAGATTGGTTAAAAACCATAATTCCACATAAATAAGCCTAGAGAGGACGAAAATGACCTAACTGTTAATCCAATGACACAAATGAACTTTTTGGATGCACAAGATTGGTTAAAAACCCTAATTGCACAAGAATAACCCTAGGGTGGAAGAAAATGACCTAAATGTTCATCAAATGACACAAACACACCTATTAGATGCACAAGATTGGTTAAAAAGCCTAATTGGACAAGAATAAGCCTTGGGAGGAAGAAAATTACCTAAATGTTCATCCAATGACACAAACACACCTATTAGATGCACAAGATTCGTTAAAAATTCAAATTGGATAAGAATATGCCTAGGGAGGATGAAAATGACCTAAATGTTAATCCAATGACACAATTGAACTTATTAGATGCACAAGATATGTTAAAAACAATAATTGCACAAGAATAAGCCTAGGGAGGACGAAAATGACCTAAATGTTCATCCAATGACATAAACACACTTATTGGATGCACAGGAATGGTTAAAAACCCTAATTGGACAAAAATAAGCCTAGGGAGGAAGAAAATGATCTAAATAATAATCCAATGACATAAACGAACTTATTGGATGCTAAAGATTGGTTAAAAACCCTAATTGGACAAGAATAAGCCTAGGGAGGAAGAAAAAGATCTAAATGTTAATCCAATTACATAAATGAACTTATTGAATGCTTAAGATTGGTTAAAAACCCTAATTGGACAAGAATATGCCTAAGGAGGACGAAAATGACCTAAATGTTAATCCAAAAACACAAATAAACTTTTTGGATGCACAAGATTGGTTAAAAACCCTAATTGGACAAGAATAAGCCTTGGGAGGAAGAAAATGACCTAAATGTTCATCCAATCACACAAACACACCTATTGGATGCACAAGATTGGTTAAAAACCCTAATTACACAAGAATAAGCCTAGGGATGAAGTAAATGATCTAAATGTTAATCCAATGATATAAAGAACTTATTGGATGCTTAAGATTGGTTAAAAACCCTAATAGGACAAGAATAAGCCTAGGGAGGACGAAAATGACCTAAATGTTCATCCAATGACACAAATGAACTTTTTGGTTGCAGAAGATTGGTTAAAAACCCTAATTGGACAAGAATAAGCCTAGGGAGGACGAAAATGACCTAAATGTTAATCCAATGACACAAATGAACTTATTGGATGCACAAGATTGGTTAAAAACCCTAATTGCACAAGAATAACCCTAGGGTGGAAGAAATTGACCTAAATGTTCATCCAATGACACAAACACACCTATTGGATGCACAAGATTGGTTAAAAAGCCTAATTGGACAAGAATAGGCCTAGGGAGGACGAAAATGACCTAAATGTTAATCCAATGACACAAATGAACTTATTGGGTGCACAAGATTGGTTAAAAACCCTAATTGGACAAGAATTTGCCTAGGGAGGACGAAAATGACCTAAATGTTAATCCAATGAAACAAATGAACTTATTGGATGCACAAGATTGGTTAAAAACCATAATTCTACATAAATAAGCCTAGGGAGGACGAAAATGACCTAACTGTTAATCCAATGACACAAATGAACTTTTTGGATGCACAAGATTGGTTAAAAACCCTAATTGCACAAGAATAACCCTAGGGTGGAAGAAAATGACCTAAATGTTCATCAAATGACACAAACACACCTATTAGATGCACAAGATTGGTTAAAAAGCCTAATTGGACAAGAATAAGCCTTGGGAGGAAGAAAATTACCTAAATGTTCATCCAATGACACAAACACACCTATTAGATGCAAAAGATTCGTTAAAAATTCAAATTGGATAAGAATATGCCTAGGGAGGATGAAAATGACCTAAATGTTAATCCAATGACACAATTGAACTTATCAGATGCACAAGATATGTTAAAAACAATAATTGCACAAGAATAAGCCTAGGGAGGACGAAAATGACCTAAATGTTCATCCAATGACATAAACACACTTATTGGATGCACAGGAATGGTTAAAAACCCTAATTGGACAAAAATAAGCCTAGGGAGGAAGAAAATGATCTAAATGTTAATCCAATGACACAAACGAACTTATTGGATGCTAAAGTTTGGTTAAAAACCCTAATTGGACAAGAATAAGCCTAGGGAGGAAGAAAAAGATCTAAATGTTAATCCAATTACATAAATGAACTTATTGGATGCTTAAGATTGGTTAAAAACCCTAATTGGACAAGAATATGCCTAAGGAGGACGAAAATGACCTAAAAGTTAATCCAACGACACAAATAAACATTTTGGATGCACAAGATTGGTTAAAAACCCTAATTGGACAAGAATAAGCCTTGGGAGGAAGAAAATGACCTAAATGTTCATCCAATCACACAAACACACCTATTGGATGCACAAGATTGGTTAAAAACCCTAATTACACAAGAATAAGCCTAGGGATGACGTAAATGATCTAAATGTTAATCCAATGATATAATGAACTTATTGGATGCTTAAGATTGGTTAACCCTAATTGGACAAGAATAAGCCTAGGGAGGACGAAAATGACCTAAATGTTCATCCAATGACACAAATGAACTTTTTGGTTGCAGAAGATTGGTTAAAAACCCTAATTGGACAAGAATAAGCCTAGGGAGGACGAAAATGACCTAAATGTTAATCCAATGACACAAATGAACTTATTGGATGCACAAGATTGGTTAAAAACCCTAATTGCACAAGAATAACCATAGGGTGGAAGAAAATGACCTAAATGTTCATCCAATGACACAAACACACCTATTGGATGCACTAGATTGGTTAAAAAGCCTAATTGGACAAGAATAAGCCTAGGGAGGACGAAAATGACCTAAATGTTAATCCAATGACACAAATGAACTTATTGGATGCACAAGATTGGTTAAAAACCCTAATTGGACAAGAATAAGCCTAGGGAGGACGAAAATGACCTAAATGTTAATCCAATGAAACAAATGAACTTATTGGATGCACAAGATTGGTTAAAAACCATAATTCCACATAAATAAGCCTAGGGAGGACGATAATGACCTAACTGTTAATCCAATGAGACAAATGAACTTTTTGGATGCACAAGATTGGTTAAAAACCATAATTGCACAATAATAAGCCCAGGGAGGACGAAAATGACCTAAATGTTCTTCCAAAGACAGAAACACACCTATTGAATGCACAAGATTGGTTAAAACCCCTAATTGGACAAGAATAAGCCTAGCATGGATGAAAATGACCTAAATGTTAATCCAATGAAACAAATGAACTTATTGGATGCACAAGATTGGTTAAAAACCATAATTCCACATAAATAACCCTAGGGAGGACGAAAATGACCTAACTGTTAATCCAATGACACAAATGAACTTATTGGATGCACAAGATTGGTTAAAAACCCTAATTTGACAAGAATAAGCCTTGGGAGGAAGAAAATTACCTAAATGTTCATCCAATGACACAAACACACCTATTAGATGCACAAGATTCGTTAAAAATCCAAATTGGATAAGAATATGCCTAGGGAGGATGAAAATGACCTAAATGTTAATCCAATGAGACAAATGAACTTATTAGATGCACAAGATAGGTTAAAAACAATAATTGCACAAGAATAAGCCTAGGGATGACGAAAATGACCTAAATGTTCATCCAATGACATAAACACACTTATTGGATGCACAAGAATGGTTAAAAACCCTAATTGGACAAAAATAAGCCTAGGGAGGAAGAAAATGATCTAAATGTTAATCCAATGACATAAACGAACTTATTGGATGCTAAAGATTGCTTAAAAACCCTAATTGGACAAGAATAAGCCTAGGGAGGAAGAAAATGATCTAAATGTTAATCAAATTACATAAATGAACTTATTGGATGCTTAAGATTGGTTAAAAACCCTAATTGGACAAGAATATGCCTAAGGAGGACGAAAATGACCTAAATGTTAATCCAATGACACAAATGAACTTATTGGATGCACAAGATTGGTTAAAAACCCTAATTGGACAAGAATAAGCCTAGGGAGGACGAAAATGACCTAAATGTTCTTCCAAAGACAGAAACACACCTATTGAATGCACAAGATTGGTTAAAAACCCTAATTGGACAAGAATAAGACTAGGGTGGATGAAAATGACCTAAATGTTAATCCAATGACACAAATAAACTTATTGGATGCACAAGATTGGTTAAAAACCCTAATAGCACAAGAATAAGCATAGAGAGGACGAAAATGATCTAAATGTTGATCCAATGACATAAACACACTTATTGGATGCACAGGAATGGTTAAAAACCCTAATTGGACAAAAATAAGCCTAGGGAGGAAGAAAATGATCTAAATGTTAATCAAATTACATAAATGAACTTATTGGATGCTTATGATTGGTTAAAAACCCTAATTGGACAAGAATATGCCTAAGGAGGACGAAAATGACCTAAATGTTAATCCAATGACACAAATGAACTTATTGGATGCACAAGATTGGTTAAAAATCCTAATTGGACAAGAATATTCCTAGGGAGGACGAAAATGACCTAAATGTTAATCCAATGACACAAATGAACTTATTGGATGCACAAGATTGGTTAAAAACCCTAATAGCACAAGAATAAGCATAGAGAGGACGAAAATGATCTAAACGTTAAGCCAATGACACAAATGAACTTATTGGATACACAAGATTGGTTTAAAACCCTAATTGCACAAGAATAAGCCTAGGGACGACGAAAATGATCTAAATGTTAATCCAATGACAGAAATGAACCTATTGGATGCACAAGATTGGTTAAACACCCTAATTGGACAAGAATAAGCCAAGGGAGGACGAAAATGACCTAAATGATAATTCAATGACACAAATGAACTTATTGGATGCACAAGATTGGTTAAAAACTCTAATTGGACAAGAATAAGCCTTGGGAGGAAGAAAATTACCTAAATGTTCATCCAATGACACAAACACACCTATTAGATGCACAAGATTCGTTAAAAATCCAAATTGGGTAAGAATATGCCTAGGGAGGATGAAAATGGCCTAAATGTTAATCTAATGACACAAATGAACTTATTAGATGCACAAGATAGGTTAAAAACAATAATTGCACAAGAATAAGCCTAGGGAGGACGAAAATGACCTAAATGTTCATCCAATGACATAAACACACTTATTGGATGCACAGGAATGGTTAAAAACCCTAATTGGACAAAGATAAGGCTAGGGAGGAAGAAAATGATCTAAATGTTAATCCAATGACATAAACGAACTTATTGGATGCTAAAGATTGGTTAAAAACCCTAATTGGACAAGAATAAGCCTAGGGAGGAAGAAAATGATCTAAATGTTAATCCAATTACATAAATGAACTTATTGGATGCTTAAGATTGGTTAAAAACCCTAATTGGACAAGAATATGCCTAAGGAGGACGAAAATGACCTAAATGTTAATCCAATGACACAAATAAACTTTTTGGATGCACAAGATTGGTTAAAAACCCTAATTGGACAAGAATAAACCTTGGGAGGAAGAAAATGACCTAAATGTTCATCCAATCACACAAACACACCTATTGGATGCACAAGATTGGTTAAAAACACTAATTACACAAGAATAAGCCTAGGGATGACGTAAATGATATAAATGCTAATCCAATGATATAATGAACTTATTGGATGCTTAAGATTGGTTAAAAACCCTAATTGGACAAGAATAAGCCTAGGGAGGACGAAAATGACCTAAATGTTCATCCAATGACACAAATGAACTTTTTGGTTGCAGAAGATTGGTTAAAAACCCTAATTGGACAAGAATAAGCCTAGGGAGGACGAAAATGACCTAAATGTTAATCCAATGACACAAATAAACTTATTGGATGCACAAGATTGGTTAAAAACCAAATTGCACAAGAATAAGCCTAGGGAGGACGAAAATGATCTAAATGTTAATCCAATGACAAAAATAAACTTATTGGATGCACAACATTGGTTAATAACCCTAATTGGACAAGAATAAGCCTAGGGACGACGAAAATGACCTAAATGTTAATCCAATGACACAAATGAACTTATTGGATGCACAAGATTGGTTAAAAACCCTAATTGGACAAGAATAAGCCTAGGGAGGACGAAAATGACCTAAATGTTCTTCCAAAGACAGAAACACACCTATTGAATGCACAAGATTGGTTAAAAACCCTAATTGGACAAGAATAAGCCTAGGGTGGATGAAAATGACCTAAATGTTAATCCAATGACACAAATAAACTTATTGGATGCACAAGATTGGTTAAAAACCCTAATAGCACAAGAATAAGCATAGAGAGGACGAAAATGATCTAAATGTTAATCCAATGACACAAATGAACTTATTGGATACACAAGATTGGTTTAAAACCCTAATTGCACAAGAATAAGCCTAGGGACGACGAAAATGATCTAAATGTTAATCCAATGACAGAAATGAACCTATTGGATGCACAAGATTGGTTAAACACCCTAATTGGACAAGAATAAGCCAAGGGAGGACGAAAATGACCTAAATGATAATCCAATGACACAAATGAACTTATTGGATGCACAAGATTGGTTAAAAACTCTAATTGGACAAGAATAAGCCTTGGGAGGAAGAAAATTACCTAAATGTTCATCCAATGACACAAACACACCTATTAGATGCACAAGATTCGTAAAAAATCCAAATTGGATAAGAATATGCCTAGGGAGGATTAAAATGACCTAAATGTTAATCTAATGACACAAATGAACTTATTAGATGCACAAGATAGGTTAAAAACAATAATTGCACAAGAATAAGCCTAGGGAGGACGAAAATGACCTAAATGTTCATCAAATGACATAAACACACTTATTGGATGCACAGGAATGGTTAAAAACCCTAATTGGACAAAAATAAGCCTAGGGAGGAAGAAAATGATCTAAATGTTAATCAAATTACATAAATGAACTTATTGGATGCTTATGATTGGTTAAAAACCCTAATTGGACAATAATATGCCTAAGGAGGACGAAAATGACCTAAATGTTAATCCAATGACACAAATGAACTTATTGGATGCACAAGATTGGTTAAAAATCCTAATTGGACAAGAATATTCCTAGGGAGGACGAAAATGACCTAAATGTTAATCCAATGACACAAATGAACTTATTGGATACACAAGATTGGTTAAAAACCCTAATAGCACAAGAATAAGCATAGAGAGGACGAAAATGATCTAAATGTTAAGCCAATGACACAAATGAACTTATTGGATACACAAGATTGGTTTAAAACCCTAATTGCACAAGAATAAGCCTAGGGACGACGAAAATGATCTAAATGTTAATCCAATGACAGAAATGAACCTATTGGATGCACAAGATTGGTTAAACACCCTAATTGGACAAGAATAAGCCAAGGGAGGACGAAAATGACCTAAATGATAATTCAATGACACAAATGAACTTATTGGATGCACAAGATTGGTTAAAAACTCTAATTGGACAAGAATAAGCCTTGGGAGGAAGAAAATTACCTAAATGTTCATCCAATGACACAAACACACCTATTAGATGCACAAGATTCGTTAAAAATCCAAATTGGGTAAGAATATGCCTAGGGAGGATGAAAATGACCTAAATGTTAATCTAATGACACAAATGAACTTATTAGATGCACAAGATAGGTTAAAAACAATAATTGCACAAGAATAAGCCTAGGGAGGACGAAAATGACCTAAATGTTCATCCAATGACATAAACACACTTATTGGATGCACAGGAATGGTTAAAAACCCTAATTGGACAAAGATAAGGCTAGGGAGGAAGAAAATGATCTAAATGTTAATCCAATGACATAAACGAACTTATTGGATGCTAAAGATTGGTTAAAAACCCTAATTGGACATGAATAAGCCTAGGGAGGAAGAAAATAATCTAAATGTTAATCCAATTACATAAATGAACTTATTGGATGCTTAAGATTGGTTAAAAACCCTAATTGGACAAGAATATGCCTAAGGAGGACGAAAATGACCTAAATGTTAATCCAATGACACAAATAAACTTTTTGGATGCACAAGATTGGTTAAAAACCCTAATTGGACAAGAATAAACCTTGGGAGGAAGAAAATGACCTAAATGTTCATCCAATCACACAAACACACCTATTGGATGCACAAGATTGGTTAAAAACACTAATTACACAAGAATAAGCCTAGGGATGACGTAAATGATATAAATGCTAATCCAATGATATAATGAACTTATTGGATGCTTAAGATTGGTTAAAAACCCTAATTGGACAAGAATAAGCCTAGGGAGGAAGAAAATGACCTAAATGTTCATCCAATGACACAAATGAACTTTTTGGTTGCAGAAGATTGGTTAAAAACCCTAATTGGACAAGAATAAGCCTAGGGAGGACGAAAATGACCTAAATGTTAATCCAATGACACAAATAAACTTATTGGATGCACAAGATTGGTTAAAAACCAAATTGCACAAGAATAAGCCTAGGGAGGACGAAAATGATCTAAA
The DNA here is from genome assembly GCA_037974775.1 of Cicer pinnatifidum. Taxonomy (NCBI): domain Eukaryota; kingdom Viridiplantae; phylum Streptophyta; class Magnoliopsida; order Fabales; family Fabaceae; genus Cicer; species Cicer pinnatifidum. The sequence continues at coordinate 25,010,012 of JBBPBR010000008.1, read as the reverse complement.
TGTTAATCCAATGACAAAAATAAACTTATTGGATGCACAACAATGGTTAATAACCCTAATTGGACAAGAATAAGCCTAGGGACGACGAAAATGACCTAAATGTTAATCCAATGACACAAATGAACTTATTGGATGCACAAGATTGGTTAAAAACCCTAATTGGACAAGAATAAGCCTAGGGAGGACGAAAATGACCTAAATGTTCTTCCAAAGACAGAAACACACCTATTGAATGCACAAGATTGGTTAAAAACCCTAATTGGACAAGAATAAGCCTACGGTGGATGAAAATGACCTAAATGTTAATCCAATGACACAAATAAACTTATTGGATGCACAAGATTGGTTAAAAACCCTAATAGCACAAGAATAAGCATAGAGAGGACGAAAATGATCTAAATGTTAATCCAATGACACAAATGAACTTATTGGATACACAAGATTAGTTTAAAACCCTAATTGCACAAGAATAAGCCTAGGGACGACGAAAATGATCTAAATGTTAATCCAATGACAGAAATGAACCTATTGGATGCACAAGATTGGTTAAACACCCTAATTGGACAAGAATAAGCCAAGGGAGGACGAAAATGACCTAAATGATAATCCAATGACACAAATGAACTTATTGGATGCACAAGATTGGTTAAAAACTCTAATTGGACAAGAATAAGCCTTGGGAGGAAGAAAATTACCTAAATGTTCATCCAATGACACAAACACACCTATTAGATGCACAAGATTTGTAAAAAATCCAAATTGGATAAGAATATGCCTAGGGAGGATTAAAATGACCTAAATGTTAATCTAATGACACAAATGAACTTATTAGATGCACAAGATAGGTTAAAAACAATAATTGCACAAGAATAAGCCTAGGGAGGACGAAAATGACCTAAATGTTCATCCAATGACATAAACACACTTGTTGGATGCACAGGAATGGTTAAAAACCCTAATTGGACAAAAATAAGCCTAGGGAGGAAGAAAATGATCTAAATGTTAATCAAATTACATAAATGAACTTATTGGATGCTTATGATTGGTTAAAAACCCTAATTGGACAAGAATATGCCTAAGGAGGACGAAAATGACCTAAATGTTAATCCAATGACACAAATGAACTTATTGGATGCACAAGATTGGTTAAAAATCCTAATTGGACAAGAATATTCCTAGGGAGGACGAAAATGACCTAAATGTTAATCCAATGACACAAATGAACTTATTGGATGCACAAGATTGGTTAAAAACCCTAATAGCACAAGAATAAGCATAGAGAGGACGAAAATGATCTAAATGTTAAGCCAATGACACAAATGAACTTATTGGATACACAAGATTGGTTTAAAACCCTAATTGCACAAGAATAAGCCTAGGGACGACGAAAATGATCTAAATGTTAATCCAATGACAGAAATGAACCTATTGGATGCACAAGATTGGTTAAACACCCTAATTGGACAAGAATAAGCCAAGGGAGGACGAAAATGACCTAAATGATAATTCAATGACACAAATGAACTTATTGGATGCACAAGATTGGTTAAAAACTCTAATTGGACAAGAATAAGCCTTGGGAGGAAGAAAATTACCTAAATGTTCATCCAATGACACAAACACACCTATTAGATGCACAAGATTCGTTAAAAATCCAAATTGGATAAGAATATGCCTAGGGAGGATGAAAATGACCTAAATGTTAATCCAATGACACAAATGAACTTATTAGATGCACAAGATAGGTTAAAAACAATAATTGCACAAGAATAAGCCTAGGGAGGACGAAAATGACCTAAATGTTCATCCAATGACATAAACACACTTATTGGATGCACATGAATGGTTAAAAACCCTAATTGGACAAAAATAACCCTAGGGAGGAAGAAAATGATCTAAATGTTAATCCAATGACATAAACGAACTTATTGGATGCTAAAGATTGGTTAAAAACCCTAATTGGACAAGAATAAGCCTAGGGAGGAAGAAAAAGATCTAAATGTTAATCGAATTACATAAATGAACTTATTGAATGCTTAAGATTGGTTAAAAACCCTAATTGGACAAGAATATGCCTAAGGAGGACGAAAATGACCTAAATGTTAATCCAACGACACAAATAAACTTTTTGGATGCACAAGATTGGTTAAAAACCCTAATTGGACAAGAATAAGCCTTGGGAGGAATAAAATGACCTAAATGTTCATCCAATCACACAAACACACCTATTGGATGCACAAGATTGGTTAAAAACCCTAATTACACAAGAATAAGCCTAGGGATGACGTAAATGATCTAAATGTTAATCCAATGATATAATGAACTTATTGGATGCTTAAGATTGGTTAAAAACCCTAATTGGACAAGAATAAGCCTAGGGAGGACGAAAATGACCTAAATGTTCATCCAATGACACAAATGAACTTTTTGGTTGCAGAAGATTGGTTAAAAACCCTAATTGGACAAGAATAAGCCTAGGGAGGACGAAAATGACCTAAATGTTAACCCAATGACACAAATGAACTTATTGGATGCACAAGATTGGTTAAAAACCCTAATTGCACAAGAATAACCCTAGGGTTGAAGAAAATGACCTAAATGTTCATCCAATGACACAAACACACCTATTGGATGCACAAGATTGGTTAAAAACCCTAATTGGACAAGAATAAGCCTAGGGAGGACGAAAATGACCTAAATGTTAATCCAATGACACAAATGAACTTATTGGATGCACAAGATTGGTTAAAAACCCTAATTGGACAAGAATTTGCCTAGGGAGGACGAAAATGACCTAAATGTTAATCCAATGAAACAAATGAACTTATTGGATGCACAAGATTGGTTAAAAACCATAATTCCACATAAATAAGCCTAGGGAGGACGAAAATGACCTAACTGTTAATCCAATGACACAAATGAACTTTTTGGATGCACAAGATTGGTTAAAAACCCTAATTGCACAAGAATAACCCTAGGGTGGAAGAAAATGACCTAAATGTTCATCAAATGACACAAACACACCTATTGGATGCACAAGATTGGTTAAAAAGCCTAATTGGACAAGAATAAGCCTAGGGAGGACGAAAATGACCTAAATGTTAATCCAATGACACAAATGAACTTATTGGATGCACAAGATTGGTTAAAAACCCTAATTGGACAAGAATAAGCCTAGGGAGGACGACAATGACCTAAATGTTAATCCAATGAAACCAATGAACTTATTGGATGCACAAGATTGGTTAAAAACCATAATTCCACATAAATAAGCCTAGGGAGGACGAAAATGACCTAACTGTTAATCCAATGACACAAATGAACTTTTTGGATGCACAAGATTGTTTAAAAACCCTAATTGCACAAGAATAACCCAAGGGTGGAAGAAAATGACCTAAATGTTCATCAAATGACACAAAAACACTTATTAGATGCACCAGATTGGTTAAAAAGCCTAATTGGACAAGAATAAGCCTTGGGAGGAAGAAAATTACCTAAATGTTCATCCAATGACACAAACACTCCAATGACACAAACACACCTATTAGATGCACAAGATTGGTTAAAAACCCTAATTACACAAGAATAAGCCTAGGGATAACGTAAATGATCTAAATGTTAATCCAATGATATAATGAACTTATTGGATGCTTAAGATTGGTTCAAAACCCTAATTGGACAAGAATAAGCCTAGGGAGGACGAAAATGACCTAAATGTTCATCCAATGACACAAATGAACTTTTTGGTTGCAGAAGATTGGTTAAAAACCCTAATTGGACAAGAATAAGCCTAGGGAGGACGAAAATGACCTAAATGTTAATCCAATGACACAAATGAACTTATTGGATGCACAAGATTGGTTAAAAACCCTAATTGCACAAGAATAACCCTAGGGTGGAAGAAAATGACCTAAATGTTCATCCAATGACACAAACACACCTATTGGATGCACAAGATTGGTTAAAAAGCCTAATTGGACAAGAATAAGCCTAGGAAGGACGAAAATGACCTAAATGTTAATCCAATGACACAAATGAACTTATTGGATGCACAAGATTGGTTAAAAACCCTAATTGGACAAGAATAAGCCTAGGGAGGACGAAAATGACCTAAATGTTAATCCAATGAATTAAATGAACTTATTGGATGCACAAGATTGGTTAAAAACCATAATTCCACATAAATAAGCCTAGGGAGGACGAAAATGACCTAACTGTTATTCCAATGACACAAATGAACTTATTGGATGCACAAGATTGGTTAAAAACCCTAATTGGACAAGAATAAGCCTTGGGTGGAAGAAAATAACCTAAATGTTCATCCAATGACACAAACACACCTATTAGATGCACAAGATTCGTTAAAAATCCAAATTGGATAAGAATATGCCTAGGGAGGATGAAAATGACCTAAATGTTAATCCAATGACACAAATGAACTTATTAGATGCACAAGATAGGTTAAAAACAATAATTGCACAAGAATAAGCCTAGGGATGACGAAAATGACCTAAATGTTCATCCAATGACATAAACACACTTATTGGATGCACAAGAATGGTTAAAAACCTTAATTGGACCAAAATAAGCCTAGGGAGGAAGAAAATGATCTAAATGTTAATCCAATGACATAAACGAACTTATTGGATGCTAAAGATTGCTTAAAACCCCTAATTGGACAAGAATAAGCCTAGGGAGGAAGAAAATGATCTAAATGTTAATCAAATTACATAAATGAACTTATTGGATGCTTAAGATTGGTTAAAAACCCTAATTGGACAAGAATATGCCTAAGGAGGACGAAAATGACCTAAATGTTAATCCAATGACACAAATGAACTTATTGGATGCACAAGATTGGTTAAAAATCCTAATTGGACAAGAATATTCCTAGGGAGGACGAAAATGACCTAAATGTTAATCCAATGACACAAATGAACTTATTGGATACACAAGATTGGTTAAAAACCCTAATAGCACAAGAATAAGCATAGAGAGGACGAAAATGATCTAAATGTTAAGCCAATGACACAAATGAACTTATTGGATACACAAGATTGGTTTAAAACCCTAATTGCACAAGAATAAGCCTAGGGACGACGAAAATGATCTAAATGTTAATCCAATGACAGAAATGAACCTATTGGATGCACAAGATTGGTTAAACACCCTAATTGGACAAGAATAAGCCAAGGGAGGACGAAAATGACCTAAATGATAATTCAATGACACAAATGAACTTATTGGATGCACAAGATTGGTTAAAAACTCTAATTGGACAAGAATAAGCCTTGGGAGGAAGAAAATTACCTAAATGTTCATCCAATGACACAAACACACCTATTAGATGCACAAGATTCGTTAAAAATCCAAATTGGATAAGAATATGCCTAGGGAGGATGAAAATGACCTAAATGTTAATCCAATGACACAAATGAACTTATTAGATGCACAAGATAGGTTAAAAACAATAATTGCACAAGAATAAGCCTAGGGAGGACGAAAATGACCTAAATGTTCATCCAATGACATAAACACACTTATTGGATGCACATGAATGGTTAAAAACCCTAATTGGACAAAAATAACCCTAGGGAGGAAGAAAATGATCTAAATGTTAATCCAATGACATAAACGAACTTATTGGATGCTAAAGATTGGTTAAAAACCCTAATTGGACAAGAATAAGCCTAGGGAGGAAGAAAAAGATCTAAATGTTAATCGAATTACATAAATGAACTTATTGAATGCTTAAGATTGGTTAAAAACCCTAATTGGACAAGAATATGCCTAAGGAGGACGAAAATGACCTAAATGTTAATCCAACGACACAAATAAACTTTTTGGATGCACAAGATTGGTTAAAAACCCTAATTGGACAAGAATAAGCCTTGGGAGGAAGAAAATGACCTAAATGTTCATCCAATCACACAAACACACCTATTGGATGCACAAGATTGGTTAAAAACCCTAATTACACAAGAATAAGCCTAGGGATGACGTAAATGATCTAAATGCTAATCCAATGATATAATGAACTTATTGGATGCTTAAGATTGGTTAAAAACCCTAATTGGACAAGAATAAGCCTAGGGAGGACGAAAATGACCTAAATGTTCATCCAATGACACAAATGAACTTTTTGGTTGCAGAAGATTGGTTAAAAACCCTAATTGGACAAGAATAAGCCTAGGGAGGACGAAAATGACCTAAATGTTAATCCAATGACACAAATAAACTTATTGGATGCACAAGATTGGTTAAAAACCAAATTGCACAAGAATAAGCCTAGGGAGGACGAAAATGATCTAAATGTTAATCCAATGACAAAAATAAACTTATTGGATGCACAACATTGGTTAATAACCCTAATTGGACAAGAATAAGCCTAGGGACGACGAAAATGACCTAAATGTTAATCCAATGACACAAATGAACTTATTGGATGCACAAGATTGGTTAAAAACCCTAATTGGACAAGAATAAGCCTAGGGAGGACGAAAATGACCTAAATGTTCTTCCAAAGACAGAAACACACCTATTGAATGCACAAGATTGGTTAAAAACCCTAATTGGACAAGAATAAGCCTACGGTGGATGAAAATGACCTAAATGTTAATCCAATGACACAAATAAACTTATTGGATGCACAAGATTGGTTAAAAACCCTAATAGCACAAGAATAAGCATAGAGAGGACGAAAATGATCTAAATGTTAATCCAATGACACAAATGAACTTATTGGATACACAAGATTGGTTTAAAACCCTAATTGCACAAGAATAAGCCTAGGGACGACGAAAATGATCTAAATGTTAATCCAATGACAGAAATGAACCTATTGGATGCACAAGATTGGTTAAACACCCTAATTGGACAAGAATAAGCCAAGGGAGGACGAAAATGACCTAAATGATAATCCAATGACACAAATGAACTTATTGGATGCACAAGATTGGTTAAAAACTCTAATTGGACAAGAATAAGCCTTGGGAGGAAGAAAATTACCTAAATGTTCATCCAATGACACAAACACACCTATTAGATGCACAAGATTCGTAAAAAATCCAAATTGGATAAGAATATGCCTAGGGAGGATTAAAATGACCTAAATGTTAATCTAATGACACAAATGAACTTATTAGATGCACAAGATAGGTTAAAAACAATAATTGCACAAGAATAAGCCTAGGGAGGACGAAAATGACCTAAATGTTCATCCAATGACATAAACACACTTGTTGGATGCACAGGAATGGTTAAAAACCCTAATTGGACAAAAATAAGCCTAGGGAGGAAGAAAATGATCTAAATGTTAATCAAATTACATAAATGAACTTATTGGATGCTTATGATTGGTTAAAAACCCTAATTGGACAAGAATATGCCTAAGGAGGACGAAAATGACCTAAATGTTAATCCAATGACACAAATGAACTTATTGGATGCACAAGATTGGTTAAAAATCCTAATTGGACAAGAATATTCCTAGGGAGGACGAAAATGACCTAAATGTTAATCCAATGACACAAATGAACTTATTGGATGCACAAGATTGGTTAAAAACCCTAATAGCACAAGAATAAGCATAGAGAGGACGAAAATGATCTAAATGTTAAGCCAATGACACAAATGAACTTATTGGATACACAAGATTGGTTTAAAACCCTAATTGCACAAGAATAAGCCTAGGGACGACGAAAATGATCTAAATGTTAATCCAATGACAGAAATGAACCTATTGGATGCACAAGATTGGTTAAACACCCTAATTGGACAAGAATAAGCCAAGGGAGGACGAAAATGACCTAAATGATAATTCAATGACACAAATGAACTTATTGGATGCACAAGATTGGTTAAAAACTCTAATTGGACAAGAATAAGCCTTGGGAGGAAGAAAATTACCTAAATGTTCATCCAATGACACAAACACACCTATTAGATGCACAAGATTCGTTAAAAATCCAAATTCGGTAAGAATATGCCTAGGGAGGATGAAAATGACCTAAATGTTAATCTAATGACACAAATGAACTTATTAGATGCACAAGATAGGTTAAAAACAATAATTGCACAAGAATAAGCCTAGGGAGGACGAAAATGACCTAAATGTTCATCCAATGACATAAACACACTTATTGGATGCACAGGAATGGTTAAAAACCCTAATTGGACAAAGATAAGGCTAGGGAGGAAGAAAACGATCTAAATGTTAATCCAATGACATAAACGAACTTATTGGATGCTAAAGATTGGTTAAAAACCCTAATTGGACAAGAATAAGCCTAGGGAGGAAGAAAATGATCTAAATGTTAATCCAATTACATAAATGAACTTATTGGATGCTTAAGATTGGTTAAAAACCCTAATTGGACAAGAATATGCCTAAGGAGGACGAAAATGACCTAAATGTTAATCCAATGACACAAATAAACTTTTTGGATGCACAAGATTGGTTAAAAACCCTAATTGGACAAGAATAAACCTTGGGAGGAAGAAAATGACCTAAATGTTCATCCAATCACACAAACACACCTATTGGATGCACAAGATTGGTTAAAAACCCTAATTACACAAGATTAAGCCTAGGGATGACGTAAATGATATAAATGCTAATCCAATGATATAATGAACTTATTGGATGCTTAAGATTGGTTAAAAACCCTAATTGGACAAGAATAAGCCTAGGGAGGACGAAAATGACCTAAATGTTCATCCAATGACACAAATGAACTTTTTGGTTGCAGAAGATTGGTTAAAAACCCTAATTGGACAAGAATAAGCCTAGGGAGGACGAAAATGACCTAAATGTTAATCCAATGACACAAATAAACTTATTGGATGCACAAGATTGGTTAAAAACCAAATTGCACAAGAATAAGCCTAGGGAGGACGAAAATGATCTAAATATTAATCAAATGACAAAAATAAACTTCTTGGATGCACAACATTGGTTAATAACCCTAATTGGACATGAATAAGCCTAGGGACGACGAAAATGACCTAAATGTTAATCCTATGACACAAATGAACTTATTGGATGCACAAGATTGGTTAAAAATCCTAATTGGACAACAATATGCCTATGGAGGACGAAAATGACCTAAATATTAATCCAAAGACATAAATGAACTTATTGGATGCACAAGAATGGTTAAAAACCCTAATTGGACAAGAATAAGCCTATGGAGGACGAAAATGACGTAAATGTTAATCCAATGACACAAATGAACATATTGGATGCACAAGATTGGTTAAAAAGCCTAATTGGACAAGATTAAGCCTACGGAGGACGAAAATGACTTAAATGTTAATCCAATGACACAAACACACCTATTGGATGCACAAGATTGGTTAAAAAGCCTAATTGGACAAAAATAAGCCTAGGGAAGACGAAAATGACCTAAATGTTAATCCAATGACACAAATGAACATATTGGATGCACAAGATTGGTTAAAAACCCTAATTGGACGGAGAACGAAAATGACCTAAATGTTAATCCAATGACACAAACACACCTATTGGATGCACAAGATTGGTTAAAAAGCCTAATTGGACAAGAATAAGCCTAGGGAGGACGAAAATGACCTAAATGTTAATCCAATGACAAAATGAACTTTTTGGATGCAAAAGATTGGTTAAAAACCATAATTGCACAATAATAAGCCTAGGGAGGATGAAAATGATCTAAATGTTCATCCAATGACATAAACACACCTATTGGATGCACAAGATTGGTTAAAAACCCTAATTGCACAAGAACAAGCCTAGGGAGGACGAAAATGACCTAAATGTTCATCCAATGACACAAACACACCTATTGGATGCACAAGATTGGTTAAAAACCCTCATTGGAAAAGAATAAGCCTAGAGAGAACGAAAATGACCTAAATGTTAATCCAATGACACAAATAAACATATTGGATGCACAAGATTGGTTTAAAAACCCTAATTTGACAAGATTAAGCCTACGGAGGACAAAAATGACTTAAATGATAATCCAATGACACAAACACGCCTATTGGATGCACAAGATTGGTTAAAAAGCCTAATTGGACAAGAATAAGCCTAGGGAGGACGAAAATGACCTAAATGTTAATCCAATGACACAAATTAACTTATTGGATGCACAAGATTGGTTAAAAACCCTAATTGGACAAGAATAAGCCTAGGGAGGACGAAAATGACATAAATGTTAATCCAATGAGACAAATGAACTAATTGGATGCACAAGATTGGTTAAAAACCCAAATTCCACATAAATAAGCCTAGGGAGGACGAAAATGACCTAACTGTTAATCCAATGACACAAATGAACTTTTTGGATGCCCAAGATTGGTTAAAAACCATAATTGCACAATAATAAGCCTAGGGAGGACGAAAATGACCTAAATGTTCATCCAATGACATAAACACACCTATTAGATGCACAAGATTGGTTAAAAACCCTAATTGGACAAGAATAAGCCTAGGGAGGACGAAAATGACCTAAATGTTAATCCAATGACACAAATGAACTTATTGGATGCACAAGATTGGTTAAAAACCCTAATTGCACAAGAATAATCCCAAGGAGGACGAAAATGACAGAAATGTTCAACCAATGACACAAACACACCTATTGGATGCACAAGATTGGTTAAAAAGCATAATTCGACAAGAAAAAGCCTTGGGAGGACCAAAATGACCTAAATGATCATCCAATGACACAAATGAACTTATTGGATGCACAAGATTGGTTGTAAACCCTAATTGGACAAGAATAAGCCTAGGGAGGACGAAAATGACCTAAATGTTATTCCAATGACACAAATGAACTTTTTGGAAGCACAAGATTGGTTAAACACCATAATAGCACAAGAATAAGCCTAGGGAGGACGAAAATGACCTATATGTTCATCCAATGACATCAACACTCCTATTAGATGCACAAGATTGGTTAAAAACCCTAATTGCACAAGAATAAGCCTAGGGAGGACGAAAATGACCTAAATGTTCATCCAATGACAGAAACACACCTATTGGATGCACAACATTGGTTAAAAACCCTAATTGGACAAGAATAAGCCAAGGGAGGACGAAAATGACCTAAATGTTAATCCAATGACACAAATAAACATATTGGATGCACAAGATTGGTTTAAAAACCCTAATTTGACAAGATTAAGCCTACGGAGGACAAAAATGACTTAAATGATAATCCAATGACACAAACACGCCTATTGGATGCACAAGATTGGTTAAAAAGCCTAATTGGACAAGAATAAGCCTAGGGAGGACGAAAATGACCTAAATGTTAATCCAATGACACAAATTAACTTATTGGATGCACAAGATTGGTTAAAAACCCTAATTGGACAAGAATAAGCCTAGGGAGGACGAAAATGACATAAATGTTAATCCAATGAAACAAATGAACTTATTGGATGCACAAGATTGGTTAAAAACCCAAATTCCACATAAATAAGCCTAGGGAGGACGAAAATGACCTAACTGTTAATCCAATGACACAAATGAACTTTTTGGATGCACAAGATTGGTTAAAAACCATAATTGCACAATAATAAGCCTAGGGAGGACGAAAATGACCTAAATGTTCATCCAATGACATAAACACACCTATTGGATGCACAAGATTGGTTAAAAACCCTAATTGGACAAGAATAAGCCTAGGGAGGACGAAAATGACCTAAATGTTAATCCAATGACACAAATGAACTTATTGGATGCACAAGATTGGTTAAAAATCCTAATTGGAGAAGAATAAGCCTAGGGAGGACGAAAATGACCTAAATGTTAATCCAATGACACAAATGAACTTATTGGATGCACAAGATTGGTTAAAAACCCTAATTGGAGAAGAATAAGCCTAAGGAGGACGAAAATGACATATATGTTCCTCCAATGACACAAATGAACTTATTGGATGCACAAGATTGGTTAAAACCCTTATTAGACAAGAATAAGCCTTGGTAGTACGAAAATGACCTAAATGTTAATCCAATGACACAAACACACCTGTTGGATGCACAAGATTAGTTAAAAACCGTAATTGGACAAGAATAAGCCTACGGAGGACGAAAATGACCTAAATGTACATCCAATGACATAAACACGCCTAATGGATGCACAAGATTGGTTAAAAATCCTAATCGAACAAGAATAAGCCTAGGAAGGACGAAAATGACGTAAATGTTTATCCAATGACACAAATGAACTTATTGGATGCACAAGATTGGTTAAAAACCCTAATTGGACAAGAATAAGCCTAGGGAGGACGAAAATGACCTAAATGTTAATCCAATGACACAAACACACCTATTGGATGCACAAGATTCGTTAAAAACCCTAATTGGACAAGAATAAGCCTAGGGAGGACGAAAATGACCTAATTGATCATCCAATGACACAAACACACCTATTGGATGCACAAGATTGGTTAAAAACCCTAATTGGACAAGAATATGCCTAGGGAAGAAGAAAATGACCTAAATATTAATTCAATGACACAAACAAAGTTATTGGATGCACAATATTGGTTAAAAACCCTAATTGGACAAGAATAAGCCTAGGGAGGACGAAAATGACCTAATTGATCATCCAATGACACAAACACACCTATTGGATGCACAAGATTGGTTAAAAACCCTAGTTGGACAAGAATATGCCTAGGGAGGACGAAAATGACCTAATTGATCATCCAATGACACAAATGAACTTATTGGATGCATAAGATTAGTTAAAAACCCTAATTGGACAAGAATAAGCCTAGGGAGGACGAAAATGACCAAATTGATCATCCAATGACACAAACACACCTATTGGATGCACAAGATTGGTTAAAAACCCTAATTGGACAAGAATAAGCCTAGGGAGGACGAAAATGACCTAATTGATCATCCAATGACACAAACACACCTATTGGATGCACAAGATTAGTTAAAAACCCTAATTGGACAAGAATATGCCTAGGGAGGACGAAAGTGACCTAATTGATCATCCAATGACACAAACACACCTATTGGATGCACAAGATTCGTTAAAAACCCTATTTGGACAAGAATATGCCTAGCGAGGACGAAAATGACATAATTGATCAATCAATGACACAAACACACCTATTGGATGCACAAGATTGGTTTAAAACCCTAATTGGACAAGAATAAGCCTAGGGAGGACGAAAATGACCTAATTGATCATCCAATGACACAAACACACCTATTGGATGCACAAGATTGGTTAAAAACCCTAATTGGACAAGAATAAGCCTAGGGAGAACGAAAATGACCTAAATGTTAATCCAATGACACAACTCAACTTATCGGATGCACAAGATTGGTAAAAAACCCTAATTGGACAAGAGTAAGCCTAGGGAGGACGAAAATGACCTAATTGATCATCCAATGACACAAACACACCTATTGGATGCACAAGATTGGTTAAAAACCCTAATTGGACAAGAATATGCCTAGGGAGGACGAAAATGACCTAAATGTTAATCCGATGACACAAATGAACTTATTAGATGTACAAGATTGGTTAAAAACCCTAATTGGACAAGAATAAGCCTAGGGAGGACGAAAATGACCTAATTGATCATCCAATGACACAAACACACCTATTGGATGCACAAGATTGGTTAAAAACCCTAATTGGACAAGAATATGCCTAGGGAGGACAAAAATGACCTAAATGTTAATCCAATGACACAAATGAACTTATTGGATGCACAACATTGGTTAAAAACCCTAATTGGACAAGAGTAAGCCTAGGAAGGACGAAAATGACCTAATTGATCATCCAATGACACAAACACACCTATTGGATGCACAAGATTGGTTAAAAACCCTAATTGGACAAGAATATGCCTAGGGAGGAGGAAAATGACCTAAATATTAATTCAATGACACAAACAAAGTTATTGGATGCACAAGATTGATTAAAAACCCTAATTTGACAAGAATAAGTCTAGGTAGGACGAAAATGACCTAATTGATCATCCAATGACACAAACACACCTATTGGATGCACAAGATTGGTTAAAAACCCTAATTGGACAAGAATATGCCTAGGGAGGACGAAAATGACCTAAATATTAATTCAATTACACAAACAAAGTTATTGGATGCACAACATTGGTTAAAAACCCTAATTGGACAAGAATAAGCCTAGGGAGGACGAAAATGACCTAAATGTTAATCCAATGACACAAATGAACTTATTGGATGCACAAGATTGGTTAAAAACCCTAATTGGACAAGAATAAGCCTAGGGAGGACGAAAATGACTTAAAGGTTAATCCAATGACACAAATGAACTTATTGGATGCACAAGATTGGTTAAAAACCCTAATTGGACAAGAATAAGCCTAGGGAGGACGAAAATGACCTAAATGTTAATCCAATGACACAAATGAACTTATTGGATGCACAAGATTGGTTAAAAACCCTAATTGCACAAGAATAATCCCAGGGAGGACGAAAATGACAGAAATGTTCAACCAATGACACAAACACACCTATTGGATGCACAAGATTGGTTAAAAAGCATAATTCGACAAGAAAAAGCCTTGGGAGGACCAAAATGACCTAAATGATCATCCAATGACACAAATGAACTTATTGGATGCACAAGATTGGTTGTAAACCCTAATTGGACAAGAATAAGCCTAGGGAGGACGAAAATGACCTAAATGTTATTCCAATGACACAAATGAACTTTTTGGAAGCACAAGATTGGTTAAACACCATAATAGCACAAGAATAAGCCTAGGGAGGACGAAAATGACCTATATGTTCATCCAATGACATCAACACTCCTATTAGATGCACAAGATTGGTTAAAAACCCTAATTGCACAAGAATAAGCCTAGGGAGGACGAAAATGACCTAAATGTTCATCCAATGACAGAAACACACCTATTGGATGCACAACATTGGTTAAAAACCCTAATTGGACAAGAATAAGCCAAGGGAGGACGAAAATGACCTAAATGTTAATCCAATGACACAATTGAACTTATTTGATGCACAAGATAGGTTAAAAACAATAATTGCACAAGAATAAGCCTAGGGAGGACGAAAATGACCTAAATGTTCATCCAATGACATAAACACACTTATTGGATGCACAGGAATGGTTAAAAACCCTAATTGGACAAAAATAAGCCTAGGGAGGAAGAAAATGATCTAAATGTTAATCCAATGACATAAACGAACTTATTGGATGCTAAAGATTGGTTAAAAACCCTAATTGGACAAGAATAAGCCTAGGGAGGAAGAAAAAGATCTAAATGTTAATCCAATTACATAAATGAACTTATTGGATGCTTAAGATTGGTTAAAAACCCTAATTGGACAAGAATATGCCTAAGGAGGACGAAAATGACCTAAATGTTAATCCAACGACACAAATAAACTTTTTGGATGCACAAGATTGGTTAAAAACCATAATTGGACAAGAATAAGCCTTGGGAGGAAGAAAATGACCTAAATGTTCATCCAATCACACAAACACACCTATTGGATGCACAAGATTGGTTAAAAACCCTAATTACACAAGAATAAGCCTAGGGATGACGTAAATGATCTAAATGTTAATCCAATGATATAATGAACTTATTGGATGCTTAAGATTGGTTAAAAACCCTAATTGGACAAGAATAAGCCTAGGGAGGACGAAAATGACCTAAATGTTCATCCAATGACACAAATGAACTTTTTGGTTGCAGAAGATTGGTTAAAAACCCTAATTGGACAAGAATAAGACTAGGGAGGACGAAAATGACCTAAATGTTAACCCAATGACACAAATGAACTTATTGGAGGCACAAGATTGGTTAAAAACCCTAATTGCACAAGAATAACCCTAGGGTGGAAGAAAATGTCCTAAATGTTCATCCAATGACACAAACACACCTATTGGATGCACAAGATTGGTTAAAAAGCCTAATTGGACAAGAATAAGCCTAGGGAGGACGAAAATGACCTAAATGTTAATCCAATGACACAAATGAACTTACTGGATGCACAAGATTGGTTAAAAACCCTAATTGGACAAGAATTTGCCTAGGGAGGACGAAAATGACCTAAATGTTAATCCAATGAAACAAATGAACTTATTGGATGCACAAGATTGGTTAAAAACCATAATTCCACATAAATAAGCCTAGGGAGGACGAAAATGACCTAACTGTTAATCCAATGACACAAATGAACTTTTTGGATGCACAAGATTGGTTAAAAACCCTAATTGCACAAGAATAACCCTAGGGTGGAAGAAAATGACCTAAATGTTCATCAAATGACACAAACACACCTATTAGATGCACAAGATTGGTTAAAAAGCCTAATTGGACAAGAATAAGCCTTGGGAGGAAGAAAATTACCTAAATGTTCATCCAATGACACAAACACACCTATTAGATGCACAAGATTCGTTAAAAATTCAAATTGGATAAGAATATGCCTAGGAAGGATGAAAATGACCTAAATGTTAATCCAATGACACAATTGAACTTATTTGATGCACAAGATTGGTTAAAAACAATAATTGCACAAGAATAAGCCTAGGGAGGACGAAAATGACCTAAATGTTCATCCAATGACATAAACACACTTATTGGATGCACATGAATGGTTAAAAACCCTAATTGGACAAAAATAACCCTAGGGAGGAAGAAAATGATCTAAATGTTAATCCAATGACATAAACGAACTTATTGGATGCTAAAGATTGGTTAAAAACCCTAATTGGACAAGAATAAGCCTAGGGAGGAAGAAAAAGATCTAAATGTTAATCGAATTACATAAATGAACTTATTGAATGCTTAAGATTGGTTAAAAACCCTAATTGGACAAGAATATGCCTAAGGAGGACGAAAATGACCTAAATGTTAATCCAACGACACAAATAAACTTTTTGGATGCACAAGATTGGTTAAAAACCCTAATTGGACAAGAATAAGCCTTGGGAGGAAGAAAATGACCTAAATGTTCATCCAATCACACAAACACACCTATTGGATGCACAAGATTGGTTAAAAACCCTAATTACACAAGAATAAGCCTAGGGATGACGTAAATGATCAAAATGTTAATCCAATGATATAATGAACTTATTGGATGCTTAAGATTGGTTAAAAACCCTAATTGGACAAGAATAAGCCTAGGGAGGACGAAAATGACCTAAATGTTCATCCAATGACACAAATGAACTTTTTGGTTGCAGAAGATTGGTTAAAAACCCTAATTGGACAAGAATAAGCCTAGGGAGGACGAAAATGACCTAAATGTTAACCCAATGACACAAATGAACTTATTGGATGCACAAGATTGGTTAAAAACCCTAATTGCACAAGAATAACCCTAGGGTTGAAGAAAATGACCTAAATGTTCATCCAATGACACAAACACACCTATTGGATGCACAAGATTTGTTAAAAACCCTAATTGGACAAGAATAAGCCTAGGGAGGACGAAAATGACCTAAATGTTAATCCAATGACACAAATGAACTTATTGGATGCACAAGATTGGTTAAAAACCCTAATTGGACAAGAAATTTGCCTAGGGAGGACGAAAATGACCTAAATGTTAATCCAATGAAACAAATGAACTTATTGGATGCACAAGATTGGTTAAAAACCATAATTCCACATAAATAAGCCTAGGGAGGACGAAAATGACCTAACTGTTAATCCAATGACACAAATGAACTTTTTGGATGCACAAGATTGGTTAAAAACCCTAATTGCACAAGAATAACCCTAGGGTGGAAGAAAATGACCTAAATGTTCATCAAATGACACAAACACACCTATTAGATGCACAAGATTGGTTAAAAAGCCTAATTGGACAAGAATAAGCCTTGGGAGGAAGAAAATTACCTAAATGTTCATCCAATGACACAAACACACCTATTAGATGCACAAGATTCGTTAAAAATTCAAATTGGATAAGAATATGGCTAGGAAGGATGAAAATGACCTAAATGTTAATCCAATGACACAATTGAACTTATTAGATGCACAAGATATGTTAAAAACAATAATTGCACAAGAATAAGCCTAGGGAGGACAAAAATGACCTAAATGTTCATGCAATGACATAAACACACTTATTGGATGCACAGGAATGGTTAAAAACCATAATTCCACATAAATAAGCCTATGGAGGACGAAAATGACCTAACTGTTAATCCAATGAGACAAATGAACTTTTTGGATGCACAAGATTGGTTAAAAACCATAATAGCACAAGAATAATCCTAGGGAGGACGAAAATGACCTAAATGTTCTTCCAAAGACAGAAACACACCTATTGAATGCACAAGATTGGTTAAAAACCCTAATTGGACAAGAATAAGCCTAGGGTGGATGAAAATGACCTAAATGTTAATCCAATGAAACAAATGAACTTATTGGATGCACAAGATTGGTTAAAAACCATAATTCCACATAAATAACCCTAGGGAGGACGAAAATGACCTAACTGTTAATCCAATGACACAAATGAACTTATTGGATGCACAAGATTGGTTAAAAACCTTAATTTGACAAGAATAAGCCTTGGGAGGAAGAAAATTACCTAAATGTTCATCCAATGACACAAACACACCTATTAGATGCACAAGATTCGTTAAAAATCCAAATTGGATAAGAATATGCCTAGGGAGGATGAAAATGACCTAAATGTTAATCCAATGACACAAATGAACTTATTAGATGCACAAGATAGGTTAAAAACAATAATTGCACAAGAATAAGCCTAGGGATGACGAAAATGACCTAAATGTTCATCCAATGACATAAACACACTTATTGGATGCACAAGAATGGTTAAAAACCCTAATTAGACAAAAATAAGCCTAGGGAGGAAGAAAATGATCTAACTGTTAATCCAATGACATAAACGAACTTATTGGATGCTAAAGATTGCTTAAAAACCATAATTGGACAAGAATAAGCCTAGGGAGATAGAAAATGATCTAAATGTTAATCAAATTACATAAATGAACTTATTGGATGCTTAAGATTGGTTAAAAACCCTAATTGGACAAGAATATGCCTAAGGAGGACGAAAATGACCTAAATGTTAATCCAATTACACAAATGAACTTATTGGATGCACAAGATTGGTTAAAAATCCTAATTGGACAAGAATATTCCTAGGGAGGACGGAAATGACCTAAATGTTAATCCAATGACACAAATGAACTTATTGGATGCACAAGATTTGTTAAAAACCCTAATTGCACAAGAATATGCCTATGGAGGACGAAAATGACCTAAATGTTAATCCAATGACACAAATGAGCTTATTGGATGCACAAGATTGGTTAAAAACCCTAATTGGACAAGAATAAGCATAGGGAGGACGAAAATGACCTAAATGTTCTTCCAAAGACATAAACACACCTATTGAATGCACAAGATTGGTTAAAAACCCTAATTGGACAAGAATAAGCCTAGGGTGGATGAAAATGACCTAAATGTTAATCCAATGACAAAAAATAAACTTATTGGATGCACAAGATTGGTTAAAAACCCTAATAGCACAAGAATAAGCATAGAGAGGACGAAAATGATCTAAATGTTAATCCAATGACACAAATGAACTTATTGGATACACAATATTAGTTTAAAACCCTAATTGCACAAGAATAAGCCTAGGGACGACGAAAATGATCTAAATGTTAATCCAATGACAGAAATGAACCTATTGGATGCACATGATTGGTCAAA
This sequence comes from Cicer pinnatifidum, assembly GCA_037974775.1. Lineage (NCBI taxonomy): Eukaryota > Viridiplantae > Streptophyta > Magnoliopsida > Fabales > Fabaceae > Cicer > Cicer pinnatifidum. The sequence goes on along the minus strand of JBBPBR010000008.1, from coordinate 24,990,264 downwards.
CACCCTAATTGGACAAGAATAAGCCAAGGGAGGACGAAAATGACCTAAATGATAATCCAATGACACAAATGAACTTATTGGATGCACAAGATTGGTTAAAAACTCTAACTAGACAAGAATAAGCCTTGGGAGGAAGAAAATTACCTAAATGTTCATCCAACGACACAAACACACCTATTAGATGCACAAGATTCGTTAAAAATCCAAATTGGATTAGAATATGCCTAGGGAGGATGAAAATGACCTAAATGTTAATCTAATGACACAAATGAACTTATTAGATGCACAAGATAGGTTAAAAACAATAATTGCACAAGAATAAGCCTAGGGAGGACGAAAATGACCTAAATGTTCATCCAATGACATAAACACACTTATTGGATGCACAGGAATGGTTAAAAACCCTAATTGGACAAAAATAAGCCTAGGGAGGAAGAAAATGATCTAAATGTTAATCCAATGACATAAACGAACTTATTGGATGATAAAGATTGGTTAAAAACCCTAATTGGACAAGAATAAGCCTAGGGAGGAAGAAAATGATCTAAATGTTAATCCAATTACGTAAATGAACTTATTGGATGCTTAAGATTGGTTAAAAACCCTAATTGGACAAGAATATGCCTAAGGA
>JBBPBR010000008.1:24968367-24989453 GCA_037974775.1 Cicer pinnatifidum | reverse complement strand
AGAATATGCCTAGGGAGGATGAAAATGACCTAAATGTTAATCTAATGACACAAATGAACTTATTAGATGCACAAGATAGGTTAAAAACAATAATTGCACAAGAATAAGCCTAGGGAGGACGAAAATGACCTAAATGTTCATCCAATGACATAAACACACTTATTGGATGCACAGGAATGGTTAAAAACCCTAATTGGACAAAAATAAGCCTAGGGAGGAAGAAAATGATCTAAATGTTAATCCAATGACATAAACGAACTTATTGGATGATAAAGATTGGTTAAAAACCCTAATTGGACAAGAATAAGCCTAGGGAGGAAGAAAATGATCTAAATGTTAATCCAATTACGTAAATGAACTTATTGGATGCTTAAGATTGGTTAAAAACCCTAATTGGACAAGAATATGCCTAAGGAGGACGAAAATGACATAAATGTTAATCCAATGACACAAATAAACTTTTTGGATGCACAAGATTGGTTAAAAACCCTAATTGGACAAGAATAAGCCTTGGGAGGAAGAAAATGACCTAAATGTTCATCCAATCACACAAACACACCTATTGGATGCACAAGATTGGTTAAAAACCCTAATTACACAAGAATAAGCCTAGGGATGACGTAAATGATCTAAATGCTAATCCAATGATATAATGAACTTATTGGATGCTTAAGATTGGTTAAAAACCCTAATTGGACAAGAATAAGCCTAGGGAGGACGAAAATGACCTTAATGTTCCTCCAATGACACAAACACACCTATTGGATGCACAAGATTGGTTAAAAACCCTAATTGGACAAGAATAAGCATAAGGAGGACGAAAATGACCAAAATGTTAATCCAATGACACAAATGAACTTATTGGATGCAAAAGATTGGTTAAATACCCTAATTCCACATAAATAAGCTTAGGGAGGACGAAAATGACCTAAATGTTAATCCAATGACACAAATAAACTTTTTGGATGCACAAGATTGGTTAAAAACCATAATTGCACAAGAATAAGCCTAGGGAGCACGAAAATGACCTAAATGTTCATCCAATGACACAAATGAGCTAATTGGATGCACAAGATTGATTAAAAACCCTAATTGGACAAGAATAAGCCTAGGGAGGACGAAAATGACCTAAATGTAAATCAAATGACACAAATGAAGTTTCTGGAAGCACAAGATTGGTTAAAAACCCTAATTGCACATAAATAAGCCTAGGGAGGATGAAAATGACCTAAATGTTAATCCAATGACACAAATGAGCTTATTGGATGCACAAGATTGGTTTAAACCCCTATTTGGACAAGAATAAGCCTAGGGAGGACGAAACTGACCTAAATGTTCATCCAATGACATCAACACACTTATTGGATACATAAGATTGGTTAAAAACCCTAATTGAACAAAAATAAGCCTAAGGAGGACGAAAATGACCTAAATGTTAATCCAATGACACAAATGAACTTATTGGATGCACAAGATTGGTTAAAAACCCTAATTGGACAAGAATAAGCCTAGGGAGGACGAAAATGACCTAAATGTTAATCCAATGACACAAATGAACTTATTGGATGCACAAGATTGGTTAAAAACCCTAATTGCACAAGAATAATCCCAGGGAGGACGAAAATGACAGAAATGTTCAACCAATGACACAAACACACCTATTGGATGCACAAGATTGGTTAAAAAGCATAATTCGACAAGAAAAAGCCTTGGGAGGACCAAAATGACCTAAATGATCATCCAATGACACAAATGAACTTATTGGATGCACAAGATTGGTTGTAAACCCTAATTGGACCAGAATAAGCCTAGGGAGGACGAAAATGACCTAAATGTTATTCCAATGACACAAATGAACTTTTTGGAAGCACAAGATTGGTTAAACACCATAATAGCACAAGAATAAGCCTAGGGAGGACGAAAATGACCTATATGTTCATCCAATGACATCAACACTCCTATTAGATGCACAAGATTGGTTAAAAACCCTAATTGCACAAGAATAAGCCTAGGGAGGACGAAAATGACCTAAATGTTCAACCAATGACATAAACACACCTATTGGATGCACAACATTGGTTAAAAACCCTAATTAGACAAGAATAAGCCATGGGAGGACGAAAATTACCTAAATGTTAATCCAATGACACAAATGAACTTATTGGATGCACAAGATTGGTTAAAAACCCTAATTGGACAATAATAAGCCTTGGGAGGAAGAAAGTGACCTAAATGTTCATCCAATCACACAAACACACCTATTTGATGCACAAGATTGGTTAAAAACCCTAATTGGACAAGAATAAGCCTAGGGAGGACGAAAATAATCTAAATGTTAATCCAATGACATAAACGAACTTATTGGATGCTAAAGATTGGTTAAAAACCCTAATTCGACAAGAATAAGCCTAGGGAGGAAGAAAATGATCTAAATGTTAATCCAATTACACAAATGAACTTATTGGATGCTCAAGATTGGTTAAAAACCCTTATTGGACAAGAATAAGCCTTGGGAGGAAGAAAATGACCTAAATGTGCATCCAATGACATAAACACACCTATTGGATGCACAAGATTGGTTAAAAACCCTAATTGGACAAGAATATGCCAAGGGAGGATGAAAATGACCTTAATGTTAATCTAATGACATAAACGAACTTATTGGATGGTAAAGATTGGTTAAAAACCATAATTGGACAAGAATAAGCCTAGGGAGGAAGAAAATTATCTAAATGTTAATCCAGTTACATAAATGAATTTATTGGATGCTTAAGATTGGTTAAAAACCCTAATTGGACAAGAATATGCCTAAGGAGCACGAAAATGACCTTAATGTTAATCCAATGACACAAATGAACTTATTGGATGCACAAGATTGGTTAAAAATCCTAATTGGACAATAATATTCCTAGGGTGGACGAAAATAACCTAAATGTTAATCCAAAGATACAAAAGAACTAATTGGATGCACAAGATTGGTTAAAAAACCTAATTGCACAAGAATAAGCCTAGGTAGGACGAAAATGACCTAAATGTTAATCCAAAGACACAAATGAACTTATTGGATGCACAAGATTGGTTAAAAACCTTAATTGCACAAAATAAGCCTAGGGAGGACGAAAATGACCTTAATTTTAATCCAATGACACAAATGAACTTTATTGGATGCACAAGATTGGTTAAAAACCTTAATTGCACAAGAATAAGCCTAGGGAGGACGAAAATGACCTAAATGTTCTTCCAAAGACAGAAACACACCTATTGAATGCACAAGATTGGTTAAAAACTCTAATTGGACAAGAATAAGCCTAGGGTGGATGAAAATGACGTAAATGTTAATCCAATGACACAAATAAACTTATTGGATGCACAAGATTGGTTAAAAACCCTAATAGCACAAGAATAAGCATAGAGAGGACGAAAATGATCTAAATGTTAATCCAATGACACAAATGAACTTGTTGGATACACAAGATTGGTTTAAAACCCTAATTGCACAAGAATAAGCCTAGGGAAGAAGAAAATGATCTAAATGTTAATCCAGTGACAGAAATGAACCTATTGGATGCACAAGATTGGTTAAACACCCTAATTGGACAAGAATAAGCCAAGGGAGGACGAAAATGACCTAAATGATAATCCAATGACACAAATGAACTTATTGGATGCACAAGATTGGTTAAAAACTCTAATTGGACAAGAATAAGCCTTGGGAGGAAGAAAATTACCTAAATGTTCATCCAATGACACAAACACACCTATTAGATGCACAAGATTCGTTAAAAATCCAAATTGGATAAGAATATGCCTAGGGAGGATGAAAATGACCTAAATGTTAATCCAATGACACAAATGAACTTATTAGATGCACAAGATAGGTTAAAAACAATAATTGCACAAGAATAAGCCTAGGGAGGACGAAAATGTCCTAAATGTTAATCCAATGACATAAACGTACTTATTGGATGCTAAAGATTGGTTAAAAACCCTAATTGGACAAGAATAAGCCTAGGGAGGAAGAAAATGATCTAAATGTTAATCCAATTACATAAATGAACTTATTGGATGCTTAAGATTGGTTAAAAACCCTAATTGGACAAGAATATGCCTAAGGAGGACGAAAATGACCTAAATGTTAATCCAATGACACAAATAAACTTTTTGGATGCACAAGATTGGTTAAAAACCCTAATTGGACAAGAATAAGCCTTGGGAGGAAGAAAATGACCAAAATGTTCATCCAATCACACAAACACACCTATTGGATGCACAAGATTGGTTAAAAACCCTAATTACACAAGAATAAGCGTAGGGATGACGTAAATGATCTAAATGCTAATCCAATGATATAATGAACTTATTGGATGCTTAAGATTGGTTAAAAACCCTAATTGGACAAGAATAAGCCTAGGGAGGACGAAAATTACCTAATTGTTCCTCCTATGACACAAACACACCTATTGGATGCACAAGATTTGTTAAAAACCCTAATTGGACAAGAATAAGCATAAGGAGGACGAAAATGACCTACATGTTAATCCAATGACACAAATGAACTTATTGGATGCACAAGATTGGTTAAATACCCTAATTCCACATAAATAAGCCTAGGTAGGACGAAAATGACCTAAATGTTAATCCAATGACACAAATAAACTTTTTAGATGCACAAGATTGGTTAAAAACCATAATTGCACAAGAATAAGCCTAGGGAGCACGAAAATGACCTAAATGTTCATCCAATGACACAAATGAGCTAATTGGATGCACAAGATTGGTTAAAAATCCTAATTGGACAAGAATAAGCCTAGGGAGGACGAAAATGACCTAAATGTAAATCAAATGACACAAATGAAGTTTCTGGAAGCACAAGATTGGTTAAAAACCCTAATTGCACATAAATAAGCCTAGGGAGGATGAAAATGACGTAAATGTTAATCCAATGACACAAATGAGCTTATTGGATGCACAAGATTGGTTTAAACCCCTAATTGGACAAGAATAAGCCTAGGGAGGACGAAACTGACCTAAATGTTCATCCAATGACCTCACACTACAAAAAAAAGTGACGTATCGTGACATGCAAAATGTGTCACTAAAAGTTATAAACTGTAGGTAAAGGTCAATAATACATTGAGTGACACTCAAATTTAGTGTCAACTTTAAGGGGGCGTCCCGCTACACTCTGAAGACTGTCACTACATGCTCTGAGGAGTGTCACAATATGTTTTTTTTATTTCTACCTACAATAATGACTGTCACTAAAACCTAGAAAAATATAAATAAAAATTTAATCTATTCCTACAGTACTGTCTGTCACTAAAACTTATTATTATTTATTAAATTAAATTTATTTTATCTCTCTATTAATTGTAATTCTAAATTATTAATTCCTGTAAATTAAATTTAAATTTCTAATTTATTTTTATTAACTAATGTCATTGAAACATACAATAAAATATAGTTTAATTTTACTAATTCTATTAAAACATACAATAAATAGTTATTTTGCTTTAAAAGATTCAATAAATTTTCAAAGGAAGCTAGAATGAGTTTCTTAACATTTATTGTGAATAGCTGCAAACTAATTTCATAGAGAACAATAATCATCTTCCTAAACAAAATATTTTATAAATACTCCAAAAAAGTTTTTGTTATGAATATATTCCATACTCCATATCACTATAGAGTAAACAATGGTACAAAAATATATGAATAAAATTTCCATATCACTACTGCGCAATGGTGTAAAAAGAAGCAAAGCATCACACCATTTTCAAAAGCAGAATTATGCTTTGTTGTGAGAGTTTGATTTGATGATGGCATAGAATGAACACAGACGGTCCTCTCCAAATATGATTGAGCAGTCTTTTCTTTTTCTATATCCTGGAAAAAAAAAACAAAGTGCTTGATTTAGGAATTTGAAAAACAATATTCCCCATGGTTCTAATAAGACATGACTTCATTTAAGAAATTGCAGAACCTGGGCCTCAACAACATTAATTTGAGACAAGATTTGAGATAAGCTCTCTTTCCTCGATAGTGGTAGCTTTAGCCTCAGCTTCCAGTAAAGTCCATTGAAAAAAATTTAGAGACACAATAATATCCACTAGGAAAAAATTTTAAAATGAAAATAAAAAAGTATTCTAGAGACCTGAAGTTGGGAGAGATCTTTCAACTTCAAGTCTTCTGGCATTTGTTTCATGTTATGAGGTGAATTCTAGTCTAGAATAGATCCCAGGTAGGAGAACATAAAACAGAAGGAAAAGCAATTCTCGGACATATGTTTATTACCTGCATGGCTTCAATTTGCCTTAAAAGAGGCTTTGTCGATTCTACAACTTGTGTAATCAGTTCTTCACACCGTCTTTCACTTGCCTTAGGAGAAAATGTTTACCACAAACAATAACGATATTAACATGGGAATAAACTATAAATTGTGACTTGCTTCCTAGGTTTCTGCAATAAAACATCCCCGCGGGACAAGCTTTAGTTCCTATACATTAATGAACAACAAACAACCTCCTAACAAGTTATTATAAAAATCCATCTCATCATTGACACGAAGATGCATCCACTGTCAATAGGAGAAAATTGGACACAAGTTAGAATAATTGCATGTTATACACTTTTATTCTATTTATATTATATTAAATGTGATGAAAGATCAAACCTTAGTAATTTGAAGTGCAAGAAATTGCATACATTCAAACTTAAGAAAAAAAATAAATCTGAGACAACTTTATTTGGTTTTGGTAAATGTTAATGAACAGATTATGAACTCACCAATTGATTCATTTCTATGATAGTGAATTGATAGTGCTGCAATAACACCAAACATCAAATATTTGCTTCCACCAAATTGTAAAATAATAACAAAAAAGGAGGAAAAGGATAAATAAATTTCTCAATATGGTGATCTAAGATGAAGATATTAATTGTCCAACTAATGTGATCTGAGATGAAGGTATTAATCTAGTAATGACGATGAACTCTATTACTAAGAACTCAAGTCCTTAAACAAATAGCTACTTAATAGATATTAGATATCATAGAAAATGTGATCAAAGGAATAAATCAAAATTAAATTCCTAGGTTAACGATATTGTGCCTATATGATATCATAACCAAAAGTTATTTTTGAGTTAAACGTACTTCAGCAACAACCCTGCACCAGAACAGAGCCATTTTTCGAAGGGACTTGTAGTTTCCAGTAATTTCAGCTAGCTTTACAACAAGACTTTCAGGAGGAGCACCGTGAATATCTCGTGGCAAAGATGTTATGTCATTTTCCTCTGCATTGGAATCAATCTTCCTTCTAAGGAAATCTCCCTCTGCGAATATCTTGCAAATATTACAATGAAAGTGAAAGATCATCACAGGATAATACGCCAGAGGATAAAAGTATAAGCATGAAAAGGTTGTTTCACGCAATAACATCGTCACCAAGCCTCCTAAAATGCAACATACCTGGATCGAAAAGAGAATTGATCAAATGCACAACTTTTTCATCGCCACTAAACTCAGATGTAAGTTTATCCTCCTTTTCTCGCAACACTAAAGCCTTAACTGCAGAGAGAGTTAAGCCTGATCTCTCTCTGGCAGGTGAAGAACTTCCTGATGAAGCTATAAAATCTTTCATGGACTTTGTTTTACTTCCAGCCCTAGTCAAAAGGTTCAAATATTTTAGTGAAGAGGATAATTGTATCATTAGGCTGAAAATCTTCTGAAAGACGGGAAACAAGATTCTAATATTGTTTGATTATGCAGACTAATACTATCTTAATGATTAAGTGCCTAATAGAATAGGAGATTTTCACAACCAGAGAAGTAGAATTGGACAACATAAAATTGAACTTTTGACGTAGTAGTTCATGGTAAGTGGCAGGAAAAAGAGTTGCAAACAATAACAACTTACTCAACAGCAATAGCCAGTTGCTTCAGCACAGAGGATGCAGGAATGGGATCTTTAGTCGCAGCAGTTAGGCCTTCTACAGATGGAATTGCTTCTGACGCCTATTTGTATAATTAAATTGGAAAATCAATAAGCAAATTTCAACTGTATTTTTAATTAAGTTATCGGAAAGATGAAGTTAACCATGAGATTCTTAACAACCAAACGTTACAAATTAAAAAAACTCACCATGCCACATATTCTATCTTACATATTAATTTCCAGGTTGGACTTGATGACACATTTTGACAGACTATTTTGAAAACAATATGTTCACAGACCACATTATTAGACTTCGCTAACATCACAGAATGCTATATTGTTGAATTAAAATGTTTCCTATTTTCTTACCTTAGCCTCAAGATCATTCTTCACATTCAGGATATACAAATTTTCATCATAAAATGGAATTGCCATGTTTGCATCCCTAATTTTATCTGTATCTTCAGCTTCTTTTCTCCCAATGCGAATGTTCTTAATTTTATCTTGCCAATCTTGTTTAATTCCTATATGCGGAGGCCTCCACTTTATATGCTTTGATTCATTGCGAACCTGCAGTAATATCCCAATACAAATATCACATTTTGTAAGTAATTACCATCCACTAAAATTAAAAATGCTGCTTAACAAGTACCTATACATAAAACAAACAAACAAATTTGATCTAAATTCCCCCTTCTTAACTAACCTTCATTCAAAACCTAATAAAACAAACATATACACTTTCAAATTTGATCTAAATGCTGTTCAAAAAGTACCTATACAGAAAACAAACAAACAAATTTGATCTAAATCTCCCTTTCTTAATTAACCTTAATCAAAACCTAATAAAACAAACATATAAACTCTCATTTGATAATCCAAATCCAAATGTAGTACCTTGAAAATGCATATATTGTATCCACGCTCAATGCAACAATTTGAAATTAGAAATTCCAATCTCAATAGAATAGAAACATAACAATTAAAAACCACAAATGATAATAACAATTAAACAACTACGCTAAATCTCAATTACCTTCGACTCGTTGTCTTTGCTTGGAGATTCAACTTCAGAATTTCTCGGCAAGTTATTATGCGATTGTTTATCTTGATCTTTTCAACGAACAAAAAATTGAGTCAATGCTCATTCCCAAAAAAACCATCACTCTTGCAACCTTCATGATCATCATCCCCATTCATAGCCAATTCAACCTTATCCCATCCAAACAACGAATCAACTCATACCAAAATCACCAAGTCACGAAGAGGTAGAAGTGTTGAAAGTCTCGCTTGTAGAAACCCTAATCAATGCAGAGATTAAGTTGCGAGAGAGAAGAAAACGTCATGTGAATTGATTGTTTTAAAAATTGCTGAGTTTGAATCGGAAATTGAAGAAATCCATTGAAGATGGAATCCAAAAATGATGAAGAAATCGGGAAAACTGAAAAAACGAGCATCAATGGAGAAATCGGAAAAACTAAAAAACCAGCATAACTTCGAGAAAAGATTCTTCAACAGAAAAACGAGAATTGAAATAGGGAAAAGCTTTAATGATTTCTGAGATGAAATTGAAAAGACCTTTTGAACAAATTTAAGAAGGAAATAGAATGAGAAGAAAAAGAAGGGAAAAAAAGAGGAAAAGAATTATCTGACATGAAAATAGAAAAGAAAGAAAATAAGTTAATATTTTTTAAAAGTTAATATTTTAGTTTTTTTTAAGTTATCACATAATAAGAATAGGTGACACTTTATCCGTAGCTAAAAATAATTATAGTGACAACTCCAGAGATATCACTAAAAATTGAGTGTCACAATAGGTCTTTTTTTTTTTGTAGTGTCAACACACTTATTGGATGCATAAGATTGGTTAAAAACCCTAATTGAACAAGAATAAGCCTAAGGAGGACGAAAATGACCTAAATGTTAATCCAATGACACAAATGAACTTATTGGATGCACAAGATTGGTTAAAAACCCTAATTCCACATAAATAAACCTAGGGAGGACGAAAATGAGCTAAATGTTAATCCAAAGACAGAAATGAACTTTTTGGATGCACAAGATTGGTTAAAACCATAATTGCACAAGAATATGTCTAGGGAGCACGAAAATGACCTAAATGTTCATCCAATGACATAAACACACCTATTGGATGCACAAGATTGGTTAAAAACCCTAATTAGACAAGAATAAGCCAAGGGAGGACGAAAATGACCTAAATGTTAATCCAATGACACAAATGAACTTATTGGATGCACAAGATTGGTTAAAAACCCTAATTGGACAAGAATAAGCCTTGGGAGGAAGAAAGTGACCTAAATGTTCATCCAATCACACAAACACACCTATTGGATATCCAAGATTGGTTAAAAACCCTAATTGGACAAGAATAAGCCTAGGGAGAACGAAAATAATCTAAATGTTAATCCAATGACATAAACGAACTTATTGGATGCTAAAGATTGGTTAAAAACCCTAATTGGACAAGAATAAGCCTAGGGAGGAAGAAAATGATCTAAATGTTAATCCAATTACACAAATGAACTTATTGGATACTCAAGATTGGTTAAAAACCCTTATTGGACAAGAATAAGCCTTGGGAGGAAGAAAATGACCTAAATGTGCATCCAATGACATAAACACACCTATTGGATGCACAAGATTGGTTAAAAACCCTAATTGGACAAGAATATGCCAAGGGAGGATGAAAATGACCTTAATGTTAATCTAATGACATAAACGAACTTATTGGATGGTAAAGATTGGTTAAAAACCATAATTGGACAAGAATAAGCCTAGGGAGGAAGAAAATGATCTAAATGTTAATCCAATTACATAAATGAACTTATTGGATGCTTAAGATTGGTTAAAAACCCTAATTGGACAAGAAAATGCCAAGGGAGGATGAAAATGACCTTAATGTTAATCTAATGACATAAACGAACTTATTGGATGGTAAAGATTGGTTAAAAACCATAATTGGACAAGAATAAGCCTAGGGAGGAAGAAAATGATCTAAATGTTAATCCAATTACATAAATGAACTTATTGGATGCTTAAGATTGGTTAAAAACCCTAATTGGACAAGAATATGCCTAAGGAGAACGAAAATGACCTTAATGTTAATCCAATGACACAAATGAACTTATTGGATGCACAAGATTGGTTAAAAATCCTAATTGGACAATAATATTCCTAGGGTGGACGAAAATGACCTAAATGTTAATCCAAAGACACAAACGAACTAATTGGATGCACAAGATTGGTTAAAAACCCTAATTGCACAAGAAAAAGCCTAGGTAGGACGAAAATGACCTAAATGTTAATCCAAAGACACAAATGAACTTATTGGATGCACAAGATTGGTTAAAAACCTTAATTGCACAAAATAAGCCTAGGGAGGACGAAAATGACCTTAATTTTAATCCAATGACACAAATGAACTTTATTGGATGCACAAGATTGGTTAAAAACCCTAATTGCACAAGAATAAGCCTAGGGAGGACGAAAATGACGTAAATGTTCTTCCAAAGACAGAAACACACCTATTGAATGCACAAGATTGGTTAAAAACCCTAATTGGACAAGAATAAGCCTAGGGTGGATGAAAATGACCTAAATGTTAATCCAATGACACCAATAAACTTATTGGATGCACAAGATTGGTTAAAAACCCTAATAGCACAAGAATAAGAATAGAGAGGACGAAAATGATCTAAATGTTAATCCAATGACACAAATGAACTTATTGGATACACAAGATTGGTTTAAAACCCTAATTGCACAAGAATAAGCCTAGGGACGAAGAAAATGATCTAAATGTTAATCTAATGACAGAAATGAACCTATTGGATGCACAAGATTGGTTAAACACCCTAATTGGACAAGAATAAGCCAAGGGAGGACGAAAATGACCTAAATGATTATCCAATGACACAATTGAACTTATTGGATGCACAAGATTGGTTAAAAACTCTAATTGGACAAGAATAAGCCTTGGGAGGAAGAAAATTACCTAAATGTTCATCCAATGACACAAACACACCTATTAGATGCACAAGATTCGTTAAAAATCCAAATTGGATAAGAATATGCCTAGGGAGGATGAAAATGACCTAAATGTTAATCCAATGACACAAATGAACTTATTAGATGCACAAGATAGGTTAAAAACAATAATTGCACAAGAATAAGCCTAGGGAGGACGAAAATGACCTAAATGTTCATCCAATGACATAAACACACTTATTGGATGCACATGAATGGTTAAAAACCCTAATTGGACAAAAATAAGCCTAGGGAGGAAGAAAATGATCTAAATGTTAATCCAATGACATAAACGAACTTATTGGATGCTAAAGATTGGTTAAAAACCCTAATTGGACAAGAATAAGCCTAGGGAGGAAGAAAATGATCTAAATGTTAATCCAATTACACAAATGAACTTATTGGATGCTCAAGATTGGTTAAAAACCCTTATTGGACAAGAATAAGCCTTGGGAAGAAGAAAATGACCTAAATGTTAATCCAATGACACAAATGAACTTATTGGATGCAAAAGATTAGTTAAAAACACTAATTGGACAAGATTAAGCCTATGAAGAACGAAAATGACCTAAATGTTAATCCAATGACACAAATGAACTTATTGGATGCACAAGATTGGTTAAATACCCTAATTCCACATAAATAAGCCTAGGGAGGACGAAAATGACCTAAATGTTAATCCAATGACACAAATAAACTTTTTGGATGCACAAGATTGGTTAAAAACCATAATTGCATAAGAATAAGCCTAGGGAGCACGAAAATGACCTAAATGTTCATCCAATGACACAAATGAGCTAATTGGATGCACAAGATTGGTTAAAAACCCTAATTGGACAAGAATAAGCCTAGGGAGGACGAAAATGACCTAAATGTAAATCAAATGACACAAATGAAGTTTCTGGAAGCACAAGATTGGTTAAAAACCCTAATTGCACATAAATAAGCCTAGGGAGGATGAAAATGACCTAAATGTTAATCCAATGACACAAATGAGCTTATTGGATGCACAAGATTGGTTTAAACCCCTAATTGGACAAGAATAAGCCTAGGGAGGACGAAACTGACCTAAATGTTCATCCAATGACATCAACACACTTATTGGATGCATAAGATTGGTTAAAAACCCTAATTGATCAAGAATAAGCCTAAGGAGGACGAAAATGACCTAAATGTTAATCCAATGACACAAATGAACTTATTGGATGCACAAGATTGGTTAAAAACCCTAATTCCACATAAATAAAACTAGGGAGGACGAAAATGAGCTAAATGTTAATCCAAAGACAGAAATGAACTTTTTGGATGCACAAGATTGGTTAAAACCATAATTGCACAAGAATATGTCTAGGGAGCACGAAAATGACCTAAATGTTCATCCAATGACATAAACACACCTATTGGATGCACAAGATTGGTTAAAAACCCTAGTTAGACAAGAATAAGCCAAGGGAGGACGAAAATTACCTAAATGTTAATCCAATGACACAAATGAACTTATTGGACGCACAAGATTGGTTATAAACCCTAATTGGACAAGAATAAGCCTTGGGAGGAAGAAAGTGACCTAAATGTTCATCCAATCACACAAACACACCTATTGGATGCACAAGATTGGTTAAAAAGCCTAATTGGACAAGAATAAGCCTAGGGAGGACGAAAATAATCTAAATGTTAATCCAATGACATAAACGAACTTATTGGATGCTAAAGATTGGTTAAAAACCCTAATTGGACAAGAATAAGCCTAGGGAGGAAAAAAATGATCTAAATGTTAATCCAATTACACAAATGAACTTATTGGATGCTCAAGATTGGTTAAAAACCCTTATTGGACAAGAATAAGCCTTGGGAGGAAGATCAAGATTGGTTAAAAACCCTTATTGGACAAGAATAAGCCTTGGGAGGAAGAAAATGACCTAAATGTGCATCCAATGACATAAACACACCTATTGGATGCACAAGATTGGTTAAAAACCCTTATTGGACAAGAATATGCCAAGGGAGGATGAAAATGACCTTAATGTTAATCTAATGACATAAACGAACTTATTGGATGGTAAAGATTGGTTAAAAACCATAATTGGACAAGAATAAGCCTACGGAGGAAGAAAATGATCTAAATGTTAATCCAATTACATAAATGAACTTATTGGATGCTTAAGATTGGTTAAAAACCCTAATTGGACAAGAATATGCCTAAGGAGCACGAAAATGACCTTAATGTTAATCCAATGACACAAATGAACTTATTGGATGCACAAGATTGGTTAAAAATCCTAATTGGACAATAATATGCCTAGGGTGGACGAAAATGACCTAAATGTTAATCCAAAGACACAAATGAACTAATTGGATGCACAAGATTAGTTAAAAACCCTAATTGCACAAGAATAAGTCTAGGTAGGACGAAAATGACCTAAATGTTAATCCAATGACACAAATGAACTTATTGGATGCACAAGATTGGTTAAAAACCTTAATTGCACAAAATAAGCCTAGGGAGGACGAAAATGACCTTAATTTTAATCCAATGACACAAATGAACTTTATTGGATGCACAAGATTGGTTAAAAACCCTAATTGCACAAGAATAAGCCTAGGGAGGACGAAAATGACCTAAATGTTAATCCAATGACATAAATGAACATATTGGATGCACAAGATTGGTTAAAAACCCTTATTGCACAAGAATAAGCCTAGGGAGGACAAAAATGACCTAAATGTTCATCCAATGACATAAACACACCTATTGGATGCACAAGATTGGTTAAAAACCCTAATTGGACAAGAATAAGCCTAGGGAGGACGAAAATGACCTAAATGTTAATCCAATGACACAAATGAGATAATTGGATGCACAAGATTGGTTAAAAACCCTAATTGGACAAGAAATAGCCTAGGGAGGACGAAAATGACCGAAATGTAAATCAAATGACCCAAATAAACTTATTGGATGCACAAGATTGGTTAAAAACCCTAATTCCACAAATGAACTTATTGGATGCACAAGATTGGTTAAAAACCATAATTGCACAATAATAAGCCTAGGGAGGACGAAAACGACCTAAATGTTCATCCAATGACACAAATGAACTTATTTGACGCACAAGAATGGTTAAAAACCCTAATTGGACAAGAATAAGCCTAGGGAAGACGAAAATAACCTAAATGTTAATCCAATGACACAAATGAACTGATAGGATGCAGAAGATTGGTTAAAAATCCTAATTGGACAAGAATATGCCTAGGGAGGACAAAAATGACCTAGATGTTAATCCAAAGACATAAATGAACTTATTGGATGCACAAGATTGGTTAAAAACCCTAATTGCACACGAATAAGCCAAGGGAGGACGAAAATGAACTAAATGTTAATCCAATGACACAAATGAACTTATTGGATGCACAAGATTGGTTAAAAACCCTAATTGCACACGAATAAGCCTAGGGAGGACGAAAATGATCTAAATGTTAATCCAATGAAGGAAATGAACTTATTGGATGCACAAGATTGGTTAAAAACCCTAATTGGACAAGAATATGACCAAGGAACACGAAAATGACATAAATGTTAATCCAATGACACAAATGAACTTATTGGATGCACAAGATTGGTTAAAAATACTAATTGGACAAGAATATGCCTAGGGAGGACGAAAAAGACCGAAATGTTAATCCAAAGACACAAATGAACTTATTGGACGCACAAGATTGGTTAAAAACACTAATTGCACAAGAATAAGCCTAGGGAGGACGAAAATGACATAAATGTTAATCCAATGACACAAATGAACTTATTGGACGCACATGATTGGTTAAAAACCCTAATTGGACAAGAATAAGCCTAGGGAGGACGAAAATAACCTAAATGTTAATCCAATGACACAAATGAACTTATTGGATGCACAAGATTGGTTAAAAATCCTAATTGGACAAGAATATGCCTAGGGAGGACGAAAATGACCTAAATGTTAATCCAAAGATATAAATGAACTTATTGGATGCACAAGATTGGTTAAAAACCCTAATTGCACAAGAATAAGCCTAGGGAGGACGATTTGATCTAAATGTTAATCCAATGAAAGAAGTGAACTAATTGGATTCACAAGATTGGTTAAAAACCCTAATTGAACAAGAATAAGCATAGGGAGGACGAAAATGACCTAAATGTTCATCCAATGACATCAACACACTTATATGATGCATAAGATTGGTTAAAAACCCTAATTGGACAAGAATAAGCCTAAGGAGGAAGAAAATGACCTAAATATTAATCCAATGACACAAATAAACTTATTGGATGCACAAGATTGGTTAAAAACCCTAATTCCACATAAATAAGCCTAGGGAGGACGATAATTAGCTAAATGTTAATCCAATGAGACAAATGAACTTTTTGGATGCACAAGATTGGTTAAAACCATAATTGCACAAGAATAAGCCTAGGGAGGACGAAAATGACCAAAATGTTCATCCAAAGACATAAACATCTCTATTGGATGCACAAGATTGGTTAAAAACCCTAATTAGACAAGAATAAGCCAAGGGAGGACGAAAATGACCTAAATGATAATCCAATGACACAAATGAACTTATTGGATGCACAAGTTTGGTTAAAAATACTAATTGGACAAGAATATGCCGAGGGAGGACGAAAATGACCTAAATGTTAATCCAAAGACACAAATGAACTTATTGGACGCACAAGATTGGTTAAAAACATTAATTGCACAAGAATAAGCCT
The DNA here is from genome assembly GCA_037974775.1 of Cicer pinnatifidum. Lineage (NCBI taxonomy): Eukaryota > Viridiplantae > Streptophyta > Magnoliopsida > Fabales > Fabaceae > Cicer > Cicer pinnatifidum. The sequence continues at coordinate 24,972,723 of JBBPBR010000008.1, read as the reverse complement.
AGGGAGGACGAAAATGACATAAATGTGAATCCAATGACACAAATGAACTTATTGGACGCACATGATTGGTTAAAAACCCTAATTGGACAAGAATAAGCCTAGGGAGGACGAAAATAACCTAAATGTTAATCCAATGACACAAATGAACTTATTGGATGCACAAGATTGGTCAAAAATCCTAATTGGACAAGAATATGCATAGGGAGGACGAAAATGACCTAAATGTTAATCCAAAGACATAAATGAACTTATTGGATGCACAAGATTGGTTAAAAACCATAATTGCACAAGAATAAGCCTAGGGAGGACGATTTGATCTAAATGTTAATCCAATGAAAGAAGTGAACTAATTGGATGCACAAGATTGGTTAAAAACCCTAATTGGACAAGAATAAGCATAGGGAGGACGAAAATGACCTAAATGTTCATCCAATGACATCAACACACTTATTGGATGCATAAGATTGGTTAAAAACCCTAATTGGACAAGAATAAGCCTAAGGAGGAAGAAAATGACCTAAATGTTAATCCAATGACACAAATAAACTTATTGGAAGCACAAGATTGGTTAAAAACCCTAATTCCACATAAATAAGCCTATGGAGGAAGAAAATTAGCTAAATGTTAATCCAATGACACAAATGAACTTTTTGGATGCACAAGATTGGTTAAAACCATAATTGCACAAGAATAAGCCTAGGGAGGACGAAAATTACCAAAATGTTCATCCAAAGACATAAACATCTCTATTGGATGCACAAGATTGGTTAAAAACCCTAATTCCACATAAATAAGCCTATGGAGGAAGAAAATTAGCTAAATGTTAATCCAATGACACAAATGAACTTTTTGGATGCACAAGATTGGTTAAAAACCCTAATTGGACAAGAATAAGCCTAGGGAGGAAGAAAATGATCTAAATGTTAATCCAATTACATAAATGAACTTATTGGATGCTTAAGATTGGTTAAAAACCCTAATTGGACAAGAATATGCCTAAGGAGGACGAAAATGACCTAAATGTTAATTCAATGACACAAATGAATTTATTGGATGCACAAGATTGGTTAAAATCCTAATTGGACAAGAATATGCCTAGGGAGGACGAAAATGACCTAAATGTTAATCCAATGACACAAATAAACTTTTTGCATGCACAAGATTGGTTAAAAACCATAATTGCACAAGAATAAGCCTAGGGAGCACGAAAATGACCTAAATGTTCATCCAATGACACAAATGAGCTAATTGGATGCACAAGATTGGTTAAAAACCCTAATTGGACAAGAATAAGCATAGGGAGGACAAAAATGACCTAAATGTAAATCAAATGACACAAATGAAGTTTCTGGGAGCACAAGATTGGTTAAAAACCCTAATTGCACATAAATAAGCTTAGGGAGGATGAAAATGACCTAAATGTTAATCCAATGACACAAATGAGCTTATTGGATGCACAAGATTCGTTAAAAACCCTAATTGGACAAGAATAAGCCTAGGGAGGACGAAACTGAACTAAATGTTCATCCAATAACATCAACACACTTATTGGATGCATAAGATTGGTTAAAAACCCTAATTGAACAAGAATAAGCCTAAGGAGGACGACAATGATCTAAATGTTAATCCAATGACACAAATGAACTTATTGGATACACAAGATTGGTTTAAAACCCTAATTGCGCAAGAATAAGCCTAGGGAGGACAAAAATGATCTAAATGTTAATCCAATGACAGAAATGAACCTATTGGATGCACAAGATTGGTTAAAACCCTAATTGGACAAGAATAAGCAAAGGGAGGACAAAAATGACCTAAATGATAATCCAAAGACACAAATGATCTTATTGGATGCACAAGATTGGTTAAAAACCCTAATTGGACAAGAATAAGCCTTGGGAGGAAGAAAATTACCTAAATGTTTATCCAATGACACAAACACACCTATTAGATGCACAAGATTCGTTAAAAATCCAAATTGGATAAGAATATGCCAAGGGAGGATGAAAATGACCTTAATGTTAATCTAATGACATAAACGAACTTATTGGATGGTAAAGATTGGTTAAAAACCATAATTGGACAAGAATAAGCCTACGGAGGAAGAAAATGATCTAAATGTTAATCCAATTACATAAATGAACTTATTGGATGCTTAAGATTGGTTAAAAACCCTAATTGGACAAGAATATCCCTAAGGAGGACGACAATGATCTAAATGTTAATCCAATGACACAAATGAACTTATTGGATACACAAGAGTGGTTTAAAACCCTAATTGCGCAAGAATAAGCCTAGGGAGGACAAAAATGATCTAAATGTTAATCCAATGACAGAAATGAACCTATTGGATGCACAAGATTGGTTAAAACCCTAATTGGACAAGAATAAGCAAAGGGAGGACGAAAATGACCTAAATGATAATCCAAAGACACAAATGATCTTATTGGATGCACAAGATTGGTTAAAAACCCTAATTGGACAAGAATAAGCCTTGGGAGGAAGAAAATTACCTAAATGTTTATCCAATGACACAAACACACCTATTAGATGCACAAGATTCGTTAAAAATCCAAATTGGATAAGAATATGCCAAGGGAGGATGAAAATGACCTAAATGATAAACCAATGACACAAATGAACTTATTAGATGCACAAGATAGGTTAAAAACAATAATTGCACAAGAATAAGACTAGGGAGGACGAAAATGACCTAAATGTTCATCCAATGACACAAACACACTTATTGGATGCACAAGAATGGTTAAAAACCCTAATTGGACAAAAATAAGCCTAGGGAGGAAGAAAATGATCTAAATGTTAATCCAATGACATAAACGAACTTATTGGATGCTAAAGATTGGTTAAAAACCCTAATTGGACAAGAATAAGCCTAGGGTGGAAGAAAATGATCTAAATGTTAATCCAATTACATAAATGAACTTATTGGATGCTGAAGATTGGTTAAAAACCCTAATTGGACAAGAATATGCCTAAGGAGGACGAAAATGACCTAAATGTTAATCCAATGACACAAATGAACTTATTGGATGCACAAGATTGGTTAAAAACCCTAATTCCACATAAATAAGCCTAGGGAGAACGAAAATCAGCTAAATGTTAATCCAAAGACAAAAATGAACTTTTTGGATGCACAAGATTGGTTAAAACCATAATTGCACAAGTATAAGTCTAGGGAGCACGAAAATGACCTAAATGTTCATCCAATGACATAAACACACCAATTGGATGCACAATATTGGTTAAAAAACCTAATTGGACAAGAAAAAGCCTTGGGAGGAAGAAAATGACCTAAATGTTCATCCAATCACACAAACACACCTATTGGATGCACAAGATTGGTTAAAAATCCTAATTGGACAAGAATAAGCCTAGGGCGGACGAAAATAATCTAAATGTTAATCCAATGACATAACCGAACTTATTGGATGCTAAAGATTGGTTAAAAACCCTAATTGGACAAGAATAAGCCTAGGGAGGAAGAAAATGATCTAAATGTTAATCCAATTACATAAATGAACTTATTGGATGCTTAAGATTGGTTAAAAACCCTAATTGGACAAGAATATGCCAAAGGAGGAAGAAAATGACCTAAATGTTAATCCAATGACACAAATGAACTTATTGGATGCACAAGATTGGTTAAAAATCCTAATTGGACAAGAATATGCCTAGGGAGGACGAAAATGACCTAAATGTTAATCCAAAGACATAAATGAACTTATTGGATGCACAAGATTGGTTAAAAACCATAATTGCACAAGAATAAGCCTAGGGAGGACGATTTGATCTAAATGTTAATCCAATGAAAGAAGTGAACTAATTGGATGCACAAGATTGGTTAAAAACCCTAATTGGACAAGAATAAGCATAGGGAGGACGAAAATGACCTAAATGTTCATCCAATGACATCAACACACTTATTGGATGCATAAGATTGGTTAAAAACCCTAATTGGACAAGAATAAGCCTAAGGAGGAAGAAAATGACCTAAATGTTAATCCAATGACACAAATAAACTTATTGGATGCACAAGATTGGTTAAAAACCCTAATTCCACATAAATAAGCCTATGGAGGACGAAAATTAGCTAAATGTTAATCCAATGACACAAATGAACTTTTTGGATGCACAAGATTGGTTAAAACCATAATTGCACAAGAATAAGCCTAGGGAGGACGAAAATTACCAAAATGTTCATCCAAAGACATAAACATCTCTATTGGATGCACAAGATTGGTTAAAAACCCTAATTAGACAAGAATAAGCCAAGGGAGGACGAAAATGACCTAAATGATAATCCAATGACACAAATGAACTTATTGGATGCACAAG
>JBBPBR010000008.1:24944744-24968164 GCA_037974775.1 Cicer pinnatifidum | reverse complement strand
ACCAAAATGTTCATCCAAAGACATAAACATCTCTATTGGATGCACAAGATTGGTTAAAAACCCTAATTAGACAAGAATAAGCCAAGGGAGGACGAAAATGACCTAAATGATAATCCAATGACACAAATGAACTTATTGGATGCACAAGATTGGTTAAAAACCCTAATTGGACAAGAACAACCCTAGGAAGGACGAAAATGACCTAAATGTTAATCCAATGACACAAATAAACTTTTTGGATGCACAAGATTGGTTAAAAACTATAATTGCACAAGAATAAGCCTAGGGAGCACGAAAATGACCTAAATGTTCATCCAATGACACAAATGAGCTAATTGGATGCACAAGATTGGTTAAAAACCATTATTGGACAAGAATAAGCATAGGGAGGACGAAAATGACCTAAATGTAAATCAAATGACACAAATGAAGTTTCTGGGAGCACAAGATTGGTTAAAAACCCTAATTGCACATAAATAAGCTTAGGGAGGATGAAAATGACCTAAATGTTAATCCAATGACACAAATGAGCTTATTGGATGCACAAGATTTGTTAAAAACCCTAATTGGACAAGAATAAGCCTAGGGAGGACGAAACTGACACAAATGATAAACCAATGACACAAATGACCTTATTAGATGCACAAGATAGGTTAAAAACAATAATTGCACAAGAATAAGACTAGGGAGGACGAAAATGACCTAAATGTTCATCCAATGACACAAACACACTTAATGGATGCACAAGAATGGTTAAAAACCCTAATTGGACAAAAATAAGCCTAGGGAGGAAGAAAATGATCTAAATGTTAATCCAATGACATAAACGAACTTATTGGATGCTAAAGATTGGTTAAAAACCCTAATTGGACAAGAATAAGCCTAGGGTGGAAGAAAATGATCTAAATGTTAATCCAATTACATAAATGAACTTATTGGATGCTGAAGATTGGTTAAAAACCCTAATTGGACAAGAATATGCCTAAGGAGGACGAAAATGACCTAAATGTTAATCCAATGACACAAATGAACTTATTGGATGCACAAGATTGGTTAAAAACCCTAATTCCACATAAATAAGCCTAGGGAGAACGAAAATCAGCTAAATGTTAATCCAAAGACAAAAATGAACTTTTTGGATGCACAAGATTGGTTAAAACCATAATTGCACAAGTATAAGTCTAGGGAGCACGAAAATGACCTAAATGTTCATCCAATGACATAAACACACCAATTGGATGCACAATATTGGTTAAAAAACCTAATTGGACAAGAAAAAGCCTTGGGAGGAAGAAAATGACCTAAATGTTCATCCAATCACACAAACACACCTATTGGATGCACAAGATTGGTTAAAAATCCTAATAGGACAAGAATAAGCCTAGGGCGGACGAAAATAATCTAAATGTTAATCCAATGACATAACCGAACTTATTGGATGCTAAAGATTGGTTAAAAACCCTAATTGGACAAGAATAAGCCTAGGGAGGAAGAAAATGATCTAAATGTTAATCCAATTACATAAATGAACTTATTGGATGCTTAACATTGGTTAAAAACCCTAATTGGACAAGAATATGCCTAAGGAGGACGAAAATGACCTAAATGTTAATTCAATGACACAAATGAATTTATTGGATGCACAAGATTGGTTAAAATCCTAATTGGACAAGAATATGCCTAGGGAGGACGAAAATGACCTAAATGTTAATCCAATGACACAAATAAACTTTTTGGATGCACAAGATTGGTTAAAAACCATAATTGCACAAGAATAAGCCTAGGGAGCACGAAAATGACCTAAATGTTCATCCAATGACACAAATGAGCTAATTGGATGCACAAGATTGGTTAAAAACCCTAATTGGACAAGAATAAGCATAGGGAGGACGAAAATGACCTAAATGTAAATCAAATGACACAAATGAAGTTTCTGGGAGCACAAGATTGGTTAAAAACCCTAATTGCACATAAATAAGCTTAGGGAGGATGAAAATGACCTAAATGTTAATCCAATGACACAAATGAGCTTATTGGATGCACAAGATTCGTTAAAAACCCTAATTGGACAAGAATAAGCCTAGGGAGGACGAAACTGAACTAAATGTTCATCCAATAACATCAACACACTTATTGGATGCATAAGATTGGTTAAAAACCCTAATTGAACAAGAATAAGCCTAAGGAGGACGACAATGATCTAAATGTTAATCCAATGACACAAATGAACTTATTGGATACACAAGATTGGTTTAAAACCCTAATTGCGCAAGAATAAGCCTAGGGAGGACAAAAATGATCTAAATGTTAATCCAATGACAGAAATGAACCTATTGGATGCACAAGATTGGTTAAAACCCTAATTGGACAAGAATAAGCAAAGGGAGGACAAAAATGACCTAAATGATAATCCAAAGACACAAATGATCTTATTGGATGCACAAGATTGGTTAAAAACCCTAATTGGACAAGAATAAGCCTTGGGAGGAAGAAAATTACCTAAATGTTTATCCAATGACACAAACACACCTATTAGATGCACAAGATTCGTTAAAAATCCAAATTGGATAAGAATATGCCAAGGGAGGATGAAAATGACCTAAATGATAAACCAATGACACAAATGAACTTATTAGATGCACAAGATAGGTTAAAAACAATAATTGCACAAGAATAAGACTAGGGAGGACGAAAATGACCTAAATGTTCATCCAATGACACAAACACACTTATTGGATGCACAAGAATGGTTAAAAACCCTAATTGGACAAAAATAAGCCTAGGGAGGAAGAAAATGATCTAAATGTTAATCCAATGACATAAACGAACTTATTGGATGCTAAAGATTGGTTAAAAACCCTAATTGGACAAGAATAAGCCTAGGGTGGAAGAAAATGATCTAAATGTTAATCCAATTACATAAATGAACTTATTGGATGCTGAAGATTGGTTAAAAACCCTAATTGGACAAGAATATGCCTAAGGAGGACGAAAATGACCTAAATGTTAATCCAATGACACAAATGAACTTATTGGATGCACAAGATTGGTTAAAAACCCTAATTCCACATAAATAAGCCTAGGGAGAACGAAAATCAGCTAAATGTTAATCCAAAGACAAAAATGAACTTTTTGGATGCACAAGATTGGTTAAAACCATAATTGCACAAGTATAAGTCTAGGGAGCACGAAAATGACCTAAATGTTCATCCAATGACATAAACACACCAATTGGATGCACAATATTGGTTAAAAAACCTAATTGGACAAGAAAAAGCCTTGGGAGGAAGAAAATGACCTAAATGTTCATCCAATCACACAAACACACCTTTTGGATGCACAAGATTGGTTAAAAATCCTAATTGGACAAGAATAAGCCTAGGGCGGACGAAAATAATCTAAATGTTAATCCAATGACATAACCGAACTTATTGGATGCTAAAGATTGGTTAAAAACCCTAATTGGACAAGAATAAGCCTAGGGAGGAAAAAAATGATCTAAATGTTAATCCAATTACATAAATGAACTTATTGGATGCTTAAGATTGGTTAAAAACCCTAATTGGACAAGAATATGCCTAAGGAGGACGAAAATGACCTAAATGTTAATTCAATGACACAAATGAATTTATTGGATGCACAAGATTGGTTAAAATCCTAATTGGACAAGAATATGCCTAGGGAGGACGAAAATGACCTAAATGTTAATCCAATGACACAAATAAACTTTTTGGATGCACAAGATTGGTTAAAAACCATAATTGCACAAGAATAAGCCTAGGGAGCACGAAAATGACCTAAATGTTCATCCAATGACACAAATGAGCTAATTGGATGCACAAGATTGGTTAAAAACCCTAATTGGACAAGAATAAGCATAGGGAGGACGAAAATGACCTAAATGTAAATCAAATGACACAAATGAAGTTTCTGGGAGCACAAGATTGGTTAAAAACCCTAATTGCACATAAATAAGCTTAGGGAGGATGAAAATGACCTAAATGTTAATCCAATGACACAAATGAGCTTATTGGATGCACAAGATTCGTTAAAAACCCAAATTGGACAAGAATAAGCCTAGGGAGGACGAAACTGACCTAAATGTTCATCCAATAACATCAACACACATATTGGATGCATAAGATTGGTTAAAAACCCTAATTGAACAAGAATAAGCTTAAGGAGGACGACAATGATCTAAATGTTAATCCAATGACACAAATGAACTTATTGGATACACAAGATTGGTTTAAAACCCTAATTGCGCAAGAATAAGCCTAGGGAGGACAAAAATAATCTAAATGTTAATCCAATGACAGAAATGAACCTATTGGATGCACAAGATTGGTTAAAACCCTAATTGGACAAGAATAAACAAAGGGAGGACGAAAATGACCTAAATGATAATCCAATTGCACAAATGATCTTATTGGATGCACAAGATTGGTTAAAAACCCTAATTGGACAAGAATAAGCCTTGGGAGGAAGAAAATTACCTAAATGTTTATCCAATGACACAAACACACCTATTAGATGCACAAGATTCGTTAAAAATCCAAATTGGATAAGAATATGCCAAGGGAGGATGAAAATGACCTAAATGATAAACCAATGACACAAATGAACTTATTAGATGCACAAGATAGGTTAAAAACAATAATTGCACAAGAATAAGACTAGGGAGGACGAAAATGACCTAAATGTTCATCCAATGACACAAACACACTTATTGGATGCACAAGAATGGTTAAAAACCCTAATTGGACAAAAATAAGCCTAGGGAGGAAGAAAATGATCTAAATGTTAATCCAATGACATAAACGAACTTATTGGATGCTAAAGATTGGTTAAAAACCCTAATTGGACAAGAATAAGCCTAGGGTGGAAGAAAATGATCTAAATGTTAATCCAATTACATAAATGAACTTATTGGATGCTGAAGATTGGTTAAAAACCCTAATTGGACAAGAATATGCCTAAGGAGGACGAAAATGACCTAAATGTTAATCCAATGACACAAATGAACTTATTGGATGCACAAGATTGGTTAAAAACCCTAATTCCACATAAATAAGCCTAGGGAGAACGAAAATCAGCTAAATGTTAATCCAAAGACAAAAATGAACTTTTTGGATGCACAAGATTGGTTAAAACCATAATTGCACAAGTATAAGTCTAGGGAGCACGAAAATGACCTAAATGTTCATCCAATGACATAAACACACCAATTGGATGCACAATATTGGTTAAAAAACCTAATTGGACAAGAAAAAGCCTTGGGAGGAAGAAAATGACCTAAATGTTCATCCAATCACACAAACACACCTTTTGGATGCACAAGATTGGTTAAAAATCCTAATTGGACAAGAATAAGCCTAGGGCGGACGAAAATAATCTAAATGTTAATCCAATGACATAACCGAACTTATTGGATGCTAAAGATTGGTTAAAAACCCTAATTGGACAAGAATAAGCCTAGGGAGGAAAAAAATGATCTAAATGTTAATCCAATTACATAAATGAACTTATTGGATGCTTAAGATTGGTTAAAAACCCTAATTGGACAAGAATATGCCTAAGGAGGACGAAAATGACCTAAATGTTAATTCAATGACACAAATGAATTTATTGGATGCACAAGATTGGTTAAAATCCTAATTGGACAAGAATATGCCTAGGGAGGACGAAAATGACCTAAATGTTAATCCAAAGACACAAATGAACTTATTGGAAGCACAAGATTGATTAAAAACCCTAATTGCACAAGAATAAGCCTAGGGAGGACGAAAATGACCTAAATGTTAATCCAATGACACAAATGAGCTAATTGGATGCACATGATTGGTTAAAAACCCTAATTGGACAAGAATAAGCCTAGGGAGGACGAAAATGACCTAAATGTAAATAAAATGACACAAATGAACTTTTTGGATGCACAAGATTGGTTAAAAACCATAATTGCACATAAATAAGCCTAGGGAGGACGAAAATGACGTAAATGTTAATCCAATGACACAAATGAGCTTATTGGATGCACAAGATTGGTTAAAAACCCTAATTGGACAAACATAAGCCTAGGGAGGACGAAAATGGCCTAAATGTTCATCCAATGACATCAACACACTTATTGGATGCACAAGATTGGTTAAAAACCCAAATTCCACATAAATAAAATGACACAAATGAACTTTTTGGATGCACAAGATTGGTTAAAACCATAATTGCACAAGAATAAGCCTAAGGAGGACGAAAATGACCTAAGTGTTCATCCAACGACATTAACACACCTATTGGATGCACAAGATTGGTTAAAAACCCTAATTGGACAAGAATATGCCAAGGGAGGACGAAAATGACCTAAATGTTAATCCAATGACACAAATGAACTTATTGGATGCACAAGATTGGTTAAAAACCCTAATTGGACAAGAATAAGCGTTGGGAGGAAGAAAATGACCTAAATGTTCATCCAATGAAACAAACACACCTATTGGATGCACAAGATTGGTTAAAAACCCTAATTGGACAAAAATAAGCCTACGGAGGACGAAAATAATCTAAATGTTAATCCAATGACATAAACGAACTTATTGGATGCTAAAGATTGGTTAAAAACCCTAATTGGATAAGAATAAGCCTAGGGAGGAAGAAAATAATCTAAATGTTAATCCAATTACATAAATGAACTTATTGGATGCTTAAGATTGGTTAAAAACCCTAATTGGACAAGAATATGCCTAAGGAGGAAGAAAATGACCTAAATGTTAATCCAATGACACAAATGAACTTATTGGATGCACAAGATTGGTTAAAAACCCTAATTGCCAAGAATAAGCCTAGGGAGGACGAAAATGACCTAAATGTTCATCCAATGACATAAGCACACCTATTGGATGCACAAGATTGGTTAAAAACCCTAATTTGGACAAGAATAAGCCAAGGGAGGACGAAAATGACCTAAATGTTAATCCAAAGACACAAATGAACTTATTGGATGCACAAGATTGGTTAAAAACCTTAATTGCACATAAATAGGCCTAGGGAGGACGAAAATGACCTTAATTTTAATCCAATGACACAAATGAACTTTATTGGATGCACAAGATTGGTTAAAAACCCTAATTGCACAAGAATAAGACTAGGGAGGACGAAAATGACCTAAATGTTAATCCAATGACACAAATGAACTTATTGGATGCACAAGATTGGTTAAAAACCCTTATTGCACAAGTATAAGCCTAGGGAGGACAAAAATGACCTAAATGTTCATCCAATGACATAAACACACCTATTGGATGCACAAGATTGGTTAAAAACCCTAATTGCACAAGAATAAGCCTAAGGAGGACAAAAATGACCTAAATGTTAATCCAATGACACAAATGAGCTAATTGGATGCACAAGATTAGTTAAAAACCCCAATTGGACAAGAATAAGCCTAGGGAGGACGCAAATGACCGAAATGTAAATGAAACAACACAAATGAACTTTCTGGATGCACAAGATTAGTTAAAAACCCTAATTGCACATAAATAAGCCTAGGGAGGACGAAAATGACCTAAATGTTAATCCTATGACACAAATGAGCTTATTGGATGCACATGATTGGTTAAAAACCCTAATTGGACAAACATAAGCCTAGGGACGACGAAAATGACCTAAATGTTCATCCAATGACATCAACACACTTATTGGATGCATAAGATTGGTTAAACACCCTAATTGGACAAGAATAAGCCTACGAAGGACGAAAATGACCTAAATGTTAATCCAATGACCCAAATGAACTTATTGGATGCACATGATTGGTTAAAAACCATAATTCCACATAAATAAAATGACACAAATGAACTTTTTGGATGCACAAGATTGGTTAAAACCATAATTGCACAAGAATAAGCCTAAGGAGGAAGAAAATGACCTAAATGTTCGTCCAATGACATAAACACACCTATTGGATGTACAAGATTGGTTAAAAACCCTAATTGGACAAGAATAAACCAAGGGAGGACGAAAATGACCTAAATGTCAATCCAATGACACAAATGAGCTAATCGGATGCACAAGATTGGTTAAAAACCCTAATTGGACAAGAATAAGCCTACGGAGGACGAAAATGACCTAAATGTTCCTCCAATGACACAAATGAACTTATTGGATGCATGTGATTGGTTAAAAACCTTAATTCCACATAAATAAAATGACACAAATGAACTTTTTGGATGCACAAGATTGGTTAAATCCATAATTGCACAAGAATAAGCCTAAGGAGGAAGAAAATGACCTAAATGTTCATCCAATGACACAAACACACCTATTGGATGCACAAGATTGGTTAAAAACCCTAATTGGACAAGAATAAGCCTAGGGAGGACGAGAATAATCTAAATGTTAATCCAATGACATAAACGAACTTATTGGATGCTAAAGATTGGTTAAAAACCCTAATTGGATAAGAATAAGCCTAGGGAGGAAGAAAATAATCTAAATGTTAATCCAATTACATAAATGAACTTATTGGATGCTTAAGATTGGTTAAAAACCCTAATTGGACAAGAATATGCCTAAGGAGGAAGAAAATGACCTAAATGTTAATCCAATGACACAAATGAACTTATTGGATGCACAAGATTGGTTAAAAACCCTAATTGCCAAGAATAAGCCTAGGGAGGACGAAAATGACCTAAATGTTCATCCAATGACATAAGCACACCTATTGGATGCACAAGATTGGTTAAAAACTCTAATTTGGACAAGAATAAGCCAAGGGAGGACGAAAATGACCTAAATGTTAATCCAAAGACACAAATGAACTTATTGGATGCACAAGATTGGTTAAAAACCTTAATTGCACATAAATAGGCCTAGGGAGGACGAAAATGACCTTAATTTTAATCCAATGACACAAATGAACTTTATTGGATGCACAAGATTGGTTAAAAACCCTAATTGCACAAGAATAAGACTAGGGAGGACGAAAATGACCTAAATGTTAATCCAATGACACAAATGAACTTATTGGATGCACAAGATTGGTTAAAAACCCTTATTGCACAAGTATAAGCCTAGGGAGGACAAAAATGACCTAAATGTTCATCCAATGACATAAACACACCTATTGGATGCACAAGATTGGTTAAAAACCCTAATTGCAAAAGAATAAGCCTAAGGAGGACAAAAATGACCTAAATGTTAATCCAATGACACAAATGAGCTAATTGGATGCACAAGATTAGTTAAAAACCCCAATTGGACAAGAATAAGCCTAGGGAGGACGCAAATGACCGAAATGTAAATGAAACAACACAAATGAACTTTCTGGATGCACAAGATTAGTTTAAAACCCTAATTGCACATAAATAAGCCTAGGGAGGACGAAAATGACCTAAATGTTAATCCTATGACACAAATGAGCTTATTGGATGCACATGATTGGTTAAAAACCCTAATTGGACAAACATAAGCCTAGGGACGACGAAAATGACCTAAATGTTCATCCAATGACATCAACACACTTATTGGATGCATAAGATTGGTTAAACACCCTAATTGGACAAGAATAAGCCTACGAAGGACGAAAATGACCTAAATGTTAATCCAATGACCCAAATGAACTTATTGGATGCACATGATTGGTTAAAAACCATAATTCCACATAAATAAAATGACACAAATGAACTTTTTGGATGCACAAGATTGGTTAAATCCATAATTGCACAAGAATAAGCCTAAGGAGGAAGAAAATGACCTAAATGTTCATCCAATGACACAAACACACCTATTGGATGCACAAGATTGGTTAAAAACCCTAATTGGACAAGAATAAGCCTAGGGAGGACGAGAATAATCTAAATGTTAATCCAATGACATAAACGAACTTATTGGATGCTAAAGATTGGTTAAAAACCCGAATTGGACAAGAATAAGCCTAGGGAGGAAGAAAATGATCTAAATGTTAATCCAATTACATAAATGAACTTATTGGATGCTTAAGATTGGTTAAAAACCCTAATTGGACAAGAATATGCCTAAGGAGGACGAAAATGACCTAAATGTTAATCCAATGACACAAATGAATTTATTGGATGCACAAGATTGGTTAAAAATCCTAATTGGACATGAATATGCCTAGGGAAGACGAAAATGACCAAAATGTTAATCCAAAGACACAAATGAACTTATTGGATGCACAAGATTGGTTAAAAACCCTAATTGCAAGAGAATAAGCCTAGGGAGGACTAAAATGACCTAAATGTTAATCAAATGACACAAATGAGCTAATTGGATGCACAAGATTGGTTAAAAACCCTAATTGGACAAGAATAAGCCTAGGGAGGACGAAAATGATCTAAATGTAAGTGAAATGACACAAATGTACTTTCTGGATGCTTAAGATTGGTTAAAAACCCTAATTGCACATAAATAAGCCTAGGGAGGACGAACATGACCAAAATGTAAATCCAACTACACATATGAGCTTATTGGATGCACAAGATTGGTTAAAAACCCTAATTGGACAAGAATAAGCCTAGGGAGGACGAAAATGACCTAAAAGTTCATCCATTGACATCAACACACTTATTGGATGCATAAGATTGGTTAAAACCTCTAATTGGACAAGAATAAGCCTAAGGAGGACGAAAATAACCTAAATGTTAATCCAATGACACAAATGAACTTATTGGATACACAAGATTGGTTAAAAACCCTAATTCCACATAAATAAGCCTAGGGTGGACGAAAATGAGCTAAATGTCAATCCTATGACACAAATGAACTTTTTGGATGCACAAGATTGATTCAAACCATAATTGCACAAGAATAAGCCTAGGGAGGACGAAAATGACCTAAATGTTCATCCAATGACAAAAACACACCTATTGGATGCACAAGATTGGTTAAAAACCCTAATTGGACTAGAATAAGCCTAGGGAGGACGAAAATGACCTAAATGTTAATCCAATGACACAAATGAGCTAATTGGATGCACAAGATTGGTTAAAAACCCTAATTGGACAAGAATAAGCCTAGTGAGGACGAAAATGACCGAAATGTAAATCAAATGACATAAATGAACTTTCTGGATGCACAAGATTGGTTAAAAACCCTAATTGGACAAACATAAGCCTATGGATGACGAAAATGACATAAATGTTCATCCAATGACATCAACACACTTATTGGATGCATAAGATTCGTTAAAAACCCTAATTGGACAAGAATAAGCCTAAGGAGGACGAAAATGACCTAAATGTTAATCCAATGGCACAAATGAACTTATTGGATGCACAAGATTGGTTAAAAACCCTATTTCCACATAAATAAAATGGCACAAATGAACTTTTTGGATGCACAAGATTGGTTAAAACCATAATTGCACAAGAATAAGCCTAGGGAGGACGAAAATGACCTAAATGTTCATCCAATGACATAAACACACCTATTGGATGCACAAGATTGGTTAAAAACCCTAATTGGACAAGAATAAGCCAAGGGAGGACGAAAATGACCTAAATGTTAATCCAATGACACAAATGAACTTATTGGATGCTCAAGATTGGTTAAAAACCCTAATTGGACACGAATAAGCCTTGGGAGGAAGAAAATGACCTAAATGTTCATCTAATGACATAAACACACCTATTGGATGCACAAGATTGGTTAAAAACCCAAATTGGATAAGAATAAGCCAAGGGAGGATGAAAATGACCTAAATGTTAATCCAATGACATAAACGAACTTATTGGATGCTAAAGATTGGTTAAAAACCCTAATTGGACAAGAATAAGTCTAGGGAGGAAGAAAATGATCTAAATGTTAATCTAATTACATATATGAACTTATTGGATGCTTAAGATTGGTTAAAAACCCTAATTGGACAAGAATATGACTAAGGAGGACGAAAATGACCTAAATGTTAATCCAATGACACAAATGAACTTATTGGATGCACAAGATTAGTTAAAAATCCTAATTGGACAAGAATATGCCTAGGGAGGACGAAAATGACCTAAATGTTAATCCAAAGACACAAATGAACTTATTGGATGCACAAGATTGGTTAAAAACCCTAGTTGCACAAGAATTAGCCTAGGTAGGATGAAAATGACCTAAATGTTAATCCAAAGACACAAATGAACTTATTGTATGCACAAGATTGGTTAAAAACCTTAAATGCACATAAATAAGCCTAGGAAGGACGAAAATGACCTTAATTTTAATCCAATGACACAAATGAACTTTATTGGATGCACAAGATTGGTTAAAAACCCTAATTGCACTAGAATAAGCCTAGGGAGGACGAAAATGACCTAAATGTTAATCCAATGACACAAATGAACTTATTGGATGCACAAGATTGGTTAAAAACCCTTATTGCACAAGAATAAGCCTAGGGAGGAAAAAAATGACCTAAATGTTTATCCAATGACATAAACACACCTATTGGATGCACAAGATTGGTTAAAAACCCTAACTGGACAAGAATAAGCCTAGGGAGGACGAAAATGACATAAATGTTAATCCAATGACACAAATGAGCTTATTGGATGCACAAGATTGGTTTAAACCCCTAATTGGACAAGAATAAGCCTAGGGAGGACGAACATGACCAAAATGTAAATCCAATGACACATATGAGCTTATTGGATGCACAAGATTGGTTAAAAACCCTAATTGGACAAGAATAAGCCTAGGGAGGACGAAAATGACCTAAATGTTCATCCAATGACATCAACACACTTATTGGATGCATAAGATTGGTTAAAACCTCTAATTGGACAAGAATAAGCCTAAGGAGGACGAAAATAACCTAAATGTTAATCCAATGACACAAATGAACTTATTGGATACACAAGATTGGTTAAAAACCCTAATTGGACAAAAATAAGCCTACGGAGGACGAAAATAATCTAAATGTTAATCCAATGACATAAACGAACTTATTGGATGCTAAAGATTGGTTAAAAACCCTAATTGGATAAGAATAAGACTAGGGAGGAAGAAAATAATCTAAATGTTAATCCAATTACATAAATGAACTTATTGGATGCTTAAGATTGGTTAAAAACCCTAATTGGACAAGAATATGCCTAAGGAGGAAGAAAATGACCTAAATGTTAATCCAATGACACAAATGAACTTATTGGATGCACAAGATTGGTTAAAAACCCTAATTGCCAAGAATTACCCTAGGGAGGACGAAAATGACCTAAATGTTCATCCAATGACATAAGCACACCTATTGGATGCACAAGATTGGTTAAAAACCCTAATTTGGACAAGAATAAGCCAAGGGAGGACGAAAATGACCTAAATGTTAATCCAAAGACACAAATGAACTTATTGGATGCACAAGATTGGTTAAAAACCTTAATTGCACATAAATAAGCCTAGGGAGGACGAAAATGACCTTAATTTTAATCCAATGACACAAATGAACTTTATTGGATGCACAAGATTGGTTAAAAACCCTAATTGCACAAGAATAAGACTAGGGAGGACGAAAATGACCTAAATGTTAATCCAATGACACAAATGAACTTATTGGATGCACAAGATTGGTTAAAAACCCTTATTGCACAAGTATAAGCCTAGGGAGGACAAAAATGACCTAAATGTTCATCCAATGACATAAACACAACTATTGGATGCACAAGATTGGTTAAAAACCCTAATTGCACAAGAATAAGCCTAGGGAGGACGAAAATGACCTAAATGTTAATCCAATGACACAAATGAGCTAATTGGATGCACAAGATTAGTTAAAAACCCTAATTGGACAAGAATAAGCCTAGGGAGGACGCAAATGACCGAAATGTAAATCAAACAACACAAATGAACTTTCTGGATGCACAAGATTAGTTAAAAACCCTAATTGCACATAAATAAGCATAGGGAGGACGAAAATGACCTAAATGTTAATCCTATGACACAAATGAGCTTATTGGATGCACAAGATTGGTTAAAAACCCTAATTGGACAAACATAAGCCTAGGGAGGACGAAAATGACCTAAATGTTCATCCAATGACATCAACACACTTATTGGATGCATAAGATTGGTTAAACACCCTAATTGGACAAGAATAAGCCTACGGAGGACGAAAATGACCTAAATGTTAATCCAATGACCCAAATGAACTTATTGGATGCACATGATTGGTTAAAAACCTTAATTCCACATAAATAAAATGACACAAATGAATTTTTTGGATGCACAAGATTGGTTAAAACCATAATTGCACAAGAATAAGCCTAAGGAGGAAGAAAATGACCTAAATGTTCGTCCAATGACATAAACACACCTATTGGATGCACAAGATTGGTTAAAAACCCTAATTGGACAAGAATAAACCAAGGGAGGACGAAAATGACCTAAATGTCAATCCAATGACACAAATGAGCTTATCGGATGCACAAGATTGGTTAAAAACCCTAATTTGACAAGAATAAGCCTACGGAGGACGAAAATGACCTAAATGTTCCTCCAATGACACAAATGAACTTATTGGATGCACATGATTGGTTAAAAACCTTAATTCCACATAAATAAAATGACACAAATGAACTTTTTGGATGCACAAGATTGGTTAAATCCATAATTGCACAAGAATAAGCCTAAGGAGGAAGAAAATGACCTAAATGTTCATCCAATAACACAAACACACCTATTGGATGCACAAGATTGGTTAAAACCCTAATTGGACAAGAATAAGCCTAGGGAGGACGAAAATAATCTAAATGTTAATCCAATGACATAAACGAACTTATTGGATGCTAAAGATTGGTTAAAAACCCGAATTGGACCAGAATAAGCCTAGGGAGGAAGAAAATGATCTAAATGTTAATCCAATTACATAAATGAACTTATTGGATGCTTAAGATTGGTTAAAAACCCTAATTGGACAAGAATATGCCTAAGGAGGAAGAAAATGACCTAAATGTTAATCCAATGACACAAATGAATTTATTGGATGCACAAGATTGGTTAAAAATCCTAATTGGACATGAATATGCCTAGGGAAGACGAAAATGACCAAAATGTTAATCCAAAGACACAAATGAACCTATTGGATGCACAAGATTGGTTAAAAACCCTAATTGCAAGAGAATAAGCCTAGGGAGGACTAAAATGACCTAAATGTTAATCAAATGACACAAATGAGCTAAAAAACCCTAATTGGACAAGAATAACCCTAGGGAGGACGAAAATGATCTAAATGTAAATGAAATGACACAAATGAACTTTCTGGATGCTTAAGATTGGTTAAAAACCCTAATTGCACATAAATAAGCCTAGGGAGGACGAACATGACCAAAATGTAGATCCAACTACACATATGTGCTTATTGGATGCACAAGATTGGTTAAAAACCCTAATTGGACAAGAATAAGCCTAGGGAGGACGAAAATGACCTAAATGTTCATCCAATGACATCAACACACTTATTGGATGCATAAGATTGGTTAAAACCTCTAATTGGACACGAATAAGCCTAAGGAGGACGAAAATAACCTAAATGTTAATCCAATGACACAAATGAACTTATTGGAGGCACAAGATTGATTTAAACCATAATTGCACAAGAATAAGCCTAGGGAGGACGAAAATGACCTAAATGTTCATCCAATGACAAAAACACACCTATTGGATGCACAAGATTGGTTAAAAACCCTAATTGGACTAGAATAAGCCTAGGGAGGACGAAAATGACCTAAATGTTAATCCAATAACACAAATGAGCTAATTGGATGCACAAGATTGGTTAAAAACCCTAATTGGACAAGAATAAGCCTAGGGAGGACGAAAATGACCGAAATGTAAATCAAATGACATAAATGAACTTTCTGGATGCACAAGATTGGTTAAAAACCCTAATTGCACATAAATAAGCCTAGGGAGGACGAAAATGACCTAAATGTTAATCCAACGACACAAATGAGCTTATTGGATGCACAAGATTGGTTAAAAACCCTAATTGGACAAACATAAGCCTATGGAGGACGAAAATGACATAAATGTTCATCCAATGACATCAACACACTTATTGGATGCATAAGATTCGTTAAAAACCCTAATTGGACAAGAATAAGCCTAAGGAGGACGAAAATGACCTAAATGTTAATCCAATGGCACAAATGAACTTATTGGATGCACAAGATTGGTTAAAAACCCAATTTCCACATAAATAAAATGGCACAAATGAACTTTTTGGATGCACAAGATTGGTTAAAACCATAATTGCACAAGAATAAGCCTAGGGAGGACGAAAATGACCTAAATGTTCATCCAATGACATAAACACACCTATTGGATGCACAAGATTGGTTAAAAACCCTAATTGCACATAAATAAGCCTAGGGAGGACGAAAATGACCTAAATGTTAATCCAATGACACAAATGAGCTTATTGGATGCACAAGATTGGTTAAAAACCCTAATTGGACAAACATAAGCCTATGGAGGAAGAAAATGACATAAATGTTCATCCAATGACATCAACACACTTATTGGATGCATAAGATTCGTTAAAAACCCTAATTGGACAAGAATAAGCCTAAGGAGGACTAAAATGACCTAAATGTTAATCCAATGGCACAAATGAACTTATTGGATGCACAAGATTGGTTAAAAACCCTATTTCCACATAAATAAAATGGCACAAATGAACTTTTTGGATGCACAAGATTGGTTAAAACCATAATTGCACAATAATAAGCCTAGGGAGGACAAAAATGACCTAAATGTTTATCCAATGACATAAATACACCTATTGGATGCACAAGATTGGTTAAAAACCTTAATTGGACAAGAATAAGCCTAGGGAGGACGAAAATGACCTAAATGTTAATCCAATGAGACAAATGAACTTATTGGATGCACAAGATTGGTTATAAACCCTAATTTGACAAGAATAAGCCTAGGGAGGACGAAAATGACCTAAATGCTAATCCAATGACACAAATGAACTTATTGGATGCACAAGATTGGTTAAAAACCCTAATTGCACATAAATAACCCTAGAGAGGATGAAAATGACCTAAATGTTAATCCAATGACACAAATCAACTTATTGGATGCACAATATTGGTTAGAAACCCTAATTGGACAAGAATAAGCCTAGGGAAGATAAAAATAACCTAGTTGTTCATCCAATGACACAAACACACCTATTGGATGCACAAGATTGGTTAAAAACCTTAATTGGACTATAATAAGCCTAGGGAGGACGAAAATGACCTAAATGTTAATCCAATGACACAAATGAACTTATTGGATGCACAAGATTGGTTAGAAACCCTAATTGCACATAAATAAGCCTAGGGAGGACGAAAATGACCTAAATGTCAATCCAATGAAACAAATGAACTTATTGGATGCACAAGATTGGTTAAAAACACTAATTGCACATAAATAACCCAAGAGAGGACGAAAATGACCTACATGTTAATCCAATGACCCAAATGAACTTATTGGATGCACAAGATTGGTTAGAAACCCTATTTGGACAAGAATAAGCCTAGGGAGGACGAAAACGACCTAAATGTTAATCCAATGACACAAATAAACCTATTGGATGCACAAGATTGGTTAAATACCCTAATTGCACATAAATAACCCTAGAGAGGACGAAAATGACATAAAGGTTAATCCAATGACACAAATGAACTTATTGGATGCACAAGATTGGTTCAAAACACTAATTACACATAAATAACCCTAGAGAGGACGAAAATGACCTAAATGTTAATCCAATGACACAAATGAACTTATTGGATGCACAAGATTGGTTAAAAACCCTAATTGCACATTAATAAGGCTACGGAGGATAAAAATGACCTAAATGTTCGTCCAATGACACAAATGAACTTTTTGGTTGCAGAAGATTGGTAAAAAACCCTAATTGGACAAGAATAAGCATAGAGAGGACGAAAATGACCTAAATGTTAATCCAATGACACAAATGAACTTATTGGATGCACAAGATTGGTTAAAAACCCTAATTGCACATAAATAAGGCTACAGAGGACAAAAATGACCTAAATATTCATCCAATGACACAAATGAACTTTTTGGTTGCAGAAGATTGGTTAAAAACCCTAATTGGACAAGAATAAGCCTAGAGAGGACGAAAATGACCTAAATGTTAATTCAATGACACAAATGAACTTATTGGATGCACAAGATTGGTTAAAAACCCTAATTCCTTATAAATAAGGCAACAGAGGACAAAAATGACCTAAATGTTCATCCAATGACACAAATGAACTTTTTGCTTGCAGAAGATTGGTTAAAAACACTAATTGGACAAGAGTAAGCCTAGGGAGGACGAAAATGACCTAAATGTTAATCCAATGACAAAAATGAACTTATTGGATGCACAAGAATTGTTAAAAACCCTAATTGGACAAGAATAAGCCTAGGTATGACGAAAATGACTTAAATGTTAATCCAATAACATAAATGAACTTATCGGAGGCACAAGATTGGTTAAAAACCCTAATTGCACAAGAATAAGCCTAGGGAGGACGAAAATGACCTAAATGTTAATCCAATGACACAAATGAACTTATTGGATGCACAAGATTGGTTAAAAACCCTAATTGCACATAAATAATCCTAGAGAAGACGAAAATGACCTAAATGTTAATCCAATGACACAAATGAACTTATTGGATGCACAAGATTGGTTAAAAACCCTAATTGCACATAAATAAGGCTACGGAGGACGAAAATGACCTAAATGTTAATCCAATGACACAAATGAACTTATTGGTTGCACAAGATTGGTTAAAAACCCTAATTGGACAAGAATAAGCATAGGGAGGACGAAAATTACCTAACTGTTAATCCAATGACACCAATGAACTTATTGGATTCACAAGATTGGTTAAAAACCGTAATTGTAAATAAATAACCTTAGGGAGGACGAAAATGACCTAAATATTAGTCCAATGACACAAATGAACTTATTGGATACACAAGATTGGTTAAAAACCCTAATTGCACATAAATAACCCTAGAGAGGACGAAAATGACCTAAATGTTAATCCAATGACACAAATGAACTTATTGGATGCACAAGATTGGTTAAAAACACTAACTGCACGTAAATAACCCTAGAGAGGACGAAAATGACCTAAATGTTAATCCAATGACACAAATGAACTTATTGGATGCACAAGATTGGTTAAAAAATCCTAATTGCACATAAACAAGGCTACGGAGGACAAAAATGACCTAAATGTTCATCCAATGACACAAATGAACTTTTTGGTTGCAGAAGATTGGTTAAAAACCCTAATGTGACAAAAATAAGCCTAGAGAGGACGAAAATGACCTAAATGTTAATCCAATGACACAAATGAACTTATTGGATGCACAAGATTGGTTAAAAACACTAATTGCACATAAATATCCCTAGAGAGGACGAAAATGACCTAAATGTTAATCCAATGACACAAATGAACTTATTGGATGCAAAAGATTGGTTAAAAACCCTAATTGCACAAGGATAAGACTAGGGAGGACGAAATTGACCTAAATGTCAATCCAATGACACAAATGAACTTATTGGATGCACAAGATTGGTTAAAAACACTAATTGCACATAAATAACCCTAGGGAGGACAAAAATGACCTAAATGTTAATCCAATGACACAAATGAACTTATTGGATGCACAAGATTGGTTAAAAACCCTAATTGCACAAGGATAAGACTAGGGTGGACGAAAATGACCTAAATGTTAATCCAATGATACAAATGAACTTATTGGTTGCACAAGATTGGTTAAAAACCCTAATTGCACAATAATAACCCTAGAGAGGATGAAAATGGCCTAAATGTTAATCCAATGACACAAATGAACTTATTGGAGGCACAAGATTGGTTAAAAACCCTAATTGCACATAAATAACCCCTAGAGAGGACGAAAATGACCTAAATGTTAATCCAATGACACAAATGAACTTATTGGATGCACAAGATTGGTTAAAAACACTCACTGCACATAAATAACCATAGAGAGGACGAAAATGACCTAAATGCTAATCCAATGACACAAATGAACTTGTTGGATGCACAAGATTGGTTAAAAACCCTAATTGCACAAGGATAAGACTAGGGAGGACGAAAATGACCTAAACGTTAATCCAATGACACAAATGAACTTATTGGATGCACAAGATTGGTTAAAAACACTAATTGCACATAAATAACCCAAGAGAGGACGAAAATGAACTAAATGTTAATCCAATGACACAATTGAACTTATTGGATGCAAAAGATTGGTTAAAAACCCTAATTGCACAAGGATAAGACTAGGGAGGACGAAAATGACCTAAATGTTAATCCAATGACACAAATGAACTTATTGGATGCACAAAATTTGTTAAAAACACTAATTGCACATAAATAACCCTAGGGAGGACGAAAATGACCTAAATGTTAATCCAATGACACAAATGAACTTATTGGATGCACAAGATTGGTTAAAAACCCTAATTGCACAAGGATAAGACTAGGGAGGACGAAAATGACCTAAATGTTAATCCAATGATACAAATGAACTTATTGGATGCACAAGATTGGTTAAAAACCCTAATTGCACATAAATAACCCTAGAGAGGATGAAAATGGCCTAAAGTTAATCCAATGACACAAATGAACTTATTGGAGGCACAAGATTGGTTAAAAACCCTAATTGCACATAAAAAACCCTAGAGAGGACGAAAATGACCTAAATGTTAATCCAATGACACAAATGAACTTATTGCATGCACAAGATTGGTTAAAAACACTAACTGCACATAAATAACCCTAGAGAGGACGAAAATGACCTAAATGTTAATCCAATGACACAAATGAACTTATTGGAAGCACAAGATTGGTTAAAACCCCTAATTGCACATAAATAAGGCTACGGAGGACAAAAATGACCTAAATGTTCGTCCAATGACACAAATGAACTTTTTGGTTGCAGAAGATTGGTTAAAAACCCAAATGGGACAAGAATAAGCCTAGAGAGGACGAAAATGACCTAAATGTTAATCCAATGACACATATGAACTTATTGGATGCACAAGATTGGTTAAAAACCCTAATTGCTTATAAATAAGGCTACGGAGGACAAAAATGACCTAAATGTTCATCCAATGACACAAATGAACTTTTTGGTTGCAGAAGATTGGTTAAAAACCCTAATTGGACAAGAATAAGCCTAGGGAGGACGAAAATGACCTAAATGTTAGTCCAATGACACAAATGAACTTATTGGATGCACAAGAATTGTTAAAAACCCTAATTGGACAAGAATAAGCCTAGGGATGACGAAAATGACTTAAATGTTAATCCAATGACATAAATGAACTTATCGATGGCACAAGATTGGTTAAAAACCCTAATTGGACAAGAATAAGCCTAGGGAGGGTGAAAATGACCTAAATGTTAATCCAATGACACAAATGAACTTATTGGATGCACAAGATTGGTTAAAAACCCTAATTGCACAAGGATAAGACTAGGGAGGAAAAAAATGATCTAAACGTTAATCCAATGACACAAACGAACTTATTGGATGCACAAGATTGGTTAAAAACACTAATTGCACATAAATAACCCTAGAGAGGACGAAAATGACCTAAATGTTAATCCAATGACACAAATGAACTTATTGGATGCAAAAGATTGGTTAAAAACCCTAATTGCACAAGGATAAGACTAGGGAGGACGAAAGTGACCTAAATGTTAATCCAATGACACAAATGAACTTATTGGATGCACAAGATTGGTTAAAAACACTAATTGCACATAAATAACCCTAGGGAGGACGAAAATGACCTAAATGTTAATCCAATGACACAAATGAACTTATTGCATGCACAAGATTGGTTAAAAACACTAACTGCACATAAATAACCCTAGAGAGGACGAAAATGACCTAAATGTTAATCCAATGAAACAAATGAACTTATTGGAAGCACAAGATTGGTTAAAACCCCTAATTGCACATAAATAAGGCTACGGAGGACAAAAATGACCTAAATGTTCGTCCAATGACACAAATGAACTTTTTGGTTGCAGAAGATTGGTTAAAAACCCAAATGTGACAAGAATAAGCCTAGAGAGGACGAAAATGACCTAAATGTTAATCCAATGACACATATGAACTTATTGGATGCACAAGATTGGTTAAAAACCCTAATTGCTTATAAATAAGGCTACGGAGGACAAAAATGACCTAAATGTTCATCCAATGACACAAATGAACTTTTTGGTTGCAGAAGATTGGTTAAAAACCCTAATTGGACAAGAATAAGCCTAGGGAGGACGAAAATGACCTAAATGTTAGTCCAATGACACAAATGAACTTATTGGATGCACAAGAATTGTTAAAAACCCTAATTGGACAAGAATAAGCCTAGGGATGACGAAAATGACTTAAATGTTAATCCAATGACATAAATGAACTTATCGATGGCACAAGATTGGTTAAAAACCGTAATTGGACAAGAATAAGCCTAGGGAGGGTGAAAATGACCTAAATGTTAATCCAATGACACAAATGAACTTATTGGATGCACAAGATTGGTTAAAAACCCTAATTGCACAAGGATAAGACTAGGGAGGACAAAAATGATCTAAACGTTAATCCAATGACACAAATGAACTTATTGGATGCACAAGATTGGTTAAAAACACTAATTGCACATAAATAACCCTAGAGAGGACGAAAATGACCTAAATGTTAATCCAATGACACAAATGAACTTATTGGATGCAAAAGATTGGTTAAAAACCCTAATTGCACAAGGATAAGACTAGGGAGGACGAAAGTGACCTAAATGTTAATCCAATGACACAAATGAACTTATTGGATGCACAAGATTGGTTAAAAACACTAATTGCACATAAATAACCCTAGGGCGGACGAAAATGACCTAAATGTTAATCCAATGACACAAATGAACTGATTGGATGCACAAGATTGGTTAAAAACCCTAATTGCACAAGGATAAGACTAGGGAGGACGAAAATGACCTAAATGTTAATCCAATGATACAAATGAACTTATTTGATGCACAAGATAGGTTAAAAACCCTAATTGCACATAAATAACCCTAGAGAGGATGAAAATGGCCTAAATGTTAATCCAATGACACAAATGAACTTATTGGAGGCACAAGATTGGTTAAAAACCCTAATTGCACATAAATAACCCTAGAGTGGACGAAAATGACCTAAATGTTAATCCAATGACACAAATGAAATTATTGGATGCACAAGATTGGTTAAAAACACTAACTGCACGTAAATAACCCTAGAGAGGACGAAAATGACCTAAATGTTAATCCAATGACACAAATGAACTTATTGGATGCACAAGATTGGTTAAAAACCCTAATTGCACATAAATAA
>JBBPBR010000008.1:24875927-24924271 GCA_037974775.1 Cicer pinnatifidum | reverse complement strand
AATGACACAAATGAACTTATTGGATGCACAAGATTGGTTAAAAACCCTAATTGCTTATAAATAAGGCTACGGAGGACAAAAATGACCTAAATGTTCATCCAATGACACAAATGAACTTTTTGGTTGCAGAAGATTGGTTAAAAACCCTAATTGGACAAGAATAAGCCTAGGCAGGACGAAAATGACCTAAATGTTAGTCCAATGACACAAATGAACTTGTTGGATGCACAAGAATTGTTCAAAACCCTAATTGGACAATAATAAGCATAGGAATGACGAAAATGACTTAAAAGTTAATCCAATGACACAAATGAACTTATCGATGGCACAAGATTGGGTAAAAACCCTAATTGGACAAGAATAAGCCTAGGGAGGGTGAAAATGACCTAAATGTTAATCCAATGATACAAATGAACTTATTGAATGCACAAGATTGGTTAAAAACCCTAATTGCACATAAATAACCCTAAAGAGGACGAAAATGACCTAAATGTTAATCCAATGATACAAATGAACTTATTGAATGCACAAGATTGGTTAAAAACCCTAATTGCACATAAATAACCCTAGAGAGGACGAAAATGGCCTAAATGTTAATCCAATGACACAAATGAACTTATTGGAGGCACAAGATTGGTTAAAAACCCTAATTGTAAATAAATAACCCTAGGGACGACGAAAATGACCTAAATGTTAATCCAATGACACAAATGAACTTATAGGATGCACAAGATTGGTTAAAAACCCTAATTGCACATAAATAACCCTAGGGAGGACGAAAATTACCTAAATGTTAATCCAATGACACAAATGAACTTATTGGATGCACAAGATTGGTTAAAAACCCTAATTGTAAATAAATAACCCTAGGGAGGACGAAAATGACCTAAATGTTAATTCAATGACCCAAATGAACTTATTCAATGCACAAGATTGGTTAAACCCCTAATTGCACATCAATAACCCTAGAGACGACGAAAATGACCTAAATGTTAATCCAATGACACAAATGAACTTATTGGATGCACAAGATTGGTTAAAAACCCTAATTGCACATAAATAAGGTTACGGAGGGCGAAAATGACCTAAATGTTAATCCAATGACACAAATGAACTTATTGGATGCACAAGATTGGTTAAAAACCCTAATTGAATAGAAATAAGGACAAGAATATGCCTAGGGAGGACGAAAATGACCTAAATTTTAATCCAATGACACAAATGAACTTATTGGATGCACAAGATTGGTTAAAAACCATTATTGCACATAAATAACCCTAGAGAGGACGAAAATGACCTAAATGTTAATCCAAAGACACAAATGTACTTATTGTATGCACAAGATTGGTTAAAAACCCTAATTGCACAAGGATAAGACTAGGGAGGACGAAAATGACCTAAATGTTAATCCAATGACACAAATGAACTTATTGGATGCACAAGATTGGTTAAAAACCCTAATTGCACAAGGATAAGACTAGGGAGGACGAAAATGACCTAAACGTTAATCCAATGACACAAATGAACTTATTGGAAGCACAAGATTGGTTAAAAACACTAATTGCACATAAATAACCCTAGAGAGGACGAAAATGACCTAAATGTTAATCCAATGACACAAATGAACTTATTGGATGCAAAAGATTGGTTAAAAACCCTAATTGCACAAGGATAAGACTAGGGAGGACGAAAATTACCTAAATGTTAATCCAATGACACAAATGAACTTATTGGATGCACAAGATTGGTTAAAAACACTAATTGCACATAAATAACCCTAGAGAGGACGAAAATGACCTAAATGTTAATCCAATGACACAAATGAACTTATTGGATGCAAAAGATTGGTTAAAAACCCTAATTGCACATAAATAAGGCTACAGACGACAAAAATGACATAAATGTTCGTCCAATGACACAAATGAACTTTTTGGTTGCAGAAGATTGGTTAATAACCCAAATTGGACAAGAATAAGCCTAGAGAGGATGAAAATGACCTAAATGTTAATCCAATGACACAAATGAACTTATTGGATGCACAAGATTGGTTAAAAACCCTAATTGCACATAAAAAAGGCTACGAAGGACAAAAATGACCTAAATGTTAATCCAATGATACAAATGAACTTATTGAATGCACAAGATTGGTTAAAAACCCTAATTGCACATAAATAACCCTAGAGAGGACGAAAATGGCCTAAATGTTAATCCAATGACACAAATAAACTTATTGGAGGCACAAGATTGGTTAAAAACCCTAATTGTAAATAAATAACCCTAGGGACGACGAAAATGACCTAAATGTTAATCCAATGACACAAATGAACTTATAGGATGCACAAGATTGGTTAAAAACCCTAATTGCACATAAATAACCCTAGAGAGGATGAAAATGACCTAAATGTTAATCCAATGACACAAATGAACTTATTGGATGCACAAGATTGGTTAAAAATCCTAATGGGACAAGAATAAGCCTAGGGAGGACGAAAATTACCTAAATGTTAATCCAATGACACAAATGAACTTATTGGATGCACAAGATTGGTTAAAAACCCTAATTGTAAATAAATAACCCTAGGGAGGACGAAAATGACCTAAATGTTAATTCAATGACCCAAATGAACTTATTCAATGCACAAAATTGATTAAACCCCTAATTGCACATCAATAACTCTAGAGACGACGAAAATGACCTAAATGTTAATTCAATGACACAAATGAACTTATTGGATGCACAAGATTGGTTAAAAACCCTAATTGCACATAAATAAGGCTACAGAGGGCGAAAACGACCTAAATGTTAATCCAATGACACAAATGAACTTATTGGATGCACAAGATTGGTTAAAAACCCTAATTGTAAATAAATAACCCTAGGGAGGACGAAAATGACCTAAATGTTAATTCAATGACCCAAATGAACTTATTCAATGCACAAGATTGGTTAAACCCCTAATTGCACATCAATAACCCTAGAGACGACGAAAATGACCTAAATGTTAATCCAATGACACAAATGAACTTATTGGATGCACAAGATTGGTTAAAAACCCTAATTGCACATAAATAAGGTTACGGAGGGCGAAAATGACCTAAATGTTAATCCAATGACACAAATGAACTTATTGGATGCACAAGATTGGTTAAAAACCCTAATTGAATAGAAATAAGGACAAGAATATGCCTAGGGAGGACGAAAATGACCTAAATTTTAATCCAATGACACAAATGAACTTATTGGACGCACAAGATTGGTTAAAAACCATTATTGCACATAAATAACCCTAGAGAGGACGAAAATGACCTAAATGTTAATCCAAAGACACAAATGTACTTATTGGATGCACAAGATTGGTTAAAAACCCTAATTGCACAAGGATAAGACTAGGGAGGACGAAAATGACCTAAATGTTAATCCAATGACACAAATGAACTTATTGGATGCACAAGATTGGTTAAAAACCCTAATTGCACAAGGATAAGACTAGGGAGGACGAAAATGACCTAAACGTTAATCCAATGACACAAATGAACTTATTGGAAGCACAAGATTGGTTAAAAACACTAATTGCACATAAATAACCCTAGAGGGGACGAAAATGACCTAAATGTTAATCCAATGACACAAATGAACTTATTGGATGCAAAAGATTGGTTAAAAACCCTAATTGCACAAGGATAAGACTAGGGAGGACGAAAATTACCTAAATGTTAATCCAATGACACAAATGAACTTATTGGATGCACAAGATTGGTTAAAAACACTAATTGCACATAAATAACCCTAGAGAGGACGAAAATGACCTAAATGTTAATCCAATGACACAAATGAACTTATTGGATGCAAAAGATTGGTTAAAAACCCTAATTGCACAAGGATAAGACTAGGGAGGACGAAAATGACCTAAACGTTAATCCAATGACACAAATGAACTTATTGGAAGCACAAGATTGGTTAAAAACACTAATTGCACATAAATAACCCTAGAGAGGACGAAAATGACCTAAATGTTAATCCAATGACACAAATGAACTTATTGGATGCAAAAGATTGGTTAAAAACCCTAATTGCACAAGGATAAGACTAGGGAGGACGAAAATTACCTAAATGTTAATCCAATGAGACAAATGAACTTATTGGATGCACAAGATTGGTTAAAAACACTAATTGCACATAAATAATTCTAGAGAGGACGAAAATGACCTAAATGTTAATCCAATGACACAAATGAACTTATTGGATGCAAAAGATTGGTTAAAAACCCTAATTGCACATAAATAAGGCTACAGACGACAAAAATGACATAAATGTTCGTCCAATGACACAAATGAACTTTTTGGTTGCAGAAGATTGGTTAAAAACCCAAATTGGACAAGAATAAGCCTAGAGAGGATGAAAATGACCTAAATGTTAATCCAATGACACAAATGAACTTATTGGATGCACAAGATTGGTTAAAAACCCTAATTGCACATAAAAAAGGCTACGAAGGACAAAAATGACCTAAATGTTAATCCAATGATACAAATGAACTTATTGAATGCACAAGATTGGTTAAAAACCCTAATTGCACATAAATAACCCTAGAGAGGACGAAAATGGCCTAAATGTTAATCCAATGACACAAATGAACTTATTGGAGGCACAAGATTGGTTAAAAACCCTAATTGTAAATAAATAACCCTAGGGACGACGAAAATGACCTAAATGTTAATCCAATGACACAAATGAACTTATAGGATGCACAAGATTGGTTAAAAACCCTAATTGCACATAAATAACCCTAGAGAGGACGAAAATGACCTAAATGTTAATCCAATGACACAAATGAACTTATTGGATGCACAAGATTGGTTAAAAACCCTAATTGGACAAGAATAAGCCTAGGGAGGACGAAAATGACCTAAATGTTAATCCAATGAAACAACCAAACTTATTGGATGCACAAGATTGGTTAAAAACCCTAATTGGACAAGAATAAGCCTAGGGAGGACGAAAATGACCTAATTGATCATCCAATGACACAAACACACCTATTGGATGCACAAGATTGGTTAAAAACCCTAATTGGACAAGAATATGCCTAGGGAGGACGAAAATGACCCAAATATTAATTCAATGACACAAACAAAGTTATTGGATGCACAAGATTGGTTAAAAACCCTAATTGGACAAGAATAAGCCTAGGGAGGACGAAAATGACCTAATTGATCATCCAATGACACAAACACACCTATTGGATGCACAAGATTGGTTAAAAACCCTAATTGGACAAGAATAAGCCTAGGAAGGACAAAAATGACCTAATTGAACATCCAATGACACAAACACACCTATTGGATGCACAAGATTGGTTAAAAACCCTAATTGGACAAGAATAAGCCTAGGGAGGACGAAAATGACCTAATTGATCATCCAATGACACAAACACACCTATTGGATGCACAAGATTGGTTAAAAACCCTAATTGGACAAGAATAAGCCTAGGGAGGACGAAAGTGACCTAATTGATCATCCAATGACACAAACACAATTATTGGATGCACAAGATTGGTTAAAAACCCTAATTGGACAAGAATATGCCTAGGGAGGACGAAAATGATCCAATGACACAAACACACCTATTGGATGCACAAGATTGGTTAAAAACCCTAATTGGACAAGAATAAGCCTAGGGAGGACGAAAATGACCTAAATGTTAATCCAATGACACAAATGAACTTATTGGATGCACAAGATTGGTTAAAAACCCTAATTGCACATAAATAAGGCTACATAGGACGAAAATGACATAAATGTGAATCCAATGACTCAAATGAACTTCTTGGTTGCACAAGATAGGTTAAAAACCCTAATTTGACCAGAATAAGCCTAGGGAGGACGAAAATGACCTAAATGTTAATCCAATGACACAAACAAACTTATTGGATGCACAAGATTGGTTAAAATCCCTAATTGGACAAGAATAAGCCTAGGGAGGACGAAAATGACCTAAATGTTAATCCAATGACACAAATGAACTTATTGGATGCACAAGAATGGTTGAAAACCCTAATTGCAGAAGAATAGGCCTAGGGAGGAAGAAAATGACCTAAATGTTAATCTAATGACACAAATGAACTTATTGGATCCACAAGATTGGTTAAAGACCCTAATTGCACATAAATAAGCCTAGGAAGTACGAAAATGACCTAAATATTAATCAATTGACTCAAATGAACTTTTTGGATGCACAAGATTGGTTAAAAACCATAATTGCACATAAATAAGGCTACGGAGGACGAAAATGACCTAAATGTTAATCCAAGCCTAGGGAGGACGAAAATGACCTAAATATTAATCCAATGACTCAAATGAACTTTTTGGATGCACAAGATTGGTTAAAAACCCTAATTGCACATAAATAAGCCTAGGGATGACGAAAATGACATAAATGTTAATCCAATGACACAAATGAACTTCTTGGATGCACAAGATTGGTTAAAAACCCTAATTGGACAAGAATTAGCCTAGGGAGGACGAAAATGACCTAAATGTTAATCCAATGACACAAATGAACTTATTGGATGCACAAGATTGGTTAAAAACCCTAATTGCACATAAATAAGGCTACGGAGGACAAAAATGACCTAAATGTTCATCCAATGACACAAATGAACTTTTTGGTTGCAGAAGATTGGTTAAAAACCCTAATTGGACAAGAATAAGCCTAGGGAGGACGAAAATGACCTAAATGTTAGTCCAATGACACAAATGAACTTATTGGATGCACAAGAATTGTTAAAAACCCTAATTGGACAAGAATAAGCCTAGGGATGACGAAAATGACTTAAATGTTAATCCAATGACATAAATGAACTTATCGATGGCACAAGATTGGTTAAAAACCCTAATTGGACAAGAATAAGCCTAGGGAGGGTGAAAATGACCTAAATGTTAATCCAATGACACAAATGAACTTATTGGATGCACAAGATTGGTTAAAAACCCTAATTGCACAAGGATAAGACTAGGGAGGACGAAAATGATCTAAACGTTAATCCAATGACACAAATGAACTTATTGGATGCACAAGATTGGTTAAAAACACTAATTGCACATAAATAACCCTAGAGAGGACGAAAATGACCTAAATGTTAATCCAATGACACAAATGAACTTATTGGATGCAAAAGATTGGTTAAAAACCCTAATTGCACAAGGATAAGACTAGGGAGGACGAAAATTACCTAAATGTTAATCCAATGAGACAAATGAACTTATTGGATGCACAAGATTGGTTAAAAACACTAATTGCACATAAATAACCCTAGAGAGGACGAAAATGACCTAAATGTTAATCCAATGACACAAATGAACTTATTGGATGCAAAAGATTGGTTAAAAACCCTAATTGCACATAAATATGGCTACAGACGACAAAAATGACATAAATGTTCGTCCAACGACACAAATGAACTTTTTGGTTGCAGAAGATTGGTTAAAAACCCAAATTGGACAAGAATAAGCCTAGAGAGGATGAAAATGACCTAAATGTTAATCCAATGACACAAATGAACTTATTGGATGCACAAGATTGGTTAAAAACCCTAATTGCACATAAAAAAGGCTACGAAGGACAAAAATGACCTAAATGTTAATCCAATGATACAAATAAACTTATTGAATGCACAAGATTGGTTAAAAACCCTAATTGCACATAAATAACCCTAGAGAGGACGAAAATGGCCTAAATGTTAATCCAATGACACAAATGAACTTATTGGAGGCACAAGATTGGTTAAAAACCCTAATTGTAAATAAATAACCCTAGGGACGACGAAAATGACCTAAATGTTAATCCAATGACACAAATGAACTTATAGGATGCACAAGATTGGTTAAAAACCCTAATTGCACATAAATAACCCTAGAGAGGATGAAAATGACCTAAATGTTAATCCAATGACACAAATGAACTTATTGGATGCACAAGATTGGTTAAAAATCCTAATGGGACAAGAATAAGCCTAGGGAGGACGAAAATTACCTAAATGTTAATCCAATGACACAAATGAACTTATTGGATGCACAAGATTGGTTAAAAACCCTAATTGTAAATAAATAACCCTAGGGAGGACGAAAATGACCTAAATGTTAATTCAATGACCCAAATGAACTTATTCAATGCACAAAATTGGTGAAACCCCTAATTGCACATCAATAACCCTAGAGACGACGAAAATGACCTAAATGTTAATCCAATGACACAAATGAACTTATTGGATGCACAAGATTGGTTAAAAACCCTAATTGCACATAAATAAGGCTACAGAGGGCGAAAACGACCTAAATGTTAATCCAATGACACAAATGAACTTATTGGATGCACAAGATTGGTTAAAAACCCTAATTGCATAGAAATAAGGACAAGAATATGCCTAGGGAGGACGAAAATGACCAAAATGTTAATCCAATGACACAAATGAACTTATTGGATGCACAAGATTGGTTAAAAACCCTAATTGTAAATAAATAACCCTAGGGAGGACGAAAATGACCTAAATGTTAATTCAATGACCGAAATGAACTTATTCAATGCACAAGATTGGTTAAACCCCTAATTGCACATCAATAACCCTAGAGACGACGAAAATGACCTAAATGTTAATCCAATGACACAAATGAACTTATTGGATGCACAAGATTGGTTAAAAACCCTAATTGCACATAAATAAGGTTACGGAGGGCGAAAATGACCAAAATGTTAATCCAATGACACAAATGAACTTATTGGATGCACAAGATTGGTTAAAAACCCTAATTGAATAGAAATAAGGACAAGAATATGCCTAGGGAGGACGAAAATGACCTAAATTTTAATCCAATGACACAAATGAACTTATTGGATGCACAAGATTGGTTAAAAACCATTATTGCACATAAATAACCCTAGAGAGGACGAAAATGACCTAAATGTTAATCCAATGACACAAATGAACTTATTGGATGCAGTAGATTGGTTAAAAATACTAATTGCACATAAATAACCCTAGAGAGGACGAAAATGACCTAAATGTTAATCCAATGACACAAATGAACTTATTGGATGCAAAAGATTGGTTAAAAACCCTAATTGCAAAAGGATAAGATTAGGGAGGACGAAAATGACCTAAATGTTAATCCAATGACACAAATGAACTTATTGGATGGACAAGATTGGTTAAAAACACTAATTGCACATAAATAACCCTAGAGAGGACGAAAATGACCTAAATGTTAATCCAATGACACAAATGAACTTATTGGATGCAAAAGATTGGTTAAAAACCCTAATTGCACAAGGATAAGACTAGGGAGGATGAAAATTACCTAAATGTTAATCCAATGACACAAATGAACTTATTGGATGCACAAGATTGGTTAAAAACACTAATTGCACATAAATAACCCTAGAGAGGACGAATATGACCTAAATGTTAATCCAATGACACAAATGAACTTATTGGATGCAAAAGATTGGTTAAAAACCCTAATTGCACCTAAATAAGGCTACAGACGACAAAAATGACATAAATGTTCGTCCAATGACACAAATGAACTTTTTGGTTGCAGAAGATTGGTTAAAAACCCAAATTGGACAAGAATAAGCCTAGAGAGGATGAAAATGACCTAAATGTTAATCCAATGACACAAATGAACTTATTGGATGCACATGATTGGTTAAAAACCCTAATTGCACATAAAAAAGGCTACGAAGGACAAAAATGACCTAAATGTTAATCCAATGATACAAATGAACTTATTGAATGCACAAGATTGGTTAAAAACCCTAATTGCACATAAATAACCCTAGAGAGGACGAAAATGGCCTAAATGTTAATCCAATGACACAAATGAACTTATTGGAGGCACAAGATTGGTTAAAAACCCTAATTGTAAATAAATAACCCTAGGGACGACGAAAATGACCTAAATGTTAATCCAATGACACAAATGAACTTATAGGATGCACAAGATTGGTTAAAAACCCTAATTGCACATAAATAACCCTAGAGAGGATGAAAATGACCTAAATGTTAATCCAATGACACAAATGAACTTATTGGATGCACAAGATTGGTTAAAAATCCTAATGGGACAAGAATAAGCCTAGGGAGGACGAAAATTACCTAAATGTTGATCCAATGACACAAATGAACTTATTGGATGCACAAGATTGGTTAAAAACCCTAATTGTAAATAAATAACCCTAGGGAGGACGAAAATGACCTAAATGTTAATTCAATGACCCAAATGAACTTATTCAATGCACAAAATTGGTTAAACCCCTAATTGCACATCAATAACCCTAGAGACGACGAAAATGACCTAAATGTTAATCCAATGACACAAATGAACTTATTGGATGCACAAGATTGGTTAAAAACCCTAATTGCACATAAATAAGGCTACAGAGGGCGAAAACGACCTAAATGTTAATCCAATGACACAAATGAACTTATTGGATGCACAAGATTGGTTAAAAACCCTAATTGCATAGAAATAAGGACAAGAATATGCCTAGGGAGGACGAAAATGACCAAAATGTTAATCCAATGACACAAATGAACTTATTGGATGCACAAGATTGGTTAAAAACCATTATTGCACATAAACTACCCTAGAGAGGACAAAAATGACCTAAATGTTAATCCAAAGACACAAATGTACTTATTGGATGCACAAGATTGGTTAAAAACCCTAATTGCACAAGGATAAGACTAGGGAGGACGAAAATGACCTAAATGTTAATCCAATGACACAAATGAACTTATTGGATGCACAAGATTGGTTAAAAACCCTAATTGCACAAGGATAAGACTAGGGAGGACGAAAATGATCTAAAAGTTAATCCAATGACACAAATGAACTTATTGGAAGCACAAGATTGGTCAAAAACCATAATTGCACATAAATAACCCTAGAGAGGACGAAAATGACCTAAATGTTAATCCAAAGACACAAATGTACTTATTGGATGCACAAGATTGGTTAAAAACCCTAATTGCACAAGGATAAGACTAGGGAGGACGAAAATGACCTAAATGTTAATCCAATGACACAAATGAACTTATTGGATGCACAAGATTGGTTAAAAACCCTAATTGCACAAGGATAAGACATGGGAGGACGAAAATGACCTAAACGTTAATCCAATGACACAAATGAACTTATTGGATGCAGTAGATTGGTTAAAAATACTAATTGCACATAAATAACCCTAGAGAGGACGAAAATGACCTAAATGTTAATCCAATGACACAAATGAACTTATTGGATGCAAAAGATTGGTTAAAAACCCTAATTGCAAAAGGATAAGATTAGGGAGGACGAAAATGACCTAAATGTTAATCCAATGACACAAATGAACTTATTGGATGGACAAGATTGGTTAAAAACACTAATTGCACATAAATAACCCTATAGAGGACGAAAATGACCTAAATGTTAATCCTATGACACAAATGAACTTATTGGATGCAAAAGATTGGTTAAAAACCCTAATTGCACATAAATAAGGCTACAGACGACAAAAATGACCTAAATGTTCGTCCAATGACACAAATGAACTTTTTGGTTGTATAAGATTGGTTAAAAACACAAATTGGACAAGAATAAGCCTAGAGAGGATGAAAATGACCTAAATGTTAATCCAATGACACAAATGAACTTATTGGATGCACAAGATTGGTTAAAAACACTAATTGCACAAAAAAAAAGGCTACGGAGGACGAAAATGACCTAAATATTAATCCAATGACACAAATGAACTTATTGGATGCACAAGATTGGTTAAAAACCATAATTGCACATAAATAACCCTAGAGAGGACGAAAATGACCGAAATGTTAATCCAATGACACAAATGTACTTATTGGATGCACAAGATTGGCTAAAAACCCTAATTGCACAAGGATAAGACAAGGGAGGACGAAAATGACCTAAATGTTCATCGAATGACACAAATGAACTTATTGGATGCACAAGATTGGTTAAAAACCCTAATTGCACATAAATAACCCTAGAGAGGACGAAAATGACCTAAATGTTAATCTAATGACACAAATGAACTTATTGGATGCAAAAGATTGGTTAAAAACCCTAATTGCACAAGGATAAGACTAGGGAGGACGAAAATGACCTAAATGTTAATCCAATGACACAAATGAACTTTTGGATGCACAAGATTGGTTAAAAACACTAATTGCTCACAAATAACCCTAGAGAGGACGAAAATGACCTAAATGTTAATCCAATGACACAAATGAACTTATTGGATGCAAAAGATTGGTTAAAAACCCTAATTGCACATAAATAAGGCTACAAAGGACAAAAATGACCTAAATGTTCGTCCAATGACACAAATGAACTTTTTGGTTGCAGAAGATTGGTTAAAAACCCAAATTGGACAAGAATAAGCCTCGGGAGGACGAAAATGACCTAAATGTTAATCCAATGACACAAATGAACTTATTGGATGCACAAGATTGGTTAAAAACCATAATTGCACATAAATAAGGCTACGGAGAACAAAAATGACCTAAATGTTAATCCAATGACACAAATGAACTTTTTGGTTGCAGAAGATTGGTTAAAAACCCTAATTGGAAAAGAATAAGCCTAGGGAGGACGAAAATGACCTAAATGTTATTCCAATGACAAAAATGAACTTATTGGATGCACAAGAATTGTTAAAAACCCTAATTGGACAAGATTAAGCCTAGGGATGACGAAAATGACCTAAAAATGTTAATCCAATGACACAAATGAACTTATCGGAGGCACAAGATTGGTTAAAAACCCTAATTGGACAAGAATAAGCCTAGGGAGGACGAAAATGACCTAAATGTTAATCCAATGACACAAATGAACTTATTGGATGCACAAGATTGGTTAAAAAGCCTAATTGCACATAAATAAGGCTACGGAGGACGAAAATGACCTAAATGTTAGTCCAATGACACAAATGAACTTATTGGATGCACAAGATTGGTTAAAAACCCTAATTGGAAAAGAATAAGCCTAGGGACGACGAAAATGACTTAAATGTTAATCCAATGACACAAATGAACTTATTGGACGCACAAGATTGGTTAAAATCCTAATGGGACAAGAATAAGCCTAGGGAGGACGAAAATTACCTAAATGTTAATCCAATGACACAAATGAACTTATTGGATGCACAAGATTGGTTAAAAACCCTAATTGGAAAAGAATAAGCCTCAGGAAGACGAAAATGACTTAAATGTTAATCCAATGACACAAATGAACTTATCGGAGGCACAAGATTGGTTAAAAACCCTAATTGCACAAGAATAAGCCTTGGGAGGACGAAAATGACCTAATTGTTAATCCAAGGACACAAATTAACTTATTCAATGCACAAGATTGGTTAAAAACCCTAATTGCACGTAAATAACCCTAGAGACGACGAAAATGACATAAATGTTAATCCAATGACACAAATGAACTTATTGGATGCACAAGATTGGTTAAAAACCCTAATTGCACATAAATAAGGACAAGAATATGCCTAGGGAGGACGAAAATGACCTAAATGTTAATCCAATGACACAAATGAACTTATTGGATGCACAAGATTCGTTAAAAACCATAATTGCACATAAATAACCCTAAAGAAGACGAAAATGACCTAAATGTTAATCCAAAGACACAAATATACTTATTGGATGCACAAGATTGGTTAAAAACCCTAATTGCACAAGGATAAGACTAGGGAGGACGAAAATGACCTAACCGTTAATCCAATGACACAAATGAACTTATTGGATGCACAAGATTGGTTAAAAACACTAATTGCACATAAATAACCCTAGAGAGGACGAAAATGACCTAAATGTTAATTTAATGACACAAATGAACTTATTGGATGCACAAGATTGGTTAAAAACCCTAATTGCACATAAATAAGGCTACGAAAGACAAAAATGACGTAAATGTTCATCCAGTGACACAAATGAACTTTTTGGTTGCAGAAGATTGGTTAAAAACCCTAATTGGACAAGAATAAGGCTTGGGAGGACAAAAATGACCTAAATGTTAATCCAATGACACAAATGAACTTATTGGATGCACAAGATTGGTTAAAAACCCTAATTGCACATAAATAAGGCTACGGAGGACAAAAATGACCTAAATGTTCATCCAATGACACAAATGAACTTTTTGGTTGCAGAAGATTGGTTAAAAACCCTAATTGGACAAGAATAAGCCTAGGGAGGACGAAAATGACCTAAATGTTAGTCCAATGACACAAATGAACTTATTGGATGCACAAGAATTGTTAAAAACCCTAATTGGACAAGAATAAGCCTAGGGATGACGAAAATGACTTAAATGTTAATCCAATGACATAAATGAACTTATCGATGGCACAAGATTGGTTAAAAACCCTAATTGGACAAGAATAAGCCTAGGGAGGGTGAAAATGACCTAAATGTTAATCCAATGACACAAATGAACTTATTGGATGCACAAGATTGGTTAAAAACCCTAATTGCACAAGGATAAGACTAGGGAGGACAAAAATGATCTAAACGTTAATCCAATGACACAAATGAACTTATTGGATGCACAAGATTGGTTAAAAACACTAATTGCACATAAATAACCCTAGAGAGGACGAAAATGACCTAAATGTTAATCCAATGACACAAATGAACTTATTGGATGCAAAAGATTGGTTAAAAACCCTAATTGCACATAAATAAGGCTACAGACGACAAAAATGACATAAATGTTCGTCCAATGACACAAATGAACTTTTTGGTTGCAGAAGATTGGTTAAAAACCCAAATTGGACAAGAATAAGCCTAGAGAGGACGAAAATGACCTAAATGTTAATCCAATGACACAAATGAACTTATTGGATGCACAAGATTGGTTAAAAACCCTAATTGCACATAAAAAAGGCTACGAAGGACAAAAATGACCTAAATGTTAATCCAATGATACAAATGAACTTATTGAATGCACAAGATTGGTTAAAAACCCTAATTGCACATAAATAACCCTAGAGAGGACGAAAATGGCCTAAATGTTAATCCAATGACACAAATGAACTTATTGGAGGCACAAGATTGGTTAAAAACCCTAATTGTAAATAAATAACCCTAGGGACGACGAAAATGACCTAAATGTTAATCCAATGACACAAATGAACTTATAGGATGCACAAGATTGGTTAAAAACCCTAATTGCACATAAATAACCCTAGAGAGGACGAAAATGACCTAAATGTTAATCCAATGACACAAATGAACTTATTGGATGCACAAGATTGGTTAAAAACCCTAATTGGATAAGAATAAGTCTAGGGAGGACAAAAATAACCTAAATGTTAATCCAATGACACAAATGAACTTATTGGATGCACAAGATTGGTTAAAAACCCTAATTGCACATAAATAAGGCTACGGAGGACGAAAATGACCTAAATGTTAATCCAATGACACAAATGAAATTTCAGGATGCACAAGATTTGTAAAAAACCCTAATTGCACAAGAATAAGCCTAGGCAGGACGAAAATGACCTATATAATAATCCAATGACACAAATGAACTTATTGGCTGCACAAGATTGGTTAAAAACCCTAATTGCACATAAATAAGGCTACGGAGGACAAAAATGACCTAAATGTTCGTCCAATTACACAAATGAACTTTTTGGTTGCAGAAGATTGGTTAAAAACCTTAATTGGACAAGAATAACCCTAGAGAGGACGAAAATGACCTAAATGTTAATCCAATGAGACAAATGAACTTATTGGATACACAAGATTGGTTAAAAACCCTAATTGCACATAAATAAGGCTACGGAGGACAAAAATGACCTAAATGTTCATCCAATGACACAAATGAACTTTTTGGTTGCAGAAGATTGGTTAAAAACCCTAATTGGAAAAGAATAAGCCTAGGGAGGACGAAAATGACCTAAATGTTAATTCAATGACACAAACGAACTTATTGGATGCACAAGAATTGTTAAAAACACTAATTGGACAAGAATAAGCCTAGGGATGACGAAAATGAACTAAAAATGTTAATCCAATGACACAAATGATGTTATCGGAGGCACAAGATTGGTTAAAAACCCTAATTGCACATAAATAACCCAAGAGAGGACGAAAATGACCTAAATGTTAATCCAATGACACAAATGAACTTATTGGATGCACAAGATTGGTTAAAAACCCTAATTGCACAAGGATAAGACTAGGGAGGACGAAAATGACCTAAACGTTAATCCAATGACACAAATGAACTTATTGGAAGCACAAGATTGGTTAAAAACACTAATTGCACATAAATAACCCTAGAGAGGACGAAAATGACCTAAATGTTAATCCAATGACACAAATGAACTTATTGGATGCAAAAGATTGGTTAAAAACCCTAATTGCACATAAATAAGGCTACAGACGACAAAAATGACATAAATGTTCGTCCAATGACACAAATGAATTTTTTGGTTGCAGAAGATTGGTTAAAAACCCAAATTGGACAAGAATAAGCCTAGAGAGGATGAAAATGACCTAAACGTTAATCCAATGACACAAATGAACTTATTGGAAGCACAAGATTGGTTAAAAACACTAATTGCACATAAATAACCCTAGAGAGGACGAAAATGACCTAAATGTTAATCCAATGACACAAATGAACTTATTGGATGCACAAGATTGGTTAAAAACCCTAATTGCACAATGATAAGACTAGGGAGGACGAAAATGACCTAAACGTTAATCCAATGACACAAATGAACTTATTGGAAGCACA
Source organism: Cicer pinnatifidum (assembly GCA_037974775.1). NCBI lineage: Eukaryota > Viridiplantae > Streptophyta > Magnoliopsida > Fabales > Fabaceae > Cicer > Cicer pinnatifidum. Next base: position 24,907,446 of record JBBPBR010000008.1, on the reverse strand, counting down.
AGATTGGTTAAAAACACTAATTGCACATAAATAACCCTAGAGAGGACGAAAATGACCTAAATGTTAATCCAATGACACAAATGAACTTATTGGATGCAAAAGATTGGTTAAAAACCCTAATTGCACAAGGATAAGACTAGGGAGGACGAAAATTACCTAAATGTTAATCCAATGACACAAATGAACTTATTGGATGCACAAGATTGGTTAAAAACACTAATTGCACATAAATAACCCTAGAGAGGACGAAAATGACCTAAATGTTAATCCAATGACACAAATGAACTTATTGGATGCAAAAGATTGGTTAAAAACCCTAATTGCACATAAATAAGGCTACAGACGACAAAAATGACATAAATGTTCGTCCAATGACACAAATGAACTTTTTGGTAGCAGAAGATTGGTTAAAAACCCAAATTGGACAAGAATAAGCCTAGAGAGGATGAAAATGACCTAAATGTTAATCCAATGACACAAATGAACTTATTGGATGCACAAGATTGGTTAAAAACCCTAATTGCACATAAAAAAGGCTACGAAGGACAAAAATGACCTAAATGTTAATCCAATGATACAAATGAACTTATTGAATGCACAAGATTGGTTAAAAACCCTAATTGCACATAAATAACCCTAGAGAGGACGAAAATGGCCTAAATGTTAATCCAATGACACAAATGAACTTATTGGAGGCACAAGATTGGTTAAAAACCCTAATTGTAAATAAATAACCCTAGGGACGACGAAAATGACCTAAATGTTAAATCAATGACACAAATGAACTTATAGGATGCACAAGATTGGTTAAAAACCCTAATTGCACATAAATAACCCTAGAGAGGATGAAAATGACCTAAATGTTAATCCAATGACACAAATGAACTTATTGGATGCACAAGATTGGTTAAAAATCCTAATGGGACAAGAATAAGCCTAGGGAGGACGAAAATTACCTAAATGTTAATCCAATGACACAAATGAACTTATTGGATGCACAAGATTGGTTAAAAACCCTAATTGTAAATAAATAACCCTAGGGAGGACGAAAATGACCTAAATGTTAATTCAATGACCCAAATGAACTTATTCAATGCACAAAATTGGTTAAACCCCTAATTGCACATCAATAACTCTAGAGACGACGAAAATGACCTAAATGTTAATCCAATGACACAAATGAACTTATTGGATGCACAAGATTGGTTAAAAACCCTAATTGCACATAAATAAGGCTACAGAGGGCGAAAACGACCTAAATGTTAATCCAATGACACAAATGAACTTATTGGATGCACAAGATTGGTTAAAAACCCTAATTGCATAGAAATAAGGACAAGAATATGCCTAGGGAGGTTGAAAATGACCAAAATGTTAATCCAATGACACAAATGAACTTATTGGATGCACAAGATTGGTTAAAAACCCTAATTGTAAATAAATAACCCTAGGGAGGACGAAAATTACCTAAATGTTAATTCAATGACCCAAATGAACTTATTCAATGCACAAGATTGGTTAAACCCCTAATTGCACATCAATAACCCTAGAGACGACGAAAATGACCTAAATGTTAATCCAATGACACAAATGAACTTATTGGATGCACAAGATTGGTTAAAAACCCTAATTGCACATAAATAAGGTTACGGAGGGCGAAAATGACCTAAATGTTAATCCAATGACACAAATGAACTTATTGGATGCACAAGATTGGTTAAAAACCCTAATTGAATAGAAATAAGGACAAGAATATGCCTAGGGAGGACGAAAATGACCTAAATTTTAATCCAATGACACAAATGAACTTATTGGATGCACAAGATTGGTTAAAAACCATTATTGCACATAAATAACCCTAGAGAGGACGAAAATGACCTAAATGTTAATCCAAAGACACAAATGTACTTATTGGATGCACAAGATTGGTTAAAAACCCTAATTGGAAAAGAATAAGCCTAGGGACGACGAAAATGACTTAAATGTTAATCCAATGACACAAATGAACTTATTGGACGCACAAGATTGGTTAAAATCCTAATGGGACAAGAATAAGCCTAGGGAGGACGAAAATTACCTAAATGTTAATCCAATGACACAAATGAACTTATTGGATGCACAAGATTGGTTAAAAACCCTAATTGGAAAAGAATAAGCCTCAGGAAGACGAAAATGACTTAAATGTTAATCCAATGACACAAATGAACTTATCGGAGGCACAAGATTGGTTAAAAACCCTAATTGCACAAGAATAAGCCTTGGGAGGACGAAAATGACCTAATTGTTAATCCAATGACACAAATTAACTTATTCGATGCACAAGATTGGTTAAAAACCCTAATTGCACATAAATAACCCTAGAGACGACGAAAATGACATAAATGTTAATCCAATGACACAAATGAACTTATTGGATGCACAAGATTGGTTAAAAACCCTAATTGCACATAAATAAGGACAAGAATATGCCTAGGGAGGACGAAAATGACCTAAATGTTAATCCAATGACACAAATGAACTTATTGGATGCACAAGATTCGTTAAAAACCATAATTGCACATAAATAACCCTAAAGAAGACGAAAATGACCTAAATGTTAATCCAAAGACACAAATATACTTATTGGATGCACAAGATTGGTTAAAAACCCTAATTGCACAAGGATAAGACTAGGGAGGACGAAAATGACCTAACCGTTAATCCAATGACACAAATGAACTTATTGGATGCACAAGATTGGTTAAAAACACTAATTGCACATAAATAACCCTAGAGAGGACGAAAATGACCTAAATGTTAATTTAATGACACAAATGAACTTATTGGATGCACAAGATTGGTTAAAAACCCTAATTGCACATAAATAAGGCTACGAAAGACAAAAATGACGTAAATGTTCATCCAGTGACACAAATGAACTTTTTGGTTGCAGAAGATTGGTTAAAAACCCTAATTGGACAAGAATAAGGCTTGGGAGGACAAAAATGACCTAAATGTTAATCCAATGACACAAATGAACTTATTGGATGCACAAGATTGGTTAAAAACCCTAATTGCACATAAATAAGGCTACGGAGGAAAAAAATGACCTAAATGTTCATCCATTGACACAAATGAACTTTTTGGTTGCAGAAGATTGGTTAAAAACCCTAATTGGACAAAAATAAGCCTTAAGAGGACAAAAATGACCTTAATGTTAATCCAATGATACAAATGAACTTATTGGATGCACAAGATTGGTTAAAAACCCTAACTGCACAAAAATAAGGCTACGGAGGACAAAAATGACCTAAAAGTTCGTCCAATGACACAAATGAACTTTTTGGTTGCAGAAGATTGGTTAAAAACCCTAATTGGACAAGAATAACCCTAGAGAGGATGAATATGACCTAAATGTTAATCCAATGACACAAATGAACTTATTGGATGCACAAGATTGGTTAATAACCCTAATTGCACATAAATAAGGCTTCGGAGGACAAAAATGACCTAAATGTTCATCCAATGACACAAATGAACTTTTTGGTTGCAGAAGATTGGTTAAAAACCCTAATTGGAAAAGAATAAGCCTAGGGAGGACGAAAATGACCTAAATGTTAATTCAATGACACAAACGAACTTATTGGATGCACAAGAATTGTTAAAAACACTAATTGGACAAGAATAAGCCTAGGGATGACGAAAATGAACTAAAAATGTTAATCCAATGACACAAATGATGTTATCGGAGGCACAAGATTGGTTAAAAACCCTAATTGCACATAAATAACCCAAGAGAGGACGAAAATGACCTAAATGTTAATCCAATGACACAAATGAACTTATTGGATGCACAAGATTGGTTAAAAACCCTAATTGCACAAGGATAAGACTAGGGAGGACGAAAATGACCTAAACGTTAATCCAATGACACAAATGAACTTATTGGAAGCACAAGATTGGTTAAAAACACTAATTGCACATAAATAACCCTAGAGAGGACGAAAATGACCTAAATGTTAATCCAATGACACAAATGAACTTATTGGATGCAAAAGATTGGTTAAAAACCCTAATTGCACAAGGATAAGACTAGGGAGGACGAAAATTACCTAAATGTTAATCCAATGAGACAAATGAACTTATTGGATGCACAAGATTGGTTAAAAACACTAATTGCACATAAATAATTCTAGAGAGGACGAAAATGACCTAAATGTTAATCCAATGACACAAATGAACTTATTGGATGCAAAAGATTGGTTAAAAACCCTAATTGCACATAAATAAGGCTACAGACGACAAAAATGACATAAATGTTCGTCCAATGACACAAATGAACTTTTTGGTTGCAGAAGATTGGTTAAAAACCCAAATTGGACAAGAATAAGCCTAGAGAGGATGAAAATGACCTAAATGTTAATCCAATGACACAAATGAACTTATTGGATGCACAAGATTGGTTAAAAACCCTAATTGCACATAAAAAAGGCTACGAAGGACAAAAATGACCTAAATGTTAATCCAATGATACAAATGAACTTATTGAATGCACAAGATTGGTTAAAAACCCTAATTGCACATAAATAACCCTAGAGAGGACGAAAATGGCCTAAATGTTAATCCAATGACACAAATGAACTTATTGGAGGCACAAGATTGGTTAAAAACCCTAATTGTAAATAAATAACCCTAGGGACGACGAAAATGACCTAAATGTTAATCCAATGACACAAATGAACTTATAGGATGCACAAGATTGGTTAAAAACCCTAATTGCACATAAATAACCCTAGAGAGGACGAAAATGACCTAAATGTTAATCCAATGACACAAATGAACTTATTGGATGCACAAGATTGGTTAAAAACCCTAATTGGACAAGAATAAGCCTAGGGAGGACGAAAATGACCTAAATGTTAATCCAATGACACAAATGAACTTATTGGATGCACAAGATTGGTTAACAACCCTAATTGGACAAGAATAAGAATAGGGAGGACGAAAATGACCTAAATGTTCATCCAATGACACAAACACACCTATTGGATGCACAAGATTGTTTAGAAACCCTAATTCAACAAGAATAAGCCTAGGGAGGACGAAAATGACCTAAATGTTCATCCAATGACACAAATGAACATATTGGATGCACAAGATTGGTTAAAAACCCTAATTGGACAAGAATAAGCCTAGGAAGGACGAAAATGACCTAAATGTTCATCCAATGACACAAATGAACTTATTGGATGCACAAGATTGCTTAAAACCCTAGTTGGACAAGAATAAGCTTAGGGAGGACGAAAATGACCTAAATGTTCATCCAATGACACAAATGAACTTATTGGATGCACAAGATTGGTTAGAAACCCTAATTGGACAAGAATATGCCTAGGGAGGATGAAAATGACCTAAATGTTCATCCAATGACACAAATGAACTTTTTGGATGCACAAGATTGGTTAAAAACCCTAATTGGACAAGAATAAGCCTAGGGAGGACGAAAATGACCTAAATGTTCATCCAATGACACAAATGAACTTATTGGATGCACAAGATTGGTTAAAAACACTAATTGGACAAGAATAAGCCTAAGGAGGACGAAAATGACTTAAATGTTCTTCCAATGACACAAACACACCTATTGGATGCACAAGATTGCATAAAAACCCTAATTGGACAAGAATAAGACTAGGGAGGACGAAAATGACCTAAATGTTCCTCCAATGACACAAACACACCTATTGGATGCACAAGATTGCATAAAAACCCTAATTGGACAAGAATAAGACTACGGAGAACGAAAATGACCTAAATGTACATCCAATGACACAAATGAACTTATTGAATGCACAAGATTGGTTAAAAACCCTAATCGGACAAGAATAAGCCTAGGGAGGACGAAAATGACCTAAATGTTCGTCCAATGACACAAACACACCTATTGGATGCACAAGATTGCATAAAAACCCTAATTGGACAAGAATAAGACTAGGGAGGACGAAAATGACCTAAATGTTCCTCCAATGTCACAAACACACCAATTGGATGCACAAGATTGCATAAAAACCCTAATTGGACAAGAATAAGCATAGGGAGGACGAAAATGACCTAAACGTTCATCCAATGACACAAACCCACATATTGGATGCACAAGATTGCTTAAAACCCTAATTGGACAAGAATAAGACTAGGGAGGACGAAAATGACCTAAATGTTCATCCAATGACACAAATGAACTTATTGAATGCACAAGATTGGTTAAAAACCCTAATCGGACAAGAATAAGCCTAGGGAGGATGAAAATGACCTAATTGTTCTTCCAATGACACAAACACACCTATTGGATGCACAAGATTGCATAAAAACCCTAGTTGGACAAGAATAAGACTAGGGAGGACGAAAATGACCTAAATGTTCGTCCAATGACACAAACACACCTATTGGATGCACAAGATTCCATAAAAACCCTAATCGGACAAGAATAAGCCTAGGGAGGACGAAAATGACCTAAATGTTCGTCCAATGACAAAAACACACCTATTGGATGGACAAGATTGCATAAAAACCCTAATTGGACAAGAATAAGACTAGGGGGGACGAAAATGACCTAAATGTTCATCCAAGGACACAAATGAACTTATTGGATGCACAAGATTGGTTAAAAACCCTAATTGGACAAGAATAAGCATAGGGAGAACGAAAATGACCTAAACGTTCATCCAATGACACAAACCCACATATTGGATGCACAAGATTGCTTAAAACCCTAATTGGACAAGAATAAGACTAGGGAGGACGAAAATGACCTAAATGTTCATCCAATGACACAAATGAACTTATTGGATGCACAAGATTGGTTAAAAACCCTAATTGGACAAGAATAAGCCTAGGGAGGACTAAAATGACCTAAATGTTCATCCAATGACACAAATGAACTTATTGGATGCACAAGATTGCTTAAAAACCCTAATTGGACAAGAATAAGCCTAGGGAGGACGAAAATGACCTAAATGTTCATCCAATGACACAAATACACCTATTGGATGCACAAGATTGGTTAAAAACCCTAATAGGACAAGAATAAGCCTAGGGAGGACGAAAATGACCTAAATGTTCATCCAATGACACAAATGAACTTATTGGATGCACAAGATTGCTTAAAAACCCTAATTGGACAAGAATAAGCCTAGGGAGGACGAAAATGACCTAAATGTTCATCCAATGACACAAATACACCTATTGGATGCACAAGATTGGTTAAAAACCCTAATTGGACAAGAATATGCCTATGGAGGACGAAAATGACCTCAATGTTCATCCAATGACACAAATGAACTTATTGGATGCACAAGATTGCTTAAAAACCCTAATTGGACAAGAATAAGCCTAGGGAGGACGAAAATGACCTAAATGTTCATCCAATGACACAAATACACCTATTGGATGCACAAGATTCGTTAGAAACCCTAATTGGACAAGAATAAGCCTAGGGAGGACGAAACTGACCTAAATGTTCATCCAATGACACAAACGAACCTATTGGATGCACAGGATTGGTTAGAAACCCTAATTGGACAAGAATAAGCCTAGGGAGGACGAAAATGACCTAAATGTTCATCCAATGACACAAATACACCTATTGGATGCACAAGATTGGTTAAAAACCCTAATTGGACAAGAATATGCCTAGAGAGGACGAAAATGACCTAAATGTTCATCCAATGACACAAATGAACTTATTGGATGCACAAGATTGCTTAAAAACCCTAATTGGACAAGAATAAGCCTAGGGAGGACGAAAATGACCTAAATGTTCATCCAATGACACAAATACACCTATTGGATGCAGAAGATTGGTTAGAAACCCTAATTTGACAAGAATAAGCCTAGGGTGGACGAAAATGACCTAAATGTTTATCCAATGACACAAATGAACTTATTGGATGCACAAGATTGGTTAAAAACCCTAATTGGACAAGAATAAGCCTAGGGAGGACGAAAATGACATAAATGTTCATCCAATGACACAAATGAACTTATTGGATGCACAAGATTGGTTAAAAACCCTAATTGGACAAGAATAAGCCTAGGGAGGACGAAAATGACCTAAATGTTAATCCAATGACACAAATGAACTTATTGGATGCACAAGATTGGTTAAAAACCCTAATTGGACAAGAATAAGCCTAGGGAGGACGAAAATGACTTAAAGGTTAATCCAATGACACAAATGAACTTATTGGATGCACAAGATTGGTTAAAAACCCTAATTGGACAAGAATAAGCCTAGGGAGGACGAAAATGACCTAAATGTTAATCCAATGACACAAATGAACTTATTGGATGCACAAGATTGGTTAAAAACCCTAATTGCACATAAATAAGGCTACATAGGACGAAAATGACATAAATGTGAATCCAATGACTCAAATGAACTTCTTGGTTGCACAAGATAGGTTAAAAACCCTAATTTGACCAGAATAAGCCTAGGGAGGACGAAAATGACCTAAATGTTAATCCAATGACACAAACAAACTTATTGGATGCACAAGATTGGTTAAAATCCCTAATTGGACAAGAATAAGCCTAGGGAGGACGAAAATGACCTAAATGTTAATCCAATGACACAAATGAACTTATTGGATGCACAAGAATGGTTGAAAACCCTAATTGCAGAAGAATAGGCCTAGGGAGGAAGAAAATGACCTAAATGTTAATCTAATGACACAAATGAACTTATTGGATCCACAAGATTGGTTAAAGACCCTAATTGCACATAAATAAGCCTAGGAAGTACGAAAATGACCTAAATATTAATCAATTGACTCAAATGAACTTTTTGGATGCACAAGATTGGTTAAAAACCATAATTGCACATAAATAAGGCTACGGAGGACGAAAATGACCTAAATGTTAATCCAAGCCTAGGGAGGACGAAAATGACCTAAATATTAATCCAATGACTCAAATGAACTTTTTGGATGCACAAGATTGGTTAAAAACCCTAATTGCACATAAATAAGCCTAGGGATGACGAAAATGACATAAATGTTAATCCAATGACACAAATGAACTTCTTGGATGCACAAGATTGGTTAAAAACCCTAATTGGACAAGAATTAGCCTAGGGAGGACGAAAATGACCTAAATGTTAATCCAATGACACAAATGAACTTATTGGATGCACAAGATTGGTTAAAAACCCTAATTGCACATAAATAAGGCTACGGAGGACAAAAATGACCTAAATGTTCATCCAATGACACAAATGAACTTTTTGGTTGCAGAAGATTGGTTAAAAACCCTAATTGGACAAGAATAAGCCTAGGGAGGACGAAAATGACCTAAATGTTAGTCCAATGACACAAATGAACTTATTGGATGCACAAGAATTGTTAAAAACCCTAATTGGACAAGAATAAGCCTAGGGATGACGAAAATGACTTAAATGTTAATCCAATGACATAAATGAACTTATCGATGGCACAAGATTGGTTAAAAACCCTAATTGGACAAGAATAAGCCTAGGGAGGGTGAAAATGACCTAAATGTTAATCCAATGACACAAATGAACTTATTGGATGCACAAGATTGGTTAAAAACCCTAATTGCACAAGGATAAGACTAGGGAGGACGAAAATGATCTAAACGTTAATCCAATGACACAAATGAACTTATTGGATGCACAAGATTGGTTAAAAACACTAATTGCACATAAATAACCCTAGAGAGGACGAAAATGACCTAAATGTTAATCCAATGACACAAATGAACTTATTGGATGCAAAAGATTGGTTAAAAACCCTAATTGCACAAGGATAAGACTAGGGAGGACGAAAATTACCTAAATGTTAATCCAATGAGACAAATGAACTTATTGGATGCACAAGATTGGTTAAAAACACTAATTGCACATAAATAACCCTAGAGAGGACGAAAATGACCTAAATGTTAATCCAATGACACAAATGAACTTATTGGATGCAAAAGATTGGTTAAAAACCCTAATTGCACATAAATATGGCTACAGACGACAAAAATGACATAAATGTTCGTCCAACGACACAAATGAACTTTTTGGTTGCAGAAGATTGGTTAAAAACCCAAATTGGACAAGAATAAGCCTAGAGAGGATGAAAATGACCTAAATGTTAATCCAATGACACAAATGAACTTATTGGATGCACAAGATTGGTTAAAAACCCTAATTGCACATAAAAAAGGCTACGAAGGACAAAAATGACCTAAATGTTAATCCAATGATACAAATAAACTTATTGAATGCACAAGATTGGTTAAAAACCCTAATTGCACATAAATAACCCTAGAGAGGACGAAAATGGCCTAAATGTTAATCCAATGACACAAATGAACTTATTGGAGGCACAAGATTGGTTAAAAACCCTAATTGTAAATAAATAACCCTAGGGACGACGAAAATGACCTAAATGTTAATCCAATGACACAAATGAACTTATAGGATGCACAAGATTGGTTAAAAACCCTAATTGCACATAAATAACCCTAGAGAGGATGAAAATGACCTAAATGTTAATCCAATGACACAAATGAACTTATTGGATGCACAAGATTGGTTAAAAATCCTAATGGGACAAGAATAAGCCTAGGGAGGACGAAAATTACCTAAATGTTAATCCAATGACACAAATGAACTTATTGGATGCACAAGATTGGTTAAAAACCCTAATTGTAAATAAATAACCCTAGGGAGGACGAAAATGACCTAAATGTTAATTCAATGACCCAAATGAACTTATTCAATGCACAAAATTGGTTAAACCCCTAATTGCACATCAATAACCCTAGAGACGACGAAAATGACCTAAATGTTAATTCAATGACACAAATGAACTTATTGGATGCACAAGATTGGTTAAAAACCCTAATTGCACATAAATAAGGCTACAGAGGGCGAAAACGACCTAAATATTAATCCAATGACACAAATGAACTTATTGGATGCACAAGATTGGTTAAAAACCCTAATTGCATAGAAATAAGGACAAGAATATGCCTAGGGAGGACGAAAATGACCAAAATGTTAATCCAATGACACAAATGAACTTATTGGATGCACAAGATTGGTTAAAAACCCTAATTGTAAATAAATAACCCTAGGGAGGACGAAAATGACCTAAATGTTAATTCAATGACCGAAATGAACTTATTCAATGCACAAGATTGGTTAAACCCCTAATTGCACATCAATAACCCTAGAGACGACGAAAATGACCTAAATGTTAATCCAATGACACAAATGAACTTATTGGATGCACAAGATTGGTTAAAAACCCTAATTGCACATAAATAAGGTTACGGAGGGCGAAAATGACCTAAATGTTAATCCAATGACACAAATGAACTTATTGGATGCACAAGATTGGTTAAAAACCCTAATTGAATAGAAATAAGGACAAGAATATGCCTAGGGAGGACGAAAATGACCTAAATTTTAATCCAATGACACAAATGAACTTATTGGATGCACAAGATTGGTTAAAAACCATTATTGCACATAAATAACCCTAGAGAGGACGAAAATGACATAAATGTTAATCCAAAGACACAAATGTACTTATTGGATGCACAAGATTGGTTAAAAACCCTAATTGCACAAGGATAAGACTAGGGAGGACGAAAATGACCTAAATGTTAATCCAATGACACAAATGAACTTATTGGATGCACAAGATTGGTTAAAAACCCTAATTGCACAAGGATAAGACTAGGGAGGACGAAAATGACCTAAACGTTAATCCAATGACACAAATGAACTTATTGGAAGCACAAGATTGGTTAAAAACACTAATTGCACATAAATAACCCTAGAGAGGACGAAAATGACCTAAATGTTAATCCAATGACACAAATGAACTTATTGGATGCAAAAGATTGGTTAAAAACCCTAATTGCACAAGGATAAGACTAGGGAGGACGAAAATTACCTAAATGTTAATCCAATGACACAAATGAACTTATTGGATGCACAAAATTGGTTAAAAACACTAATTGCACATAAATAACCCTAGAGAGGACGAAAATGACCTAAATGTTAATCCAATGACACAAATGAACTTATTGGATGCAAAAGATTGGTTAAAAACCCTAATTGCACATAAATAAGGCTACAGACGACAAAAATGACATAAATGTTCGTCCAATGACACAAATGAACTTTTTGGTTGCATAAGATTGGTTAAAAACCCAAATTGGACAAGAATAACCCTAGAGAGGATGAAAATGACCTAAATGTTAATCCAATGACACAAATGAACTTATTGGATGCACAAGATTGGTTAAAAACCCTAATTGCACATAAAAAAGGCTACGAAGGACAAAAATGACCTAAATGTTAATCCAATGATACAAATGAACTTATTGAATGCACAAGATTGGTTAAAAACCCTAATTGCACATAAATAACCCTAGAGAGGACGAAAATGGCCTAAATGTTAATCCAATGACACAAATGAACTTATTGGAGGCACAAGATTGGTTAAAAACCCTAATTGTAAATAAATAACCCTAGGGACGACGAAAATGACCTAAATGTTAATCCAATGACACAAATGAACTTATAGGATGCACAAGATTGGTTAAAAACCCTAATTGCACATAAATAACCCTAGAGAGGATGAAAATGACCTAAATGTTAATCCAATGACACAAATGAACTTATTGGATGCACAAGATTGGTTAAAAATCCTAATGGGACAAGAATAAGCCTAGGGAGGACGAAAATTACCTAAATGTTAATCCAATGACATAAATGAACTTATTGGATGCACAAGATTGGTTAAAAACCCTAATTGTAAATAAATAACCCTAGGGAGGACGAAAATGACCTAAATGTTAATTCAATGACCCAAATGAACTTATTCAATGCACAAAATTGGTTAAACCCCTAATTGCACATCAATAACCCTAGAGACGACGAAAATGACCTAAATGTTAATCCAATGACACAAATGAACTTATTGGATGCACAAGATTGGTTAAAAACCCAAATTGCACATAAATAAGGCTATAGAGGGCGAAAACGACCTAAATGTTAATCCAATGACACAAATGAACTTATTGGATGCACAAGATTGGTTAAAAACCCTAATTGCATAGAAATAAGGACAAGAATATGCCTAGGGAGGACGAAAATGACCAAAATGTTAATCCAATGACACAAATGAACTTATTGGATGCACAAGATTGGTTAAAAACCATTATTGCACATAAACTACCCTAGAGAGGACAAAAATGACCTAAATGTTAATCCAAAGACACAAATGTACTTATTGGATGCACAAGATTGGTTAAAAACCCTAATTGCACAAGGATAAGACTAGGGAGGACGAAAATGACGTAAATGTTAATCCAATGACACAAATGAACTTATTGGATGCACAAGATTGGTTAAAAACCCTAATTGCACAAGGATAAGACTAGGGAGGACGAAAATGATCTAAACGTTAATCCAATGACACAAATGAACTTATTGGAAGCACAAGATTGGTTAAAAACACTAATTGCACATAAATAACCCTAGAGAGGACGAAAATGACCTAAATGTTAATCCAATGACACAAATGAACTTATTGGTTGCAGAAGATTGGTTAAAAACCCAAATTGGACAAGAATAAGCCTAGGGAGGACCAAAATGACCTAAATGTTAATCCAATGACACAAATGAACTTATTGGATGCACAAGATTGGTTAAAAACCATAATTGCACATAAATAAGGCTACGGAGGACAAAAATGACCTAAATGTTAATCCAATGACACAAATGAACTTTTTGGTTGCAGAAAAATTGTTAAAAACCCTAATTGGAGAAGATTAAGCCTAGGGATGACGAAAATGACCAAAAAATGTTAATCCAATGACACAAATGAACTTATTGGATGCACAAGATTGGTTAAAAACCCTAATTGCACAAGGATAAGACTAGGGAGGACGAAAATGACCTAAACGTTAATCCAATGACACAAATGAACTTATTGGATGCACAAGATTGGTCAAAAACCATAATTGCACATAAATAACCCTAGAGAGGACGAAAATGACCTAAATGTTAATCCAAAGACACAAATGTACTTATTGGATGCACAAGATTGGTTAAAAACCCTAATTGCACAAGGATAAGACTAGGGAGGACGAAAATGACCTAAATGTTAATCCAATGACACAAATGAACTTATTGGATGCACAAGATTGGTTAAAAACCCTAATTGCACAAGGATAAGACTAGGGAGGACGAAAATGATCTAAAAGTTAATCCAATGACACAAATGAACTTATTGGAAGCACAAGATTGGTCAAAAACCATAATTGCACATAAATAACCCTAGAGAGGACGAAAATGACCTAAATGTTAATCCAAAGACACAAATGTACTTATTGGATGCACAAGATTGGTTAAAAACCCTAATTGCACAAGGATAAGACTAGGGAGGACGAAAATGACCTAAATGTTAATCCAATGACACAAATGAACTTATTGGATGCACAAGATTGGTTAAAAACCCTAATTGCACAAGGATAAGACATGGGAGGACGAAAATGACCTAAACGTTAATCCAATGACACAAATGAACTTATTGGATGCAGTAGATTGGTTAAAAATACTAATTGCACATAAATAACCCTAGAGAGGACGAAAATGACCTAAATGTTAATCCAATGACACAAATGAACTTATTGGATGCAAAAGATTGGTTAAAAACCCTAATTGCAAAAGGATAAGATTAGGGAGGACGAAAATGACCTAAATGTTAATCCAATGACACAAATGAACTTATTGGATGGACAAGATTGGTTAAAAACACTAATTGCACATAAATAACCCTAGAGAGGACGAAAATGACCTAAATGTTAATCCTATGACACAAATGAACTTATTGGATGCAAAAGATTGGTTAAAAACCCTAATTGCACATAAATAAGGCTACAGACGACAAAAATGACCTAAATGTTCGTCCAATGACACAAATGAACTTTTTGGTTGTATAAGATTGGTTAAAAACACAAATTGGACAAGAATAAGCCTAGAGAGGATGAAAATGACCTAAATGTTAATCCAATGACACAAATGAACTTATTGGATGCACAAGATTGGTTAAAAACCCTAATTGCACAAAAAAAAAGGCTACGGAGGACGAAAATGACCTAAATATTAATCCAATGACACAAATGAACTTATTGGATGCACAAGATTGGTTAAAAACCATAATTGCACATAAATAACCCTAGAGAGGACGAAAATGACCGAAATGTTAATCCAATGACACAAATGTACTTATTGGATGCACAAGATTGGTTAAAAACCCTAATTGCACAAGGATAAGACAAGGGAGGACGAAAATGACCTAAATGTTCATCGAATGACACAAATGAACTTATTGGATGCACAAGATTGGTTAAAAACCCTAATTGCACAAGGATAAGACTAGGGAGGACTAAAATGACCTAAACGTTAATCCAATGACACAATTGAACTTATTGGATGCACAAGATTGGTTAAAAACACTAATTGCACATAAATAACCCTAGAGAGGACGAAAATGACCTAAATGTTAATCTAATGACACAAATGAACTTATTGGATGCAAAAGATTGGTTAAAAACCCTAATTGCACAAGGATAAGACTAGGGAGGACGAAAATTACCTAAATGTTAATCCAATGACACAAATGAACTTTTGGATGCACAAGATTGGTTAAAAACACTAATTGCTCACAAATAACCCTAGAGAGGACGAAAATGACCTAAATGTTAATCCAATGACACAAATGAACTTATTGGATGCAAAAGATTGGTTAAAAACCCTAATTGCACATAAATAAGGCTACAAAGGACAAAAATGACCTAAATGTTCGTCCAACGACACAAATGAACTTTTTGGTTGCAGAAGATTGGTTAAAAACCCAAATTGGACAAGAATAAGCCTCGGGAGGACGAAAATGACCTAAATGTTAATCCAATGACACAAATGAACTTATTGGATGCACAAGATTGGTTAAAAACCATAATTGCACATAAATAAGGCTACGGAGAACAAAAATGACCTAAATGTTAATCCAATGACACAAATGAACTTTTTGGTTGCAGAAGATTGGTTAAAAACCCTAATTGGAAAAGAATAAGCCTAGGGAGGACGAAAATGACCTAAATGTTATTCCAATGACAAAAATGAACTTATTGGATGCACAAGAATTGTTAAAAACCCTAATTGGACAAGATTAAGCCTAGGGATGACGAAAATGACCTAAAAATGTTAATCCAATGACACAAATGAACTTATTGGAGGCACAAGATTGGTTAAAAACCCTAATTGGACAAGAATAAGCCTAGGGAGCACGAAAATGACCTAAATGTTAATCCAATGACACAAATGAACTTATTGGATGCACAAGATTGGTTAAAAAGCCTAATTGCACATAAATAAGGCTACGGAGGACGAAAATGACCTAAATGTTAGTCCAATGACACAAATGAACTTATTGGATGCACAAGATTGGTTAAAAACCCTAATTGGAAAAGAATAAGCCTAGGGACGACGAAAATGACTTAAATGTTAATCCAATGACACAAATGAACTTATTGGACGCACAAGATTGGTTAAAATCCTAATGGGACAAGAATAAGCCTAGGGAGGACGAAAATTACCTAAATGTTAATCCAATGACACAAATGAACTTATTGGATGCACAAGATTGGTTAAAAACCCTAATTGGAAAAGAATAAGCCTCAGGAAGACGAAAATGACTTAAATGTTAATCCAATGACACAAATGAACTTATCGGAGGCACAAGATTGGTTAAAAACCCTAATTGCACAAGAATAAGCCTTGGGAGGACGAAAATGACCTAATTGTTAATCCAATGACACAAATTAACTTATTCGATGCACAAGATTGGTTAAAAACCCTAATTGCACATAAATAACCCTAGAGACGACGAAAATGACATAAATGTTAATCCAATGACACAAATGAACTTATTGGATGCACAAGATTGGTTAAAAACCCTAATTGCACATAAATAAGGACAAGAATATGCCTAGGGAGGACGAAAATGACCTAAATGTTAATCCAATGACACAAATGAACTTATTGGATGCACAAGATTCGTTAAAAACCATAATTGCACATAAATAACCCTAAAGAAGACGAAAATGACCTAAATGTTAATCCAAAGACACAAATATACTTATTGGATGCACAAGATTGGTTAAAAACCCTAATTGCACAAGGATAAGACTAGGGAGGACGAAAATGACCTAACCGTTAATCCAATGACACAAATGAACTTATTGGATGCACAAGATTGGTTAAAAACACTAATTGCACATAAATAACCCTAGAGAGGACGAAAATGACCTAAATGTTAATTTAATGACACAAATGAACTTATTGGATGCACAAGATTGGTTAAAAACCCTAATTGCACATAAATAAGGCTACGAAAGACAAAAATGACGTAAATGTTCATCCAGTGACACAAATGAACTTTTTGGTTGCAGAAGATTGGTTAAAAACCCTAATTGGACAAGAATAAGGCTTGGGAGGACAAAAATGACCTAAATGTTAATCCAATGACACAAATGAACTTATTGGATGCACAAGATTGGTTAAAAACCCTAATTGCACATAAATAAGGCTACGGAGGAAAAAAATGACCTAAATGTTCATCCATTGACACAAATGAACTTTTTGGTTGCAGAAGATTGGTTAAAAACCCTAATTGGACAAAAATAAGCCTTAAGAGGACAAAAATGACCTTAATGTTAATCCAATGATACAAATGAACTTATTGGATGCACAAGATTGGTTAAAAACCCTAACTGCACAAAAATAAGGCTACGGAGGACAAAAATGACCTAAAAGTTCGTCCAATGACACAAATGAACTTTTTGGTTGCAGAAGATTGGTTAAAAACCCTAATTGGACAAGAATAACCCTAGAGAGGATGAATATGACCTAAATGTTAATCCAATGACACAAATGAACTTATTGGATGCACAAGATTGGTTAATAACCCTAATTGCACATAAATAAGGCTTCGGAGGACAAAAATGACCTAAATGTTCATCCAATGACACAAATGAACTTTTTTGTTGCAGAAGATTGGTTAAAAACCCTAATTGGAAAAGAATAAGCCTAGGGAGGACGAAAATGACCTAAATGTTAATTCAATGACACAAACGAACTTATTGGATGCACAAGAATTGTTAAAAACACTAATTGGACAAGAATAAGCCTAGGGATGACGAAAATGAACTAAAAATGTTAATCCAATGACACAAATGATGTTATCGGAGGCACAAGATTGGTTAAAAACCCTAATTGCACATAAATAACCCAAGAGAGGACGAAAATGACCTAAATGTTAATCCAATGACACAAATGAACTTATTGGAAGCACAAGATTGGTTAAAAACACTAATTGCACATAAATAACCCTAGAGAGGACGAAAATGACCTAAATGTTAATCCAATGACACAAATGAACTTATTGGATGCAAAAGATTGGTTAAAAACCCTAATTGCACAAGGATAAGACTAGGGAGGACGAAAATTACCTAAATGTTAATCCAATGAGACAAATGAACTTATTGGATGCACAAGATTGGTTAAAAACACTAATTGCACATAAATAACCCTAGAGAGGACGAAAATGACCTAAATGTTAATCCAATGACACAAATGAACTTATTGGATGCAAAAGATTGGTTAAAAACCCTAATTGCACATAAATATGGCTACAGACGACAAAAATGACATAAATGTTCGTCCAACGACACAAATGAACTTTTTGGTTGCAGAAGATTGGTTAAAAACCCAAATTGGACAAGAATAAGCCTAGAGAGGATGAAAATGACCTAAATGTTAATCCAATGACACAAATGAACTTATTGGATGCACAAGATTGGTTAAAAACCCTAATTGCACATAAAAAAGGCTACGAAGGACAAAAATGACCTAAATGTTAATCCAATGATACAAATAAACTTATTGAATGCACAAGATTGGTTAAAAACCCTAATTGCACATAAATAACCCTAGAGAGGACGAAAATGGCCTAAATGTTAATCCAATGACACAAATGAACTTATTGGAGGCACAAGATTGGTTAAAAACCCTAATTGTAAATAAATAACCCTAGGGACGACGAAAATGACCTAAATGTTAATCCAATGACACAAATGAACTTATAGGATGCACAAGATTGGTTAAAAACCCTAATTGCACATAAATAACCCTAGAGAGGATGAAAATGACCTAAATGTTAATCCAATGACACAAATGAACTTATTGGATGCACAAGATTGGTTAAAAATCCTAATGGGACAAGAATAAGCCTAGGGAGGACGAAAATTACCTAAATGTTAATCCAATGACACAAATGAACTTATTGGATGCACAAGATTGGTTAAAAACCCTAATTGTAAATAAATAACCCTAGGGAGGACGAAAATGACCTAAATGTTAATTCAATGACCCAAATGAACTTATTCAATGCACAAAATTGGTTAAACCCCTAATTGCACATCAATAACCCTAGAGACGACGAAAATGACCTAAATGTTAATCCAATGACACAAATGAACTTATTGGATGCACAAGATTGGTTAAAAACCCTAATTGAACATAAATAAGGCTACAGAGGGCGAAAACGACCTAAATGTTAGTCCAATGACACAAATGAACTTATTGGATGCACAAGATTGGTTAAAAACCCTAATTGCACAGAAATAAGGACAAGAATATGCCTAGGGAGGACGAAAATGACCAAAATGTTAATCCAATGACACAAATGAACTTATTGGATGCACAAGATTGGTTAAAAACCATTATTGCACAGAAATAACCCTAGAGAGGACAAAAATGACCTAAATGTTAATCCAAAGACACAAATGTACTTATTGGATGCACAAGATTGGTTAAAAACCCTAATTGCACAAGGATAAGACTAGGGAGGACGAAAATGACCTAAATGTTAATCCAATGACACAAATGAACTTATTGGATGCACAAGATTGGTTAAAAACCTTAATTGCACAAGGATAAGACTAGGGAGGACGAAAATGATCTAAACGTTAATCCAATGACACAAATGAACTTATTGGAAGCACAAGATTGGTTAAAAACACTAATTGCACATAAATAACCCTAGAGAGGACGAAAATGACCTAAATGTTAATCCAATGACACAAATGAACTTATTGGATGCAAAAGATTGGTTAAAAACCCTAATTGCACAAGGATAAGACTAGGGAGGACGAAAATTACCTAAATGTTAATCCAATGACACAAATGAACTTATTCGATGCACAAGATTGGTTAAAAACACTAATTGCACATAAATAACCCTAGAGAGGACGAAAATGACCTAAATGTTAATCCAATGACACAAATGAACTTATTGGATGCAAAAGATTGGTTAAAAACCCTAATTGCACATAAATAAGGCTACATACGACAAAAATGACCTAAATGTTCGTCCAATGACACAAATGAACTTTTTGGTTGCAGAAGATTGGTTAAAAACCCAAATTGGACAAGAATAAGCCTAGAGAGGATGAAAATGACCTAAATGTTAATCCAATGACACAAATGAACTTATTGGATGCACAAGATTGGTTAAAAACCCTAATTGCACATAAAAAAGGCTACGGAGGACAAAAATGACCTAAATGTTAATCCAATGACACAAATGAACTTTTTGGTTGCAGAAGATTGGTTAAAAACCCAAATTGGACAAGAATAAGCCTAGGGAGGACCAAAATGACCTAAATGTTAATCCAATGACACAAATGAACTTATTGGATGCACAAGATTGGTTAAAAACCATAATTGCACATAAATAAGGCTACGGAGGACAAAAATGACCTAAATGTTAATCCAATGACACAAATGAACTTTTTGGTTGCAGAAAAATTGTTAAAAACCCTAATTGGAGAAGATTAAGCCTAGGGATGACGAAAATGACCTAAAAATGTTAATCCAATGACACAAATGAACTTATTGGATGCACAAGATTGGTTAAAAACCCTAATTGCACAAGGATAAGACTAGGGAGGACGAAAATGACCTAAACGTTAATCCAATGACACAAATGAACTTATTGGATGCACAAGATTGGTCAAAAACCATAATTGCACATAAATAACCCTAGAGAGGACGAAAATGACCTAAATGTTAATCCAAAGACACAAATGTACTTATTGGATGCACAAGATTGATTAAAAACCCTAATTGCACAAGGATAAGACTAGGGAGGACGAAAATGACCTAAATGTTAATCCCATGACACAAATGAACTTATTGGATGCACAAGATTGGTTAAAAACCCTAATTGCACAAGGATAAGACTAGGGAGGACGAAAATGACCTAAACGTTAATCCAATGACACAAATGAACTTATTGGATGCAGTAGATTGGTTAAAAATACTAATTGCACATAAATAACCCTAGAGAGGACGAAAATGACCTAAATGTTAATCCAATGACACAAATGAACTTATTGGATGGACAAGATTGGTTAAAAACACTAATTGCACATAAATAACCCTAGAGAGGATGAAAATGACCTAAATGTTAATCCTATGACACAAATGAACTTATTGGATGCAAAAGATTGGTTAAAAACCCTAATTGCACATAAATAAGGCTACAGACGACAAAAATGACCTAAATGTTCGTCCAATGACACAAATGAACTTTTTGGTTGTATAAGATTGGTTAAAAACCCAAATTGGACAAGAATAAGCCTAGAGAGGATGAAAATGACCTAAATGTTAATCCAATGACACAAATGAACTTATTGGATGCACAAGATTGGTTAAAAACCCTAATTGCACAAAAAAAAAGGCTACGGAGGACGAAAATGACCTAAATATTAATCCAATGACACAAATGAACTTATTGGATGCACAAGATTGGTTAAAAACCATAATTGCACATAAATAACCCTAGAGAGGACGAAAATGACCGAAATGTTAATCCAATGACACAAATGTACTTATTGGATGCAAAAGATTGGTTAAAAACCCTAATTGCACATAAATAAGGCTACAAAGGACAAAAATGACCTAAATGTTCGTCCAATGACACAAATGAACTTTTTGGTTGCAGAAGATTGGTTAAAAACCCAAATTGGACAAGAATAAGCCTCGGGAGGACTAAAATGACCTAAACGTTAATCCAATGACACAATTGAACTTATTGGATGCACAAGATTAATTAAAAACACTAATTGCACATAAATAACCCTAGAGAGGACGAAAATGACCTAACTGTTAATCTAATGACACAAATGAACTTATTGGATGCAAAAGATTGGTTAAAAACCCTAATTGCACAAGGATAAGACTAGGGAGGACGAAAATGACCTAAATGTTAATCCAATGACACAAATGAACTTTTGGATGCACAAGATTGGTTAAAAACACTAATTGCACATAAATAACCCTAGAGAGGACGAAAATGACCTAAATGTTAATCGAATGACACAAATGAACTTATTGGATGCAAAAGATTGGTTAAAAACCCTAATTGCACATAAATAAGGCTACAAAGGACAAAAATGACCTAAATGTTCGTCCAATGACACAAATGAACTTTTTGGTTGCAGAAGATTGGTTAAAAACCCAAATTGGACAAGAATAAGCCTCGGGAGGACGAAAATGACCTAAATGTTAATCCAATGACACAAATGAACTTATTGGATGCACAAGATTGGTTAAAAACCATAATTGCACATAAATAAGGCTACGGAGAACAAAAATGACCTAAATGTTAATCCAATGACACAAATGAACTTTTTGGTTGCAGAAGATTGGTTAAAAACCCTAATTGGAAAAGAATAAGCCTAGGGAGGACGAAAATGACCTAAATGTTATTCCAATGACAAAAATGAACTTATTGGATGCACAAGAATTGTTAAAAACCCTAATTGGACAAGATTAAGCCTAGGGATGACGAAAATGACCTAAAAATGTTAATCCAATGACACAAATGAACTTATCGGAGGCACAAGAGTGGTTAAAAACCCTAATTGGACAAGAATAAGCCTAGGGAGGACGAAAATGACCTAAATGTTAATCCAATGACACAAATGAACTTATTGGATGCACAAGATTGGTTAAAAAGCCTAATTGCACATAAATAAGGCTACGGAGGACGAAAATGACCTAAATGTTAATCCAATGACACAAATGAACTTATTGGATGCACAAGATTGGTTAAAAACCCTAATTGGAAAAGAATAAGCCTAGGGACGACGAAAATGACTTAAATGTTAATCCAATGACACAAATGAACTTATTGGACGCACAAGATTGGTTAAAATCCTAATGGGACAAGAATAAGCCTAGGGAGGACGAAAATTACCTAAATGTTAATCCAATGACACAAATGAACTTATTGGATGCACAAGATTGGTTAAAAACCCTAATTGGAAAAGAATAAGCCTCAGGAAGACGAAAATGACTTAAATGTTAATCCAATGACACAAATGAACTTATCGGAGGCACAAGATTGGTTAAAAACCCTAATTGCACAAGAATAAGCCTTGGGAGGACGAAAATGACCTAATTGTTAATCCAATGACACAAATTAACTTATTCGATGCACAAGATTGGTTAAAAACCCTAATTGCACATAAATAACCCTAGAGACGACGAAAATGACATAAATGTTAATCCAATGACACAAATGAACTTATTGGATGCACAAGATTGGTTAAAAACCCTAATTGCACATAAATAAGGACAAGAATATGCCTAGGGAGGACGAAAATGACCTAAATGTTAATCCAATGACACAAATGAACTTATTGGATGCACAAGATTCGTTAAAAACCATAATTGCACATAAATAACCCTAAAGAAGACGAAAATGACCTAAATGTTAATCCAAAGACACAAATATACTTATTGGATGCACAAGATTGGTTAAAAACCCTAATTGCACAAGGATAAGACTAGGGAGGACGAAAATGACCTAACCGTTAATCCAATGACACAAATGAACTTATTGGATGCACAAGATTGGTTAAAAACACTAATTGCACATAAATAACCCTAGAGAGGACGAAAATGACCTAAATGTTAATTTAATGACACAAATGAACTTATTGGATGCACAAGATTGGTTAAAAACCCTAATTGCACATAAATAAGGCTACGAAAGACAAAAATGACGTAAATGTTCATCCAGTGACACAAATGAACTTTTTGGTTGCAGAAGATTGGTTAAAAACCCTAATTGGACAAGAATAAGGCTTGGGAGGACAAAAATGACCTAAATGTTAATCCAATGACACAAATGAACTTATTGGATGCACAAGATTGGTTAAAAACCCTAATTGCACATAAATAAGGCTACGGAGGAAAAAAATGACCTAAATGTTCATCCATTGACACAAATGAACTTTTTGGTTGCAGAAGATTGGTTAAAAACCCTAATTGGACAAAAATAAGCCTTAAGAGGACAAAAATGACCTTAATGTTAATCCAATGATACAAATGAACTTATTGGATGCACAAGATTGGTTAAAAACCCTAACTGCACAAAAATAAGGCTACGGAGGACAAAAATGACCTAAAAGTTCGTCCAATGACACAAATGAACTTTTTGGTTGCAGAAGATTGGTTAAAAACCCTAATTGGACAAGAATAACCCTAGAGAGGATGAATATGACCTAAATGTTAATCCAATGACACAAATGAACTTATTGGATGCACAAGATTGGTTAATAACCCTAATTGCACATAAATAAGGCTTCGGAGGACAAAAATGACCTAAATGTTCATCCAATGACACAAATGAACTTTTTGGTTGCAGAAGATTGGTTAAAAACCCTAATTGGAAAAGAATAAGCCTAGGGAGGACGAAAATGACCTAAATGTTAATTCAATGACACAAACGAACTTATTGGATGCACAAGAATTGTTAAAAACACTAATTGGACAAGAATAAGCCTAGGGATGACGAAAATGAACTAAAAATGTTAATCCAATGACACAAATGATGTTATCGGAGGCACAAGATTGGTTAAAAACCCTAATTGCACATAAATAACCCAAGAGAGGACGAAAATGACCTAAATGTTAATCCAATGACACAAATGAACTTATTGGATGCACAAGATTGGTTAAAAACCCTAATTGCACAAGGATAAGACTAGGGAGGACGAAAATGACCTAAACGTTAATCCAATGACACAAATGAACTTATTGGAAGCACAAGATTGGTTAAAAACACTAATTGCACATAAATAACCCTAGAGAGGACGAAAATGACCTAAATGTTAATCCAATGACACAAATGAACTTATTGGATGCAAAAGATTGGTTAAAAACCCTAATTGCACAAGGATAAGACTAGGGAGGACGAAAATTACCTAAATGTTAATCCAATGAGACAAATGAACTTATTGGATGCACAAGATTGGTTAAAAACACTAATTGCACATAAATAATTCTAGAGAGGACGAAAATGACCTAAATGTTAATCCAATGACACAAATGAACTTATTGGATGCAAAAGATTGGTTAAAAACCCTAATTGCACATAAATAAGGCTACAGACGACAAAAATGACATAAATGTTCGTCCAATGACACAAATGAACTTTTTGGTTGCAGAAGATTGGTTAAAAACCCAAATTGGACAAGAATAAGCCTAGAGAGGATGAAAATGACCTAAATGTTAATCCAATGACACAAATGAACTTATTGGATGCACAAGATTGGTTAAAAACCCTAATTGCACATAAAAAAGGCTACGAAGGACAAAAATGACCTAAATGTTAATCCAATGATACAAATAAACTTATTGAATGCACAAGATTGGTTAAAAACCCTAATTGCACATAAATAACCCTAGAGAGGACGAAAATGGCCTAAATGTTAATCCAATGACACAAATGAACTTATTGGAGGCACAAGATTGGTTAAAAACCCTAATTGTAAATAAATAACCCTAGGGACGACGAAAATGACCTAAATGTTAATCCAATGACACAAATGAACTTATAGGATGCACAAGATTGGTTAAAAACCCTAATTGCACATAAATAACCCTAGAGAGGACGAAAATGACCTAAATGTTAATCCAATGACACAAATGAACTTATTGGATGCACAAGATTGGTTAAAAACCCTAATTGCCCATAAATAATCCTAGGGAAGACGAAAATGACCTAAATGTTAATCCAATGACACAAATGAACTTATTGGATGCACAAGATTGGTTAAAAACCCTAATTGCACATAAATAACCCTAGAGAGGACGAAAATGACCTAAATGTTAATCCAATGAGACAAATGAACTTATTGGATGCACAAGATTGGTTAAAAACCCTAATTGCACATAAATAAGGCTACGGAGGACAAAAATGACCTAAATGTTCATCCAATGACACAAATGAACTTTTTGGTTGCAGAAGATTGGTTAAAAACCCTAATTGGAAAAGAATAAGCCTAGGGAGGACGAAAATGACATAATTGTTAATCCAATGATACAAATGAACTTATTGGATGCACAACAGTTGTTAAAAACCCTAATTGGACAAGAATAAGCCTAGGGAGGACGAAAATGACCTAAATGTTAATCCAATGACACAAATGAACTTATTGGATGCACAAGATTGGTTAAAAACCCTAATTGCACATAAATAAGGCTACGGAGGACGAAAATGACCTAAATGTTAATCCAATGACACAAATGAACTTATTGGATGCACAAGATTGGTTAAAAACCCTAATTGGAAAAGAATAAGCCTAGGGACGACGAAAATGACTTAAATGTTAATCCAATGACACAAATGAACTTATTGGACGCACAAGATTGGTTAAAATCCTAATGGGACAAGAATAAGCCTAGGGAGGACGAAAATTACCTAAATGTTAATCCAATGACACAAATGAACTTATTGGATGCACAAGATTGGTTAAAAACCCTAATTGGAAAAGAATAAGCCTCAGGAAGACGAAAATGACTTAAATGTTAATCCAATGACACAAATGAACTTATCGGAGGCACAAGATTGGTTAAAAACCCTAATTGCACAAGAATAAGCCTTGGGAGGACGAAAATGACCTAATTGTTAATCCAATGACACAAATTAACTTATTCGATGCACAAGATTGGTTAAAAACCCTAATTGCACATAAATAACCCTAGAGACGACGAAAATGACATAAATGTTAATCCAATGACACAAATGAACTTATTGGATGCACAAGATTGGTTAAAACCCCTAATTGCACATAAATAAGGACAAGAATATGCCTAGGGAGGACGAAAATGACCTAAATGTTAATCCAATGACACAAATGAACTTATTGGATGCACAAGATTCGTTAAAAACCATAATTGCACATAAATAACCCTAAAGAAGACGAAAATGACCTAAATGTTAATCCAAAGACACAAATATACTTATTGGATGCACAAGATTGGTTAAAAACCCTAATTGCACAAGGATAAGACTAGGGAGGACGAAAATGACCTAAATGTTAATCCAATGACACAAATGAACTTATTGGATGCATAAGATTGGTTAAAAACCCTAATTGCACAAGGATAAGACTAGGGAGGACGAAAATGACCTAACCGTTAATCCAATGACACAAATGAACTTATTGGATGCACAAGATTGGTTAAAAACACTAATTGCACATAAATAACCCTAGAGAGGACGAAAATGACCTAAATGTTAATTTAATGACACAAATGAACTTATTGGATGCACAAGATTGGTTAAAAACCCTAATTGCACATAAATAAGGCTACGAAAGACAAAAATGACGTAAATGTTCATCCAGTGACACAAATGAACTTTTTGGTTGCAGATAATTGGTTAAAAACCCTAATTGGACAAGAATAAGGCTTGGGAGGACAAAAATGACCTAAATGTTAATCCAATGACACAAATGAACTTATTGGATGCACAAGATTGGTTAAAAACCCTAATTGCACATAAATAAGGCTACGAAGGACAAAAATGACCTAAATGTTCATCCATTGACACAAATGAACTTTTTGGTTGCAGAAGATTGGTTAAAAACCTTAATTGGACAAAAATAAGCCTTAAGAGGACGAAAATGACCTTAATGTTAATCCAATGATACAAATGAACTTATTGGATGCACAAGATTGGTTAAAAACCCTAACTGCACAAAAATAAGGCTACGGAGGACAAAAATGACCTATAAGTTCGTCCAATGACACAAATGAACTTTTTGGTTGCAGAAGATTGGTTAAAAACCCTAATTGGACAAGAATAACCCTAGAGAGGATGAATATGACCTAAATGTTAATCCAATGACACAAATGAACTTATTGGATGCACAAGATTGGTTAATAACCCTAATTGCACATAAATAAGGCTTCGGAGGACAAAAATGACCTAAATGTTCATCCAATGACACAAATGAACTTTTTGGTTGCAGAAGATTGGTTAAAAACCCTAATTGGAAAAGAATAAGCCTAGGGAGAACGAAAATGACCTAAATGTTAATTCAATGACACAATTGAACTTATTGGATGCACAAGAATTGTTAAAAACACTAATTCGACAAGAATAAGCCTAGGGATGACGAAAATGAACTAAAAATGTTAATCCAATGACACAAATGATGTTATCGGAGGCACAAGATTGGTTAAAAACCCTAATTGCACATAAATAACCCAAGAGAGGACGAAATTGACCTAAATGTTAATCCAATGACACAAATGAACTTATTGGATGCACAAGATTGGTTAAAAACCCTAATTGGATAAGAATAAGTCTAGTGAGAACAAAAATGACCTAAATGTTAATCCAATGACACAAATGAACTTATTGGATGCACAAGATTGGTTAAAAACCCTAATTGCACATAAATAACCATAGAGAGGACGAAAATGACCTAAATGTTAATCCAATTACACAAATGAACTTATTGGATGCACAAGATTGGTTAAAAACCCTAATTGCACATAAATAAGGCTACGGAGGACGAAAATGACCTAAATGTTAATCCAATGACACAAATGAACTTATTTGATGCACAAGATTGGTTAAAAATCCTAATTTGACAAGAATAAGCCTAGGGACGACGAAATTGACTTAAATGTTAATCCATTGACAGAAATGAACTTATTGGACGCAGAAGATTCGTTAAAAATCCTAATGGGACAAGAATAAGCCTAGGGAGGACGAAAATGACCTAAATGTTAATCCAATGACACAAATGAACTTATTGGATGCACAAGTTTGGTTAAAATCCCTAATTGCAAATAAATAACCCTAGGGAGGACGAAAATGACCTAAATGTTAATCCAATGAAACAAATGAACTTATTGGATGCACAAGATTGGTTAAAAACCCTAATTGCACATAAATAAGGCTACGGAGGACGAAAATGACCTAAATGTTCATCCAATGACACAAATGAACTTATTGGATGGACAAGATTTGTTAAAAACCCTAATTGCACAAGAATAAACCTAGGGAGGACGAAAATGACCTAAATGTTAATCCAATGACACAAATGAACTTATTGGATGCACAAGATTGGTTAAAAACCTTAATTGGACAAGAATAAGCCTTTGGAAGACGAAAATGACCTAGATATTAATCCAATGACACAAATGAACTTATTGGATGCACAAGATTGGTTAAAAACCGTAATTGCACATAAATAACCCTAGAGAGGACGAAAATGACCTAAATGTTAATCCAAAGACACAAATGTACTTATTGGATGCACAAGATTGGTTAAAAACCCTAATTGGACAAGAATTAGCCTAGGGAGGACAAAAATGACCTAAATGTTAATCCAATGACACAAATGAACTTATTGGATGCACAAGATTGGTTAAAAACCCTAATTGCACATAAATAAGGCTACGGAGGACAAAAATGACCTAAATGTTCGTCCAATGACACAAATGAACTTTTTGGTTGCGGAAGACTGGTTAAAAACCCTAATTGGACAAAAATAACCCTAGAGAGGACGAAAATGACCTAAATGTTAATCAAATGACACAAATGAGCTTATTGGATGGACAAGATTGGTTAAAAACCCTAATTGGATAAGAATAAGTCTAGGGAGGACAAAAATGACCTAAATGTTAATCCAATGACACAAATGAACTTATTGGATGCACAAGATTGGTTAAAAACCCTAATTGCACATAAATAAGGCTACGGAGGACAAAAATGACCTAAATGTTCGTCCAATGACACAAATGAACTTATTGGATGCACAAGATTGGTTAAAAACCCTAATTGCACATAAATAAGGCTACGGAGGACGAAAATGACCTAAATGTTCATCCAATGACACAAATGAACTTATTGGATGGACAAGATTTGTTAAAAACCCTAATTGCACAAGAATAAACCTAGGGAGGACGAAAATGACCTAAATGTTAATCCAATGACACAAATGAACTTATTGGATGCACAAGATTGGTTAAAAACCTTAATTGGACAAGAATAATCCTTGGGAGGACGAAAATGACCTAGATATTAATCCAATGACACAAATGAACTTATTGGATCCACAAGATTGGTTAAAAATCATAATTGCACATAAATAACCCTAGAGAGGACGAAAATGACCTAAATGTTAATTCAAAGACACAAATGTACTTATTGGATGCACAAGATTGGTTAAAAACCCTAATTGGACAAGAATTAGCCTAGGGAGGACGAAAATGACCTAAATGTTAATCCAATGACACAAATGAACTTATTGGATGCACAAGATTGGTTAAAAACCCTAATTGCACATAAATAAGGCTACGGAGGACAAAAATGACCTAAATGTTCATCCAATGACACAAATGAACTTTTTGGTTGCAGAAGATTGGTTAAAAACCCTAATTGGACAAGAATAAGCCTAGGGATGACGAAAATGACCTAAAAATGTTAATCCAAAGACACAAATGTACTTATTGGATGCTCAAGATTGGTTAAAAACCCTAATTGGACAAGAATTAGCCTAGGGAGGACAAAAATGACCTAAATGTTAATCCAATGACACAAATGAACTTATTGGATGCACAAGATTGGTTAAAAACCCTAATTGCACATAAATAAGGCTACGGAGGACAAAAACGACCTAAATGTTCGTCCAATGACACAAATGAACTTTTTGGTTGCAGAAGATTAGTTAAAAACCCTAATTGGACAAAAATAACCCTAGAGAGGACGAAAATGACCTAAATGTTAATCCAATGACACAAATGAACTTATTGGATGGACAAGATTGGTTAAAAACCCTAATTGGATAAGAATCAGTCTAGGGAGGACAAAAATGACCTAAATGTTAATCCAATGACACAAATGAACTTATTGGATGCACAAGATTGGTTAAAAACCCTAATTGCACATAAATAAGGCTACGGAGGACAAAAATGACCTAAATGTTCGTCCAATGACACAAATGAACTTATTGGATGCACAAGATTGGTTAAAAACCCTAATTGCACATAAATAAGGCTACGGAGGACGAAAATGAC
>JBBPBR010000008.1:24813754-24875883 GCA_037974775.1 Cicer pinnatifidum | reverse complement strand
AGGGAGGACGAAAATGACCTAAATGTTAATCCAATGACACAAATGAACTTATTGGATGCACAAGATTGGTTAAAAACCTTAATTGGACAAGAATAATCCTTGGGAGGACGAAAATGACCTAGATATTAATCCAATGACACAAATGAACTTATTGGATCCACAAGATTGGTTAAAAATCATAATTGCACATAAATAACCCTAGAGAGGACGAAAATGACCTAAATGTTAATCCAAAGACACAAATGTACTTATTGGATGCACAAGATTGGTTAAAAACCCTAATTGGACAAGAATTAGCCTAGGGAGGACGAAAATGACCTAAATGTTAATCCAATGACACAAATGAACTTTTTGGTTGCAGAAGATTGGTTAAAAACCCTAATTGGACAAAAATAACCCTAGAGAGGACGAAAATGACCTAAATGTTAATCCAATGACACAAATGAACTTATTGGATGGACAAGATTGGTTAAAAACCCTAATTGGATAAGAATAAGTCTAGGGAGGACAAAAATGACCTAAATGTTAATCCAATGACACAAATGAACTTATTGGATGCACAAGATTGGTTAAAAACCCTAATTGCACATAAATAAGGCTACGGAGGACAAAAATGACCTAAATGTTCGTCCAATGACACAAATGAACTTATTGGATGCACAAGATTGGTTAAAAACCCTAATTGCACATAAATAAGGCTACGGAGGACGAAAATGACTTAAATGTTCATCCAATGACACAAATGAACTTATTGGATGGACAAGATTTGTTAAAAACCCTAATTGCACAAGAATAAAACAGGGAGGACGAAAATGACCTAAATGTTAATCCAATGACACAAATGAACTTATTGGATGCACAAGATTGGTTAAAAACCTTAATTGGACAAGAATAATCCTTGGGAGGACGAAAATGACCTAGATATTAATCCAATGACACAAATGAACTTATTGGATCCACAAGATTGGTTAAAAATCATAATTGCACATAAATAACCCTAGAGAGGACGAAAATGACCTAAATGTTAATCCAAAGACACAAATGTACTTATTGGATGCACAAGATTGGTTAAAAACCCTAATTGGACAAGAATTAGCCTAGGGAGGACGAAAATGACCTAAATGTTAATCCAATGACACAAATGAAC
Organism: Cicer pinnatifidum; assembly: GCA_037974775.1. Taxonomy (NCBI): domain Eukaryota; kingdom Viridiplantae; phylum Streptophyta; class Magnoliopsida; order Fabales; family Fabaceae; genus Cicer; species Cicer pinnatifidum. The sequence continues at coordinate 24,874,736 of JBBPBR010000008.1, read as the reverse complement.
TTATTGGATGCACAAGATTGGTTAAAAACCCTAATTGCACATAAATAAGGCTACGGAGGACAAAAATGACCTAAATGTTCATCCAATGACACAAATGAACTTTTTGGTTGCAGAAGATTGGTTAAAAACCCTAATTGGAAAAGAATAAGCCTAGGGAGGACGAAAATGACCTAAATGTTAATTCAATGACACAAACGAACTTATTGGATGCACAAGAATTGTTAAAAACACTAATTGGACAAGAATAAGCCTAGGGATGACGAAAATGAACTAAAAATGTTAATCCAATGACACAAATGATGTTATCGGAGGCACAAGATTGGTTAAAAACCCTAATTGCACATAAATAACCCAAGAGAGGACGAAAATGACCTAAATGTTAATCCAATGACACAAATGAACTTATTGGATGCACAAGATTGGTTAAAAACCCTAATTGCACAAGGATAAGACTAGGGAGGACGAAAATGACCTAAACGTTAATCCAATGACACAAATGAACTTATTGGAAGCACAAGATTGGTTAAAAACACTAATTGCACATAAATAACCCTAGAGAGGACGAAAATGACCTAAATGTTAATCCAATGACACAAATGAACTTATTGGATGCAAAAGATTGGTTAAAAACCCTAATTGCACATAAATAAGGCTACATACGACAAAAATGACCTAAATGTTCGTCCAATGACACAAATGAACTTTTTGGTTGCAGAAGATTGGTTAAAAACCCAAATTGGACAAGAATAAGCCTAGAGAGGATGAAAATGACCTAAATGTTAATCCAATGACACAAATGAACTTATTGGATGCACAAGATTGGTTAAAAACCCTAATTGCACATAAAAAAGGCTACGAAGGACAAAAATGACCTAAATGTTAATCCAATGATACAAATAAACTTATTGAATGCACAAGATTGGTTAAAAACCCTAATTGCACATAAATAACCCTAGAGAGGACGAAAATGGCCTAAATGTTAATCCAATGACACAAATGAACTTATTGGAGGCACAAGATTGGTTAAAAACCCTAATTGTAAATAAATAACCCTAGGGACGACGAAAATGACCTAAATGTTAATCCAATGACACAAATGAACTTATAGGATGCACAAGATTGGTTAAAAACCCTAATTGCACATAAATAACCCTAGAGAGGACGAAAATGACCTAAATGTTAATCCAATGACACAAATGAACTTATTGGATGCACAAGATTGGTTAAAAACCCTAATTGCCCATAAATAATCCTAGGGAAGACGAAAATGACCTAAATGTTAATCCAATGACACAAATGAACTTATTGGATGCACAAGATTGGTTAAAAACCCTAATTGCACATAAATAACCCTAGAGAGGACGAAAATGACCTAAATGTTAATCCAATAACACAAATGAACTTATTGGATGCACAAGATTGGTTAAAAACCCTAATTGCACATAAATAAGCCTAGGGAGGACGAAAATGACCTAAATGTTAATCCAATGACACAAATGAACTTATTGGATGCACAAGATTGGTTAAAAACCCTAATTGGACAAGAATAAGCCTAGGGAGGACGAAAATGACCTTAATGTTAATCCATTGACACAAATGAACTTATTGGATGCCCAAGATTAGTTAAAAACCCTAATTGGACAAGAATAAGCTTAGGGAGGACGAAAATGACCTAATTGATCATCCAATGACACAAACACACCTATTGGATGCACAAGATTGGTTAAAAACCCTAATTGGACAAGAATAAGCCTAGGGAGGACGAAAATGACCTAATTGATCATCCAATGACACAAACACACCTATTGGATGCACAAGATTGGTTAAAAACCCTAATTGGACAAGAATATGCCTAGGGAGGACGAAAATGACCTAATTGATCATCCAATGACACAAACACACCTATTGGATGCACAAGATTGGTTAAAAACCCTAATTGGACAATAATATGCCTAGGGAGGACGAAAATGACCTAATTGATCATCCAATAACACAAACACACCTATTGGATGCACAAGATTGGTTAAAAACCCTAATTGGACAAGAATATGCCTAGGGAGGACGAAAATGACCTAATTGATCATCCAATGACACAAACACACCTATTGGATGCACAAGATTGGTTAAAAACCCTAATTGGACAAGAATATGCCTAGGGAGGACGAAAGTCACCTAAATATTAATTCAATGACACAAACAAACTTATTGGATGCACAAGATTGGTTAAAAACCCTAGTTGGACAAGAATAAGCATAGGGAGGACGAAAATGACCTAATTGATCATCCAATGACACAACCACACCTATAGGATGCACAAGATTGGTTAAAAACCCTAATTGGACAAGAATAAGCCTAGGGAGGACGAAAATGACCTAATTGATCATCCAATGACACAAACACACCTATTGGATGCACAAGATTGGTTAAAAACCCTAATTGGACAAGAATATGCCTAGGGAGGACGAAAATGACCTAATTGATCATCCAATGACACAAACACACCTATTGGATGCACAAGATTGGTTAAAAACCCTAATTGGACAAGAATCAGCCTAGGGAGGACGAAAATAACCTAATTGATCATCCAATGACACATACACACCTATTGGATGCACAAGATTGGTTAAAAACCCTAATTGGACAAGAATAAGCCTAGGGAGGACGAAAATGACCTAATTGATCATCCAATGACACAAACACACCTATTGGATGCACAAGATTGGTTAAAAACCCTAGTTGGACAAGAATATGCCTAGGGAGGACGAAAATGACCTAATTGATCATCCAAGGACACAAATGAACTTATTGGATGCACAAGATTGGTTAAAAACCCTAATTGGACAAGAATAAGCATAGAAAGGACGAAAATGACCAAATTGATCATCCAATGACACAAACACACCTATTGGATGCACAAGATTGGTTAAAAACCCTAATTGGACAAGAATATGCCTAGGGAGGACGAAAATGACCTAAATGTTAATCCAATGACACAAATGAACTTATTGGATGCACAAGATTGGTTAAAAACCCTAATGGGACAAGAATAAGCCTAGGAAGGACGAAAATGACCTAATTGATCATCCAATGACACAAACACACCTATTGGATGCACAAGATTGGTTAAAAACCCTAATTGGACAAGAATATGCCTAGGGAGGACGAAAATGACCTAAATATTAATTCAATGACACAAACAAAGTTATTGGATGCGCAAGATTGGTTAAAAACCCTAATTGGACAAGAATAAGCCTAGGGAGGACGTAAATAACCTAATTGATCATCCAATGACACAAATGAACGTATTGGATGCACAAGATTAGTTAAAAACCCTAATTGGACAAGAATATGCCTAGGGAGGACGAAAATAACCTAACTGATCATCCAATGACACAAACACACCTATTGGATGCACAAGATTGGTTAAAAACCCTAATTGGACAAGAATATGCCTAAGGAGGACGAAAATGACCTAATTGATCATCCAATGACACAAATGAACGTCTTGGATGCACAAGATTAGTTAAAAACCCTAATTGGACAAGAATATGCCTAGGGAGGACGAAAATAACCTAATTGATCATCCAATGACACAAACACACCTATTGGATGCACAAGATTGGTTAAAAACCCTAATTGGACAAGAATATGCTTAGGGAGGACGAAAATGACCTAAATGTAAATCCAATGACACAAATGAACTTATTGGATGCACAAGATTGGTTAAAAACCCTAATTGGACAAGAATAAGCCTAGGGAGGACGAAAATGACCTAAATGTTAATCCAATGACACAAATAAACTTATTGGATGCACAAGATTGGTTAAAAACCCTAATTGCACATAAATAACCCTAGAGAGGACGAAAATGACCTAAATGTTAATCCAATGACACAAATGAACTTATTGGATGCACAAAAATTGATAAAGACCCTAATTGGACAAGAATAAGCCTAGGGATGACGAAAATGACCTAAAAATGTTAATCCAATGACACATATGAACTTATCGGAGGCACAAGATTGGTTAAAAACCCTAATTGGACAAGAATAAGCCTAGGGAGGACGAAAATGACCTAAATGTTAATCCAATGACACAAATAAACTTATTGGATGCACAAGATTGGTTAAAAACCCTAATTGCACAAGAATAAGCCTAGGGAGGACAAAAATTACCTAACTGTTAATCCAATGACACAAATGAACTTATTGGATGCACAAGATTGGTTAAAAACCCTAATTGTAAATAAATAACCCTAGGGAGGACGAAAATGACCTAAATATTAGTCCAATGACACAAATGAACTTATTGGATGCACAAAATTGGTTGAAAACCCTAATTGTATATAAAAAATCCTATGGAGGACGAAAATAACCTAAATGTTAATCCAATGACACAAATGAAATTTCTGGATGCACAAGATTTGTAAAAACCCTAATTGCACAAGAATAAGCCTAGGCAGGACGAAAATGACCTAAATATTAATCCAATGACACAAATGAACTTATTGGCTGCACAAGATTGGTTAAAAACGCTAATTGCACATAAATAACCCTAGAGAGGACGAAAATGACCTAAATGTTAATCCAATGACACAAATGAACTTATTGGATGCACAAGATTGGTTAAAAACCCTAATTGCACATAAATAAGGCTACGGAGGAAGAAAATGACCTAAATGTTCATCCAATGACACAAATGAACTTTTTGGTTGCAGAAGATTGGTTAAAAACCCTAATTGGACAAGAATAACCCTAGAGAGGACGAAAATGACCTAAATGTTAATCCAATGACACAAATGAACTTATTGGATGCACAAGATTGGTTAAAAACCCTAATTGCACATAAATAAGGCTACGGAGGACAAAAATGACCTAAATGTTCATCCAATGACACAAATGAACTTTTTGGTTGCAGAAGATTGGTTAAAAACCCTAATTGGACAAGAATAAGCCTAGGGATGACGAAAATGACCTAAAAATGTTAATCCAATGACACAAATGAACTTATCGGAGGCACAAGATTGGTTAAAAATCCTAATTGGACAAGAATAAGCCTAGGGAGGACAAAAATGACCTAAATGTTAATCCAATGACACAAATGAACTTATTGGATGCACAAGATTGGTTAAAATCCCTAATTGCACATAAATAACCCTAGAGAGGACGAAAATGACCTAAATGTTAATCCAATAACACAAATGAACTTATTGGATGCACAAGATTGGTTAAAAACCCTAATTGCACATAAATAAGGCTACGGAGGACGAAAATGACCTAAATGTTAAGCCAATGACAAAAATGAACTTATTTGATGCCCAAGATTGGTTAATTCGACAAGAATAAGCCTAGGGACGACAAAATGACTTAAATGTTAATCCAATGACAGAAATGAACTTATTGGACGCACAAGATTGGTTAAAAATCCTACTGGGACAAGAATAAGCCTACGGAGAACGAAAATGACCTAAATGTTAATCCAATGACACAAATGAACTTATAGGATGCACAAGATTGGTTAAAAACCCTAATTACACATAAATAACCCTAGAGAGGACGAAAATGACCTAAATGTTAATCCAATTACACAAATGAACTTATTGGATGCACAAGATTGGTTAAAAACCCTAATTGCACATAAATAAGGCTACGGAGGACGAAAATGACCTAAATGTTAATCCAATGACACAAATAAACTTATTTGATGCACAAGATTGGTTAAAAACCCTAATTCGACAAGAATAAGCCTAGGGACGACGAAAATGACTTAAATGTTAATCCAATGACAGAAATGAACTTATTGGACGCACAAGATTGGTTAAAAATCCTAATGGGACAAGAATAAGCATAGGGAGGACGAAAATGACCTAAATGTTAATCCAATGACACAAATGAACTTATTGAATGCACATGTTTGGTTAAAAACCCTAATTGCAAATAAATAACCCTAGGGAGGACGAAAATGACCTAAATGTTAATCCAATGACACAAATGTACTTATTGGATGCACAAGATTGGTTAAAAACCCTAATTGCACATAAATAAGGCTACGGAGGACGAAAATGACCTAAATGTTCATCCAATAACACAAATGAACTTATTGGATGCACAAGATTTGTTAAAAACCCTAATTGCACAAGAATAAACCTAGGGAGGACGAAAATGACCTAAATGTTAATCCAATGACACAAATGAACTTATTGGATGCACAAGATTGGTTAAAAACCTTAATTGGACAAGAATAAGCCTTGGGAGGACGAAAATGACTTAGATATTAATCCAATGACACAAATGAACTTATTGGATGCACAAGATTGGTTAAAAACCATAATTGCACATAAATAACCCTAGAGAGGACGAAAATGACCTAAATGTTAATCCAAAGACACAAATGTACTTATTGGATGCACAAGATTCGTTAAAAACCCTAATTGGACAAGAATTAGCCTAGGGAGGACGAAAATGACCTAAATGTTAATCCAATGACACAAATGAACTTATTGGATGCACAAGATTGGTTAAAAACCCTAATTGCACATAAATAAGGCTACGGAGGACAAAAATGACCTAAATGTTCATCCAATGACACAAATGAACTTTTTGGTTGCAGAAGATTGGTTAAAAACCCTAATTGGACAAGAATAAGCCTAGGGATGACGAAAATGACCTAAAAATGTTAATCCAATGACACAAATGAACTTATCGGAGGCACAAGATTGGTTAAAAATCCTAATTGGACAAGAATAAGCCTAGGGAGGACAAAAATGACCTAAATGTTAATCCAATGACACAAATGAACTTATTGGATGCACAAGATTGGTTAAAATCCCTAATTGCACATAAATAACCCTAGAGAGGACGAAAATGACCTAAATGTTAATCCAATAACACAAATGAACTTATTGGATGCACAAGATTGGTTAAAAACCCTAATTGCACATAAATAAGGCTACGGAGGACGAAAATGACCTAAATGTTAAGCCAATGACAAAAATGAACTTATTTGATGCCCAAGATTGGTTAATTCGACAAGAATAAGCCTAGGGACGACAAAATGACTTAAATGTTAATCCAATGACAGAAATGAACTTATTGGACGCACAAGATTGGTTAAAAATCCTACTGGGACAAGAATAAGCCTACGGAGAACGAAAATGACCTAAATGTTAATCCAATGACACAAATGAACTTATAGGATGCACAAGATTGGTTAAAAACCCTAATTACACATAAATAACCCTAGAGAGGACGAAAATGACCTAAATGTTAATCCAATTACACAAATGAACTTATTGGATGCACAAGATTGGTTAAAAACCCTAATTGCACATAAATAAGGCTACGGAGGACGAAAATGACCTAAATGTTAATCCAATGACACAAATAAACTTATTTGATGCACAAGATTGGTTAAAAACCCTAATTCGACAAGAATAAGCCTAGGGACGACGAAAATGACTTAAATGTTAATCCAATGACAGAAATGAACTTATTGGACGCACAAGATTGGTTAAAAATCCTAATGGGACAAGAATAAGCATAGGGAGGACGAAAATGACCTAAATGTTAATCCAATGACACAAATGAACTTATTGAATGCACATGTTTGGTTAAAAACCCTAATTGCAAATAAATAACCCTAGGGAGGACGAAAATGACCTAAATGTTAATCCAATGACACAAATGTACTTATTGGATGCACAAGATTGGTTAAAAACCCTAATTGCACATAAAGAAGGCTACGGAGGACGAAAATGACCTAAATGTTCATCCAATAACACAAATGAACTTATTGGATGCACAAGATTTGTTAAAAACCCTAATTGCACAAGAATAAACCTAGGGAGGACGAAAATGACCTAAATGTTAATCCAATGACACAAATGAACTTATTGGATGCACAAGATTGGTTAAAAACCTTAATTGGACAAGAATAAGCCTTGGGAGGACGAAAATGACTTAGATATTAATCCAATGACACAAATGAACTTATTGGATGCACAAGATTGGTTAAAAACCATAATTGCACATAAATAACCCTAGAGAGGACGAAAATGACCTAAATGTTAATCCAAAGACACAAATGTACTTATTGGATGCACAAGATTCGTTAAAAACCCTAATTGGACAAGAATTAGCCTAGGGAGGACGAAAATGACCTAAATGTTAATCCAATGACACAAATGAACTTATTGGATGCACAAGATTGGTTAAAAACCCTAATTGCACATAAATAAGGCTACGGAGGACAAAAATGACCTAAATGTTCATCCAATGACACAAATGAACTTTTTGGTTGCAGAAGATTGGTTAAAAACCCTAATTGGACAAGAATAAGCCTAGGGATGACGAAAATGACCTAAAAATGTTAATCCAATGACACAAATGAACTTATCGGAGGCACAAGATTGGTTAAAAATCCTAATTGGACAAGAATAAGCCTAGGGAGGACAAAAATGACCTAAATGTTAATCCAATGACACAAATGAACTTATTGGATGCACAAGATTGGTTAAAATCCCTAATTGCACATAAATAACCCTAGAGAGGACGAAAATGACCTAAATGTTAATCCAATAACACAAATGAACTTATTGGATGCACAAGATTGGTTAAAAACCCTAATTGCACATAAATAAGGCTACGGAGGACGAAAATGACCTAAATGTTAAGCCAATGACAAAAATGAACTTATTTGATGCCCAAGATTGGTTAATTCGACAAGAATAAGCCTAGGGACGACAAAATGACTTAAATGTTAATCCAATGACAGAAATGAACTTATTGGACGCACAAGATTGGTTAAAAATCCTACTGGGACAAGAATAAGCCTACGGAGAACGAAAATGACCTAAATGTTAATCCAATGACACAAATGAACTTATAGGATGCACAAGATTGGTTAAAAACCCTAATTACACATAAATAACCCTAGAGAGGACGAAAATGACCTAAATGTTAATCCAATTACACAAATGAACTTATTGGATGCACAAGATTGGTTAAAAACCCTAATTGCACATAAATAAGGCTACGGAGGACGAAAATGACCTAAATGTTAATCCAATGACACAAATGAACTTATTGGATGCACAAGATTGGTTAAAAACCCTAATTGCACATAAATAAGCCTAGGGAGGACGAAAATGACCTAAATGTTAATCCAATGAAACAAATGAATTTATTGGATGCACAAGATTGGTTAAAACCTTAATTGCACAAGAATAAGCCTAGGGAGGACGAAAATGACCTAAATGTTAATCCAATGACACAAACGAACTTATTGGATGCACAAGATTGGTTAAAAACCCTAATTGGACAAGAATAAGCCTAGGGAGGACGAAAATGACCTAAATGTTAATCCAATGACACAAATGAAGTTATTGGATGCACAAGATTGGTTAAAAACCCTAATTGGACAAGAATATGCCTAGGGAGGACGAAAATGACCTAATTGATCATCCAATGACACAAACACACCTATTGGATGCACAAGATTGGTTAAAAACCCTAATTGGACAAGAATACGCGTAGGGAGAACGAAAATGACCTAAATGTTAATCCAATGACACAACTCAACTTATTGGATGCACAAGATTGGTTAAAAACCCTAATTGGACAAGAATAAGCCTAGGGAGGACGAAAATGACCTAATTGATCATCCAATGACACAAACACACCTATTGGATGCACAAGATTGGTTAAAAACCTTAGTTGGACAAGAATAAGCCTTGGGAGGACGAAAATGACCTAAATGTTAATTCAATGACACAACTCAACTTATTGGATGCACAAGATTGGTTAAAAACCCTAATTGGACAAGAATATGCCTAGGGAGGACGAAAATGACCTAAATGTGAATCCAATGAAACAAATGAACTTATTGGATGCACAAGATTGGTTAAAAACCTAATTGGACAGGAATAAGCCTAGGGAGAATGAAAATGACCTAAATGTTAATCCAATGACACAACTCAACTTATTGGATGCACAAGATTGGTTAAAAACCCTAATTGGACAAGAATAAGCCTAGGGAGGACGAAAATGACCTAATTGATCATCCAATGACACAAACACACCTATTGGATGCACAAGATTGGTTAAAAACCCTAATTGGACAAGAATATGCCTAGGGAGGACGAAAATGACCTAATTGATCATCCAATGACACAAACACACCTATTGGATGCACAAGATTGGTTAAAAACCCTAATCAGACAAGAATATGCCTAGGTAGGACGAAAATGACCTAATTGATCATCCAATGACACAAACACACCTATTGGATCCACGAGATTGGTTAAAAACTCTAATTGGACAAGAATATGCCTATGCAGGACGAAAATGACCTAATGGATCATCCAATGACACAAACACACCTATTGGATGCACAAGATCGGTTAAAAACCCTAATTGGACAAGAATAAGCCTAGGGAGGACGAAAATGACGTAATTGATCATCCAATGACACAAACACACCTATTGGATGCACAAGATTGGTTAAAAACCCTAATTGGACAAGAATATGCCTAGGGAGGACGAAAAGGACCTAATTGATAATCCAATGACAAAAATGAACTTATTGGATGCACAAGATTAGTTAAAAACCCTAATTGGACAAGAATATGCCTAGGGAGGACGAAAATAACCTAATTGATCATCCAATGACACAAACACACCTATTGGATGCACAAGATTAGTTAAAAACCCTAATTGGACAAGAATAAGCCTAGGGAGGACGAAAATAACCTAATTGATCATCCAATGACACAAACACACCTATTGGATGCACAAGATTGGTAAAAAACCCTAATTGGACAAGAATAAGCCTAGGGAGGACGAAAATGACCTAAATGTTAATCCAATGACACAAATGAACTTATTGGATGCACAAGATTGGTTAAAAACCCTAATTGGACAAGAATAAGCCTTGGGAGGAAGAAAATAACCTAAATGTTTATCAAATGACTAAACACACCTATTGGATGCACAAGATTGGTTAAAAACCCTAATTGGACAAGAATAAGCCTAGGGAGGACGAAAATGACCTAAATGTTCATCCAATGACACAAACACACCTATTGGATGCACAAGATTGGTTAAAAACCCTAATTGGACAAGAATAAGCCTAGGGAGGACGAAAATGACCTAAATGTTCATCCAATGACACAAATGAACTTATTGGATGCACAAGATTGCTTAAAAACCCTAATTAGACAAGAATAAGCCTAGGGAGAACGAAAATGACCTAAATGTTCATCCAATGACACAAATACACCTATTGGATGCACAAGATTGGTTAGAAACCCTAATTGGACAAGAATAAGCGTAGGGAGGACGAAAATGACCTAAATGTTCATCCAATAACACAAATGTACTTATTGGATGCACAAGATTGGTTAAAAACCCTAATTGGACAAGAATAAGCCTAGGGAGGACGAAAATGACCTAAATGTTCATCCAATGACACAAACACACCTATTGGATGCACAAGATTGGTTAAAAACCCTAATTGGACAAGAATAAGCCTAGGGAGGACGAAAATGACCTAAATGTTCATCCAATGACACAAATGAAATTATTGGATGCACAAGATTGGTTAAAAACCATAATTGGACAAGAATAAACCTAGGAAGGACGAAAATGACCTAAATGTTCATCCAATGACACAAATGAACTTATTGGATGCACAAGATTGGTTAAAAACCCTAATTGGACAAGAATAAGCCTAGGGAGGACCAAAATGACCTAAATGTTCATCCAATGACACAAACACACCTATTGGATGCCCTAGATTGGTTAAAACCCTAATTGGACAAGAATAAGCCTAGGGAGGACGAAAATGACCTAAATGTTCATCCAATGACACAAACACACCTATTGGATGCACAAGATTGGTTAAAAACCCTAATTGGACAAGAATAAGCCTAGGGAGGACGAAAATGACCTAAATGTTAATCCAATGACACAAATGAACTTATTGGATGCACAAGATTGGTTAAAAACCCTAATTGGACAAGAATAAGCCTAGGGAGGACGAAAATGACCTAATCTATCATCGAATGACACAAACACACCTATTGGATGCACAAGATTGGTTAAAAACCCTAATTGGACAAGAATAAGCCTAGGGAGGACGAAAATGACCTAAATGTTAATCCAATGACACAAATGAACTTATTGGATGCACAAGATTGGTTAAAAACCCTAATTGGACAAGAATAAGCCTAGGGAGGACGAAGATGACCTAAATGTTAATCCAATGACACAAATGAACTTATTGGATGCACAAGATTGGTTAAAAACCCTAATTGCACATAAATAAGCCTAGGGAGGACGAAAATGACCTAAATGTTAATCCAATGACACAAATGAACTTATTGGATGCACAAGATTGGTTAAAAACCCTAATTGCACATAAATAACCCTAGAGAGGACGAAAATGACCTAAATGTTAATCCAATGAGACAAATGAACTTATTGGATGCACAAGATTGGTTAAAAACCCTAATTGCACATAAATAAGGCTACGGAGGACAAAAATGACCTAAATGTTCATCCAATGACACAAATGAACTTTTTGGTTGCAGAAGATTGGTTAAAAACCCTAATTGGAAAAGAATAAGCCTAGGGAGGACGAAAATGACATAATTGTTAATCCAATGATACAAATGAACTTATTGGATGCACAACAGTTGTTAAAAACCCTAATTGGACAAGAATAAGCCTAGGGAGGACGAAAATGACCTAAATGTTAATCCAATGACACAAATGAACTTATTGGATGCACAAGATTGGTTAAAAACCCTAATTGCACATAAATAAGGCTACGGAGGACGAAAATGACCTAAATGTTAATCCAATGACACAAATAAACTTATTTGATGCACAAGATTGGTTAAAAACCCTAATTCGACAAGAATAAGCCTAGGGACGACGAAAATGACTTAAATGTTAATCCAATGACAGAAATGAACTTATTGGACGCACAAGATTGGTTAAAAATCCTAATGGGACAAGAATAAGCATAGGGAGGACGAAAATGACCTAAATGTTAATCCAATGACACAAATGAACTTATTGAATGCACATGTTTGGTTAAAAACCCTAATTGCAAATAAATAACCCTAGGGAGGACGAAAATGACCTAAATGTTAATCCAATGACACAAATGTACTTATTGGATGCACAAGATTGGTTAAAAACCCTAATTGCACATAAAGAAGGCTACGGAGGACGAAAATGACCTAAATGTTCATCCAATAACACAAATGAACTTATTGGATGCACAAGATTTGTTAAAAACCCTAATTGCACAAGAATAAACCTAGGGAGGACGAAAATGACCTAAATGTTAATCCAATGACACAAATGAACTTATTGGATGCACAAGATTGGTTAAAAACCTTAATTGGACAAGAATAAGCCTTGGGAGGACGAAAATGACTTAGATATTAATCCAATGACACAAATGAACTTATTGGATGCACAAGATTGGTTAAAAACCATAATTGCACATAAATAACCCTAGAGAGGACGAAAATGACCTAAATGTTAATCCAAAGACACAAATGTACTTATTGGATGCACAAGATTGGTTAAAAACCCTAATTGGACAAGAATTAGCCTAGGGAGGACGAAAATGACCTAAATGTTAATCCAATGACACAAATGAACTTATTGGATGCACAAGATTGGTTAAAAACCCTAATTGCACATAAATAAGGCTACGGAGGACAAAAATGACCTAAATGTTCATCCAATGACACAAATGAACTTTTTGGTTGCAGAAGATTGGTTAAAAACCCTAATTGGACAAGAATAACCCTAGAGAGGACGAAAATGACCTAAATGTTAATCCAATGACACAAATGAACTTATTGGATACACAAGATTGGTTAAAAACCCTAATTGCACATAAATAAGGCTACGGAGGACAAAAATAACCTAAATGTTCGTCCAATTACACAAATGAACTTTTTGGTTGCAGAAGATTGGTTAAAAACCCTAATTGGACAAGAATAACCCTAGAGAGGACGAAAATGACCTAAATGTTAATCCAATGAGACAAATGAACTTATTGGATGCACAAGATTGGTTAAAAACCCTAATTGCACATAAATAAGGCTACGGAGGAAGAAAATGACCTAAATGTTCATCCAATGACACAAATGAACTTTTTGGTTGCAGAAGATTGGTTAAAAACCCTAATTGGACAAGAATAACCCTAGAGAGGACGAAAATGACCTAAATGTTAATCCAATGACACAAATGAACTTATTGGATGCACAAGATTGGTTAAAAACCCTAATTGCACATAAATAAGGCTACGGAGGACAAAAATGACCTAAATGTTCGTCCAATGACACAAATGAACTTTTTGGTTGCAGAAGATTGGTTAAAAACCCTAATTGGACAAAAATAACCCTAGAGAGGACGAAAATGACCTAAATGTTAATCCAATGACACAAATTAACTTATTGGATGCACAAGATTTGTTAAAAACCCTAATTGCACATAAATAAGGCTACGGAGGACAAAAATGACCTAATTGTTCATCCAATGACACAAATGAACTTTTTGGTTGCAGAAGATTGGTTAAAAATCCTAATTGGACAAGAATAAACCTAGGGAGGACAAAAATGACCTAAATGTTAATCCAATGACACAAATGAACTTATTGGATGCACAAGATTGTTTAAATACCCTAATTGGATAAGAATAAGTCTAGGGAGGACAAAAATGACCTAAATGTTAATCCAATGACACAAATGAACTTATTGGATGCACATGATTGGTTAAAAACCCTAATTGCACATAAATAACCCTAGAGAGGACGAAAATGACCTAAATGTTAATCCAATAACACAAATGAACTTCTTGGATGCACAAGATTGGTTAAAAACCCTAATTGCACATAAATAAGGCTACGGAGGACGAAAATGACCTAATTGTTAAGCCAATGACAAAAATGAACTTATTTGATGCCCAAGATTGGTTAAAAACCCTAATTCGACAAGAATAAGCCTAGGGACGACGAAAATGACTTAAATGTTAATCCAATGACAGAAATGAACTTATTGGACGCACAAGATTGGTTAAAAATCCTAATGGGACAAGAATAAGCCTAGGGAGGACAAAAATGACCTAAATGTTAATCCAATGACACAAATGAACTTATAGGATGCACAAGATTGGTTAAAAATCCTAATTGCACATAAATAACCCTAGAGAGAACGAAAATGACCTAAATGTTAATCCAATTACACAAATGAACTTATTGGATGCACAAGATTGGTTAAAAACCCTAATTGCACATAAATAAGGCTTAAGAGGACGAAAATGACCTAAATGTTAATCCAATGACACAAATGAAATTTCTAAATGCACAACATTTGTTTAAAAAACCTAATTGACAAGAATAAGCCTAGGCAGGACGAAAATGACCTAAATATTAATCCAATGACAGAAATGAACTTATTGGCTGCACAAGATTGGTTAAAAACCCTAATTGCACATAAATAACCCTAGAGAGGACAAAAATGACCTAAATGTTAATCCAATGACACAAATGAACTTATTGGATGCACAAGATTGGTTAAAAACCCTAATTGCACATAAATAAGGCTACGGAGGACGAAAATGTCCTAAATGTTCATCCAACGATACAAATGAACTTTTTGGTTGCAGAAGATTGGTTAAAAACCCTAATTGGACAAGAATAAGCCGAGAGAGGACGAAAATGACCTAAATGTTAATCCAATGACACAAATGAACTTATTGGATGCACAAGAATTGTTAAAAACCCTAATTGGACAAGAATAAGCCTAGGGATGACGAAAATGACCTAAAAATGTTAATCCAATGACACAAATGAACTTATCGGAGGCACAAGATTGGTTAAAAACCCTAATTGGACAAGAATAAGCCTAGGGAGGATGAAAATGACCTAAATGTTAATCCAATGACACAAATGAACTTATTGGATGCACAAGATTGGTTAAAAACCCTAATTGCACATTAATAACCCTAGAGAGGACGAAAATGACCTAAATGTTAATCCAATGACACAAATGAACTTATTGGATGGACAAGATTGGTTAAAAACCCTAATTAGATAAGAATAAGTCTAGGGAGGACAAAAATGACCTAAATGTTAATCCAATGACACAAATGAACTTATTGGATGCACAAGAATGGTTAAAAACCCTAATTGGATAAGAATAAGTCTAGGGAGGACAAAAATGACCTAAATGTTCATCCAACGACACAAATGAACTTTTTGGTTGCAGAAGATTGGTTAAAAACCCTAATTGGACAAGAATAAGCCGAGAGAGGACGAAAATGACCTAAATGTTAATCCAATGACACAAATGAACTTATTGGATGCACAAGATTGGTTAAAAACCCTAATTGCACATAAATAACCCTAGAGAGGACGAAAATGACCTAAATGTTAATCCAATAACACAAATGAACTTATTGGATGCACAAGATTGGTTAAAAACCCTAATTGCACATAAATAAGGCTACGGAGGACGAAAATGACCTAAATGTTAAGCCAATGACAAAAATGAACTTATTTGATGCCTAAGATTGGTTAAAAACCCTAATTCGACAAGAATAAGCCTAGGGACGACGAAAATGACTTAAATGTTAATCCAATGACAGAAATGAACTTATTGGACGCAAAAGATTGGTTAAAAATCCTAATGGGACAAGAATAAGCCTAGGGAGGACGAAAATAACCAAAATGTTAATCCAATGACACAAATGAACTTATAGGATGCACAAGATTGGTTAAAAACCCTAATTGCACATAAATAACCCTAGAGAGGACGAAAATGACCTAAATGTTAATCCAATTACACAAATGAACTTATTGGATGCACAAGATTGGTTAAAAACCCTAATTGCACATAAATAAGGCTACGGAGGACGAAAATGTCCTAAATGTTCATCCAACGACACAAATGAACTTTTTGGTTGCAGAAGATTGGTTAAAAACCCTAATTGGACAAGAATAAGCCGAGAGAGGACGAAAATGACCAAAATGTTAATCCAATGACACAAATGAACTTATTGGATGCACAAGAATTGTTAAAAACCCTAATTGGACAAGAATAAGCCTAGGGATGACGAAAATGACCTAAAAATGTTAATCCAATGACACAAATGAACTTATCGGAGGCACAAGATTGGTTAAAAACCCTAATTGGACAAGAATAAGCCTAGGGGGGATGAAAATGACCTAAATGTTAATCCAATGACACAAATGAACTTATTGGATGCACAAGATTGGTTAAAAACCCTAATTGCACATAAATAACCCTAGAGAGGACGAAAATGACCTAAATGTTAATCCAATGACACAAATGAACTTATTGGATGGACAAGATTGGTTAAAAACCCTAATTGGATAAGAATAAGTCTAGGGAGGACAAAAATGACCTAAATGTTAATCCAATGACACAAATGAACTTATTGGATGCACAAGAATTGTTAAAAACCCTAATTGGACAAGAATAAGCCTAGGGATGACGAAAATGACCTAAAAATGTTAATCCAATGACACAAATGAACTTATTGGAGGCACAAGATTGGTTAAAAATCCTAATTGGACAAGAATAAGCCTAGGGTGGACAAAAATGACCTAAATGTTAATCCAATGACACAAATGAACTTATTGGATGCACAAGATTGGTTAAAAACCCTAATTGGATAAGAATAAGTCTAGGGAGGACAAAAATGACCTAAATGTTAATCCAATGACACAAATGAACTTATTGGATGCACAAGATTGGTTAAAAACCCTAATTGCACATAAATAACCCTAGAGAGGTCGAAAATGACCTAAATGTTAATCCAATAACACAAATGAACTTATTGGATGCACAAGATTGGTTAAAAACCCTAATTGCACATAAATAAGGCTACGGAGGACGAAAATGACCTAAATGTTAAGCCAATGACAAAAATGAACTTATTTGATGCCTAAGATTGGTTAAAAACCCTAATTCGACAAGAATAAGCCTAGGGACGACGAAAATGACTTAAATGTTAATCCAATGACAGAAATGAACTTATTGGACACAAAAGATTGGTTAAAAATCCTAATGGGACAAGAATAAGCCTAGGGAGGACGAAAATAACCAAAATGTTAATCCAATGACACAAATGAACTTATAGGATGCACAAGATTGGTTAAAAACCCTAATTGCACATAAATAACCCTAGAGAGGACGAAAATGACCTAAATGTTAATCCAATTACACAAATGAACTTATTGGATGCACAAGATTGGTTAAAAACCCTAATTGCACATAAATAAGGCTACGGAGGACGAAAATGACCTAAATGTTAATCCAATGACACAAATGAACTTATTTGATGCACAAGATTGGTTAAAAACCCTAATTCGACAAGAATAAGCCTAGGGACGACGAAAATGACTTAAATGTTAATCCAATGACAGAAATGAACTTATTGGACGCACAAGATTGGTTAAAAATCCTAATGGGACAAGAATAAGCCTAGGGAGGACGAAAATGACCTAAATGTTAATCCAATGACACAAATGAACTTATTGAATGCACATGTTTGGTTAAAAACCCTAATTGCAAATGAATAACCCTAGGGAGGACGAAAATGACCTAAATGTTAATCCAATGACACAAATGAACATATTGGATGCACAAGATTGGCTAAAAACCCTAATTGTTAATAAATAACCCTAGGGAGGACGAAAATGACCTAAATATTAGTCAAATGACACAAATGAACTTATTGGATGCACAAAATTGGTTAAAAACCCTAATTGCACATAAATAACCCTAGAGAGGACGAAAATGACCTAAAAATGTTAATCCAATGACACAAATGAACTTATCGGATGCACAAGATTGGTTAAAAACCCTAATTGGACAAGAATAAGCCTAGGGAGGATGAAAATGACTTAAATGTTAATCCAATGACACAAATGAACTTATTGGAAGCACAAGATTGGTTAAAAACCATAATGGCACATAAATAACCCTAGAGAGGACGAAAATGACCTAAATGTTAATCCAAAGACACAAATGTACTTATTGGATGCATAAGATTGGTTAAAAACCCTAATTGTATATAAAAAAGCCTAGGGAGGACGAAAATAACCTCAATGTTAATCCAATGACACAAATGAAATTTCTAAATGCACAAGATTTGTATAAAAAACCTAATTGCACTAGAATAAGCCTAGGCAGGACGAAAATGACCTAAATATTAATCCAATGACACAAATGAACTTATTGGCTGCACAAGATTGGTTAAAAACCCTAATTGCACATAAATAACCCTAGAGAGGACAAAAATGACCTAAATGTTAATCCAATGACCCAAATGAACTTATTGGATGCACAAGATTGGTTAAAAACCCTAATTGCACATAAATAAGGCAACGGAGGACGAAAATGTCCTAAATGTTCATCCAATGACACAAATGAACTTTTTGGTTGCAGAAGATTGGTTAAAAACCCTAATTGGACAAGAATAAGCCTAGAGAGGACGAAAATGTCCTAAATGTTAATCCAATGACACAAATGAACTTATTGGATGCTCAAGTATTGTTAAAAACCCTAATTGGACAAGAATAAGCCTAGGGATGACGAAAAGGACCTAAAAATGTTAATCAAATGACACAAATGAACTTATCGGAGGCACAAGATTGGTTAAAAACCCTAATTGGACAAGAATAAGCCTAGGGAGGACGAAAATGACACAAATGAACTTATTGGATGGACAAGATTTGTTAAAAACCCTAATTGCACAAGAATAAACCTAGGGAGGACGAAAATGACCTAAATGTTAATCCAATGACACAAATGAACTTATTGGATGCACAAGATTGGTTAAAAACCTTAATTGGACAAGAATAAGCCTTGGGAGGACGAAAATGACCTAAATATTAATCCAATGACAAAAATGAACTTATTGGATGCACACGATTGGTTAAAAACCATAATTGCACATAAATAACCCTAGAGAGGACGAAAATGACCTAAATGTTAATCGAATGACACATATGAACTTATTGGATGCACAAGATTGGTTAAAAACCCTAATTGCACATAAATAAGGCTACGGAGGACGAAAATGACCTAAATGTTAATCCAATGACACAAATGAATTTATTGGATACACAAGATTGGTTAAAAACCCTAATGTTAAAAGAATAAGCTTAGGGACGACGAAAATGACTTAAATGTTAATCCAATGACACAAATGAACTTATTGGACGCACAAGATTGGTTAAAAATCCTAATGGGACAAGAATAAGCCTAGGGAGGACGAAAATTACCTAACTGTTAATCCAATGACACAAATGAACATATTGGATGCACTAGATTGGCTAAAAACCCTAATTGTTAATAAATAACCCTAGGGAGGACGAAAATGACCTAAATATTAGTCAAATGACACAAATGAACTTATTGGATGCACAAAATTGGTTAAAAACCCTAATTGCACATAAATAACCGTAGAGAGGACGAAAATGACCTAAAAATGTTAATCCAATGACACAAATGAACTTATCGGATGCACAAGATTGGTTAAAAACCGTAATTGGACAAGAACAAGCCTAGGGAGGACGAAAATGACTTAAATGTTAATCCAATGACACAAATGAACTTATTGGATGCACAAGATTGGTTAAAAACCCTAATTGGACATATATAACCATAGAGAGGACGAAAATGTCCTAAATGTTAATCCAAAGACACAAATGAACTTTTTGGATGCACAAGATTGGTTAAAAACCCTAATTGGACAAGAATAAGCCTAGAGAGGACGAAAATTACCTAAATGTTAGTCCAAAGACACAAATGAACTTATTGGATGCACAAGATTGGTTAAAAACCCTAATTGTATATAAAAAAGCCTAGGGAGGACGAAAATAACCTAAATGTTAATCCAATGACACAAATGAACTTATTGGCTGCACAAGATTGGTTAAAAACCCTAATTGCACATAAATAACCCTAGAGAGGACGAAAATGACCTAAATGTTAATCCAATGACACAAATGAACTTATTGGATGCACAAGATTGGTTAAAAATCCTAATTGCATATAAATAAGGCTACGGAGGACGAAAATGTCCTAAATGTACATCCAATGACACAAATGAACTTTTTGGTTGCAGAAGATTGGTTAAAAACCCTAATTGGACAAGAATATGCCTAGAGAGGACGAAAATGTCCTAAATGTTAATCCAATGACACAAATGAACTTATTGGATGCACAAGAATTGTTAAAAACCCTAATTGGACAAGAATAAGCCTAGGGATGACAAAAAGGACGTAAAAATGTTAATCAAATGACACAAATGAACTTATCGGAGGCACAAGATTGGTTAAAAACCCTAATTGGACAAAAATAAGCCTAGGGAGGACGAAAATGACCTAAATGTTAATCCAATGAATCAAATGAACTTATTGGATGCACAAGATTGGTTAAAAACCCTAATTGCACATAAATAACCCTATAGAGGACGAAAATGACCTAAATGTTAATCCAATTACACAAATGAACTTATTGGATGCACAAGATTGGTTAAAAACCCTAATTGCACATAAATAAGGCTACGGAGGACGAAAATGACCTAAATGTTAATCCAATAACACAAATGAACTTATTTGATGCACAAGATTGGTTAAAAACCCTAATTGGACAAGAATAAGCCTAGGGAGGACGAAAATGACTTAAATGTTAATCCAATGACACAAATGAACTTATTGGATGCACAAGATTGGTTAAAAACCCTAATTGGACATATATAACCATAGAGAGGACGAAAATGTCCTAAATGTTAATCCAAAGACACAAATGAACTTTTTGGATGCACAAGATTGGTTAAAAACCCTAATTGCACAAGAATAAGCCTAGAGAGGACGAAAATTACCTAAATGTTAATCCAATGACACAAATGAACTTTTTGGATGCACAAGATTGGTTAAAAACCCTAATTGCACAAGAATAAGCCTAGGGAGGACGAAAATGACCTAAATGTTAATCCAATGACACAAATGAACTTATTGGATGCACAAGATTGGTTAAAAACCTTAATTGGACAAGAATAAGCCTTGGGAGGACGAAAATGACCTAAATGTTAATCCAATGACACAAATGAACTTTTTGGATGCACAAGATTGGTTAAAAACCCTAATTGGACATAAATAACCCTAGAGAGGACGAAAATGACCTAAATGTAAATCCAAAGACACAAATGAACTTATTGGATGCACAAGATTGGTTAAAAACCATAATTGTATATAAAAAGCCAAGGGAGGACGAAAATAACCTAAATGTTAATCCAATGACACAAATGAAATTTCTAAATGCACAAGATTTGTATGAAAAACCTAATTGCACAAGAATAAGCCTAGGCAGGACAAAAATGACCTAAATATTAATCCAATGACACAAATGAACTTATTGGCTGCACAAGATTGGTTAAAAACCCTAATTGCACATAAATAACCCTAGAGAGGACGAAAATGACCTAAATGTTAATCCAATGACACAAATGAACTTATTGGATGCACAAGAATTGTTAAAAACCCTAATTGGACAAGAATAAGCCGAGGGATGACGAAAAGGACCTAAAAATGTTAATCAAATGACACAATTGAACTTATCGGAGGCACAAGATTGGTTAAAAACCCTAATTGGACAAGAATAAGCCTAGGGAGGACGACAATGACCTAAATGTTAATCCAATGACACCAATGAACTTATTGGATGCACAAGATTGGTTAAAAACCCTAATTGCACATAAATAACCCTAGAGAGGACGAAAATGACCAAAATGTTAATCCAATTACACAAATGAACTTATTGGATGCCCAAGATTTGTTAAAAACCCTAATTGCACATAAATAAGGCTACGGAGGACGAAAATGACCTAAATGTTAATCCAATGACACAAATGAACTTATTTGATGCACAAGATTGGTTAAAAACCCTAATTGGACAAGAATAAGCCTAGGGTGGACGAAAATGACTTAAATGTTAATCCAATGACACAAATGAACTTATTGGATGCACAAGATTGGTTAAAAACTCTAATTGGACATATATAACCATAGAGAGGACGAAAATGTCCTAAATGTTAATCCAAAGACACAAATGAACTTTTTGGATGCACAAGATTGGTTAAAAACCCTAATTGCACAAGAATAAGCCTAGAGAGGACGAAAATGACCTAAATGTTAATCCAATGACACAAATGAACTTTTTGGATGCAAAAGATTGGTTAAAAACCCTAATTGCACAAGAATAAGCCTAGGTAGGACGAAAATGACATAAATGTTCATCCAATGACATAAACACACCTATTGGATGCAGAAGATTGGTTAAAAACCCTAATTGGACAAGAATAACCCTGGGGAGGACGAAAATGACCAAAATGTTAATCCAATGACACAAATGAACTTTTTGGATGCACAAGATTGGTTAAAAACCCTAATTGGACATAAATAACCCTAGAGAGGACGAAAATGACCTAAATGTAAATCCAAAGACACAAATGAACTTATTGGATGCACAAGATTGGTTAAAAACCTTAATTGTATATAAAAAAGCCTAGGGAGGACGAAAATAACCTAAATGTTAATCCAATGACACAAATGAAATTTCTAAATGCACAAGATTTGTATAAAAAAACCTAATTGCACAAGAATAAGCCTAGGTAGGAAGAAAATGACCTAAATATTAATCCAATGACACAAATGAACTTAGTGGCTGCACCAGATTGGTTAAAAACCCTAATTGGACATAAATAACCCTAGAGAGGACGAAAATGACCTAAATGATAATCCAATGACACAAATGAACTTATTGGATGCACAAGATTGGTTAAAAACCCTAATTGCACATAAATAAGGCTACGGAGGACGAAAATGTCCTAAATGTTCATCCAATGACACAAATGAAATTTCTAAATGCACAAGATTTGTATAAAAAAACCTAATTGCACAAGAATAAGCCTAGGCAGGACGAAAATGACCTAAATATTAATCCAATGACACAAATGAACTTATTGGCTGCACAAGATTGGTTAAAAACCCTAATCGCACATAAATAACCCTAGAGAGGACGAAAATGACCTAAATGTTAATCCAATGACACAAATGAACTTATTGGATGCACAAGATTGGTTAAAAACCCTAATTGCACATAAATAAGGCTACGGAGGACGAAAATGTCCTAAATGTTCATCCAATGAGACAAATGAACATTTTGGTTGCAGAAGATTGGTTAAAAACCCTAATTGGACAAGAATAATCCTAGAGAGGACGAAAATGTCCTAAATGTTAATCCAATGACACAAATGAACTTATTGGATGCACAAGAATTGTTAAAAACCTTAATTGGACAAGAATAAGCCTGGGGATGACGAAAAGGACCTAAAAATGATAGTCAAATGACACAAATGAACTTATCGGAGGCACAAGATTGGTTAAAAACCCTAATTGCACATAAATAAGGCTACGGAGGAAGAAAATGACCTAAATGTTCATCCGATGACACAAATGAACTTTTTGGTTGCAGAAGATTGGTTAAAAACCCTAATTGGACAAGAATAACCCTAGAGAGGAACGAAATGACCTAAATGTTAATCCAATGACACAAATGAACTTATTGGATGCACAAGATTGGTTAAAAACTCTAATTGCACATAAATAAGGCTACGGAGGACAAAAATGACCTAAATGTTCGTCCAATGACACAAATGAACTTTTTGGTTGCAGAGGATTGGTTAAAAACCCTAATTGGACAAGAATAACCCTAGAGAGGACGAAAATGACCTAAATGTTAATCCAATGAGACAAATGAACTTCTTGGATGCACAAGATTGGTTAAAAACCGTAATTGCACATAAATAAGGCTACGGAGGACAAAAATGACCTAAATGTTCATCCAATGACACAAATGAACTTTTTGGTTGCAGAAGATTGGTTAAAAACCCTAATTGGAAAAGAATAAGCCTAGGGAGTACGAAAATGACCTAAATGTTAATCCATTGACACAAATGAACTTATTGGATGCACATGAATTGTTAAAAACCCTAATTGTACAAGAATAAGCCTAGGGATGACGAAAATGACCTAAAAATGTTAATCCAATGACACAAATGAACTTATCGGAGGCACAAGATTGGTTAAAAACCCTAATTGGACAATAATAAGCCTAGGGAGGACGAAAATGACCTAATTGTTAATCCAATGACACAAATGAACTTATTGGATGCACAAGATTGGTTAAAAACCCTAATTGCACATAAATAACCCTAGAGAGGACGAAAATGACCTAAATGTTAATCCAATGACACAAATGAACTTATTGGATGCACAAGATTGGTTAAAAACCATAATTGGAAATATATAACCATAGAGAGGATGAAAATGTCCTAAATGTTAATCGAAAGACACAAATGAACTTTTTGGATGCACAAGATTGGTTAAAAACCCTAATTGCACAAGAATAAGCCTAGAGAGGACAAAAATGACCTAAATGTTAATCCAATGACACAAATGAACTTTTTGGATGCACAAGATTGGTTAAAAACCCTAATTGCACAAGAATAAGCCTAGGGAGGACGAAAATGACCTACATATTCATCCAATGACATAAACACACCTATTGGAAGCAGAAGATTGGTTAAAAACCCTAATTGGACAAGAATAACCCTGGGGAGGACGAAAATGACCTAAATGTTAATCCAATGACACAAATGAACTTTTTGGATGCACAAGATTGGTTAAAAACCCTAATTGGACATAAATAACCCTAGAGAGGACGAAAATGACCTAAATGTAAATCCAAAAACACAAATGAACTTATTGGATGCACAAGATTGGTTAAAAACCCTAATTGTATATAAAAAAGCCTAGGGAGGACGAAAATAACCTAAATGTTAATCCAATGACACAAATGAAATTTCTAAATGCACAAGATTTGTATAAAAAACCTAATTGCACAAGAATAAGCCTAGGCAGGACGAAAATGACCTAAATATTAATCCAATGACACAAATGAACTAATTGGCTGCACAAGATTGGTTAAAAACCCTAATTGCACATAAATAACCCTATAGAGGACGAAAATGACCTAAATGTTAATCCAATGACACAAATGAACTTATTGGATGCACAAGATTGGTTAAAAACCCTAATTGCACATAAATAAGGCTACGGAGGACGAAAATGTCCTAAATGTTCATCCAATGACACAAATGAACTTTTTGGTTGCAGAAGATTGGTTAAAAACCCTAATTGGACAAGAATAAGCCTAGAGAGGACGAAAATGACCTAAATGTTAATCCAATGACACAAATGAACTTATTGGATGCACAAGATTGGTTAAAAACCCTAATTGCACATAAATAAGGCTACATAGGACAAAAATTACCTAAATGTTCGTCCAATGACACAAATGAGCTTATAGGATGCACAAGATTGGTTAAAAACCCTAATTGCACATAAATAACCCTAGAGAGGACGAAAATGACCTAAATGTTAATCCAATGACACAAATGAACTTATTGGATGCACAAGATTGGTTAAAAACCCTAATTGCACATAAATAAGGCTACAGAGGACGAAAATGTCCTAAATGTTCATCCAATGACACATAAGAACTTTTTGGTTGCAGAAGATTGGTTAAAAACCCTAATTGGAAAAGAATAAGCCTAGGGAGGACGAAAATGACCTAAATGTTAATCCAATAACACAAATGAACTTATTTGATGCACATGAATTGTTAAGAACCCCAATTTTACAAGAATAAGCCTAGGGATGACGAAAATGACCTAAAACTGTTAATCCAATGACACAAATGAACTTATCGGAGGCACAAGATTGGTTAAAAACCCTAATTGGACAAGAATAAGCCTAGGGAGGACGAAAATGACCTAAATGTTAATCCAATGACACAAATTAACTTATTGGATGCACAAGATTAGTTAAAAACCATAATTGCACATAAATAACCCTAGAGAGGACGAAAATGACCTAAAAGTTAATCCAATGACACAAATGAACTTATTGGATGCACAAGATTTGTTAAAAACCCTAATTAGATAAAAATAAATCTAGGGAGGACAAAAATGACCTAAATGTTAATCCACTAACACAAATGAACTTATTGGATGCACAAGATTGGTTAAAAACCCTAATTGTAAATAAATAACCCTAGGGAGGAAGAAAATGACCTAAATGTTAATCCAATGACACAAATGAACTTATAGGATGCACAAGATTGGTTAAAAACCCTAATTGCACATAAATAACCCTAGAGAGGACGAAAATGACCTAAATGTTAATCCAATTACACAAATGAACTTATTGGATGCACAAGATTGGTTAAAAACCCTAATTGCACATAAATAAGGCTACG
Organism: Cicer pinnatifidum; assembly: GCA_037974775.1. NCBI lineage: Eukaryota > Viridiplantae > Streptophyta > Magnoliopsida > Fabales > Fabaceae > Cicer > Cicer pinnatifidum. Next base: position 24,847,298 of record JBBPBR010000008.1, on the reverse strand, counting down.
GCGGACGAAAATGACCTAAATGTTAATCCAATAACACAAATGAACTTATTGGATGCACAAGATAGGTTAAAAACCCTAATTTGAAAAGAATAAGCCTAGGGACGACGAAAATGACTTAAATGTTAATCCAATGACACAAATGAACTTATTGGACGCACAAGATTGGTTAAAAATCCTAATGGGACAAGAATAAGCCTAATGAGGACGAAAATTACCTAACTGTTAATCCAATGACACAAATGAACTTATTGGACGCACAAGATTGGTTAAAATCCCTAATTGTAAATAAATAACCCTAGGGAGGACGAACATGACCTAAATATTAGTCCAATGACACAAATGAACTTATTGGATGCACAAAATTGGTTGAAAACCCTAATTGTATATAAAAAAGCCTAGGTAGGACGAAAATAACCTAAATGTTAATCCAATGACACAAATGAAATTTCTGGAAGCACAAGATTTGTAAAATACCCTAATTGCACAAGAATAAGCCTAGGCAGGACGAAAATGACCGAAATATTAATCCAATGACACAAATGAACTTATTGGCTGCACAAGATTGGTTAAAAACCCTAATTGCACATAAATAACCCTAGAGAGGACGAAAATGACCTAAATGTTAATCCAATGACACAAATGAACTTATTGGATGCACAAGATTGGTTAAAAACCCTAATTGCACATAAATAAGGCTACGGAGGAAGAAAATGACCTAAATGTTCATCCATTGGCACAAATGAACATTTTGGTTGCAGAAGATTGGTTAAAAACCCTAATTGGACAAGAATAACCCTAGAGAGGACGAAAATGACCTAAATGTTAACCCAATGACACAAATGAACTTATTGGATGCACAAGATTGGTTAAAAACCCTAATTGCACATAAATAAGGCTACGGAGGACAAAAATGACCTAAATGTTCGTCCAATGACACAAATGAACTTTTTGGTTGCAGAGGATTGGTTAAAAACCCTAATTGGACAAGAATAACCCTAGAGGGGACGAAAATGACCTAAATGTTAATCCAATGAGACAAATGAACTTATTGGATGCACAAGATGGGATAAAAACCCTAATTGCACAAAAATAAGGCTACGGAGGACAAAAATGACCTAAATGTTCATCCAATGACACAAATGAACTTTTTGGTTGTAGAAGATTGGTTAAAAACCCTAATTGGAAAAGAATAAGCCTAGGGAGTACGAAAATGACCTAAATGTTAATCCAATGACACAAATGTACTTATTGGATGCTCATGAATTGTTAAAAACCGTAATTGTACAAGAATAAGCCTAGGGATGACGAAAATGACCTAAAAATGTTAATCCAATGACACAAATGAACTTATCGGAGGCACAAGATTGGTTAAAAACCCTAATTGGACAAGAATAAGCCTAGGGAGGTCAAAAATGACCTAAATGTTAATCCAATGACACAAATGAACTTACTGGATGCACAAGATTGGTTAAAAACCCTAATTGCACAAAAATAACCCTAGAGAGGACGAAAATGACCTAAATGTTAATCCAATGACACAAATGAACTTATTGGATGCACAAGATTGGTTAAAAACCCTAATTGGATAAGAATAAGTCTTGGGAGGACAAAAATGACCTAAATGTTAATCCAATGACACAAATGAACTTATAGGATGCACAAGATTGATTAAAAACCCTAATTGTAAATAAATAACCCTAGGGAGGATGAAAATGACCTAAATGTTAATCCAATGACACAAATGAACTTATAGGATGCACAAGATTGGTTAAAAACCCTAATTGCACATAAATAACCCTAGAGAGGACGAAAATGACCTAAATGTTAATCCAATTACACAAATGAACTTATTGGATGCACAAGATTGGTTAAAAACCCTAATTGCACATAAATAAGGCTACGGAGGACGAAAATGACCTAAATGTTAATCCAATGACACAAATGAACTTATTGGATGCACAAGATTGGTTAAAAACCCTTATTTGAAAAGAATAAGCCTAGGGACGACGAAAATGACTTAAATGTTAATCCAATGACACAAATGAACTTATTGGACGCACAAGATTGGTTAAAAATCCTAATGGGACAAGAATAAGCCTAGGGAGGACAAAAATTACCTAACTGTTAATCCAATGACACAAATGAACTTATTGGATGCACAAGATTGGTTAAAAACCCTAATTGTAAATAAATAACCCTAGGGAGGACGAAAATGACCTAAATATTAGTCCAATGACACAAATGAACTTATTGGATGCACAAAATTGGTTGAAAACCCTAATTGTATATAAAAAATCCTATGGAGGACGAAAATAACCTAAATGTTAATCCAATGACACAAATGAAATTTCTGGATGCACAAGATTTGTAAAAACCCTAATTGCACAAGAATAAGCCTAGGCAGGACGAAAATGACCTAAATATTAATCCAATGACACAAATGAACTTATTGGCTGCACAAGATTGGTTAAAAACGCTAATTGCACATAAATAACCCTAGAGAGGACGAAAATGACCTAAATGTTAATCCAATGACACAAATGAACTTATTGGATGCACAAGATTGGTTAAAAACCCTAATTGCACATAAATAAGGCTACGGAGGAAGAAAATGACCTAAATGTTCATCCAATGACACAAAAGAACTTTTTGGTTGCAGAAGATTGGCTAAAAACCCTAATTGCACATAAATAAGGCTACAGAGGAAGAAAATGACCTAAATGTTCATCCAATGACACAAATGAACTTTTTGGTTGCAGAAGATTGGCTAAAAACCCTAATTGGACAAGAATAACCCTAGAGAGGACGAAAATGACCTAAATGTTAATCCAATGACACAAATGAACTTATTGGATGCACAAGATTGGTTAAAAACCCTAATTGGATAAGAATAAGTCTTGGGAGGACAAAAATGACCTAAATGTTAATCCAATGACACAAATGAACTTATTGGATGCACAAGATTGGTTAAAATCCCTAATTGTAAATACATAACCCTAGGGAGGACGAAAATGACCTAAATGTTAATCCAATGACACAAATGAACTTATAGGATGCACAAGATTGGTTAAAAACCCTAATTGCACATAAATAACCCTAGAGAGGACGAAAATGACCTAAATGTTAATCCAATTACACAAATGAACTTATTGGGTGCATAAGATTGGTTAAAAACCCTAATTGCACATAAATAAGGCTACGGAGGACGAAAATGACCTAAATGTTAATCCAATGACACAAATGAACTTATTGGATGCACAAGATTGGTTAAAAACCCTAATTTGAAAAGAATAAGCATAGGGATGACGAAAATGACTTAAATGTTAATCCAATGACACAAATGAACTTATTGGATGCACAAGATTGGTTAAAAATCCTAATGGGACAAGAATAAGCCTAGGGAGGACGAAAATTACCTAACTGTTAATCCAATGACACAAATGAACTTATTGGATGCACAAGATTGGTTAAAAACCCTAATTGTAAATAAATAACCCTAGGGAGGACGAAAATGACCTAAATATTAGTCCAATGACACAAATGAACTTATTGGATGCACAAAATTGGTTGAAAACCCTAATTGTATATAAAAAATCCTAGGGAGGACGAAAATAACCTAAATGTTAATCCAATGACACAAATGAAATTTCTGGATGCACACGATTTGTAAAAACCCTAATTGCACAAGAATAAGCCTAGGCAGGACGAAAATGACCTAAATATTAATCCAATGACACAAATGAACTTATTGGCTGCACAAGATTGGTTAAAAACGCTAATTGCACATAAATAACCCTAGAGAGGACGAAAATGACCTAAATGTTAATCCAATGACACAAATGAACTTATTGGATGCACAAGATTGGTTAAAAACCCTAATTGCACATAAATAAGGCTACGGAGGAAGAAAATGACCTAAATGTTCATCCAATGACACAAATGAACTTTTTGGTTGCAGAATATTGGCTAAAAACCCTAATTGGACAAGAATAACCCTAGAGAGGACGAAAATGACCTAAATGTTAATCCAATGAACAAATGAACTTATTGGATGCACAAGAATTGATAAAAACCCTAATTGGACAAGAATAAGCCTAGGGATGACGAAAATGACCTAAAAATGTTAATCCAATGACACAAATGAACTTATCGGAGGCACAAGATTGGTTAAAAACCTTAATTGGACAAGAATAAGCCTAGGGAGGACGAAAATGACCTAAATGTTAATCCAATGACACAAATAAACTTATTGGATGCACAAGATTGGTTAAAAACCCTAATTGCACATAAATAACCCTAGAGAGGACGAAAATGACCTAAATGTTAATCCAATGACACAAACAAACTTATTGGATGCACAAGATTGGTTAAAAACCCTAATTGCTCAAGAATAAGCCTAGGGAGGACAAAAATGACCTAAATGTTCATCCAATGACATAAACACACCTATTGGATGCACAAGATTGGTTAAAAACCCTAATTGGACATAAATAGCCCTAGAGAGGACGAAAATGACCTAAATGTAAATCCACAGACACAAATGAACTTATTGGATGCACATGATTGGTTAAAAACCCTAATTGTATACAAAAAAGCCTAGGGAGGACGAAAATAACCTAAATGTTAATGCAATGACACAAATGAAATTTCTGGATGCACAAGATTTGTATAAAAATCCTAATTGCACAAGAATAAGCCTAGGCAGGACGAAAATGACCTAAATATTAATCCAATGACACAAATGAACTTATTGGCTGCACAAGATTGGTTAAAAACCCTAATTGCACATAAATAACCCTAGAGAGGACGAAAATGACCTAAATGTTGATCCAATGACACAAATGAACTTATTTGACGCACAAGATTGGTTAAAAACCCTAATTGGATAAGATTAAGTATTGGGAGGACAAAAATGACCTAAATGTTAATCCAATGACACAAATGAACTTATTGGATGCACAAGATTGGTTAAAAACCCTAATTGTAAATAAATAACCCTAGGGAGGACGAAAATGACCTAAATGTTAATCCAATGACACAAATGAACTTATAGGATGCACAAGATTGGTTAAAAACCTTAATTGCACATAAATAACCCTAGAGAGGACGAAAATGACCTAAATGTTAATCCAATTACACAAATGAACTTATTGGATGCACGAGATTGGTTAAAAACCCTAATTGCACATAAATAAGGCTACGGAGGACGAAAATGACCTAAATGTTAATCCAATGACACAAATGAACTTATTGGATGCACAAGATTGGTTAAAAACCCTAATTTGAAAAGAATAAGCCTAGGGACGATGAAAATGACTTAAATGTTAATCCAATGACACAAATGAACTTATTGGACGCACAAGATTGGTTAAAAATCCTAATGGGACAAGAATAAGCCTAGGGAGGACGAAAATTACCTAACTGTTAATCCAATGACACAAATGAACTTATTGGATGCACAAGATTGGTTAAAAACCCTAATTGTAAATAAATAACCCTAGGGAGGACGAAAATGACCTAAATATTAGTCCAATGACACAAATGAACTTATTGGATGCACAAAATTGGTTGAAAACCTTAATTGTATATAAAAAATCCTAGGGAGGACGAAAATAACCTAAATGTTAATCCAATGACACAAATGAAATTTGTGGATGCACAAGATTTGTAAAAACCCTAATTGCACAAGAATAAGCCTAGGCAGGACGAAAATGACCTAAATATTAATCCAATGATACAAATGAACTTATTGGCTGCACAAGATTGGTTAAAAACCCTAATTGCACATAAATAACCCTATAGAGGACGAAAATGACCTAAATGTTAATCCAATGACACAAATTAACTTATTGGATGCACAAGATTGGTTAAAAACCCTAATTGGTTAAGAATAAGTCTTGCGAGGACAAAAATGACCTAAATGTTAATCCAATGACACAAATGAACTTATTGGATGCACAAGATTGGTTAAAAACCCTAATTGTAAATAAATAACCCTGGGGAGGACGAAAATGACCTAAATGTTAATCCAATGACACAAATGAACTTATAGGATGCACAAGATTGGTTAAAAACCCTAATTGCTCATAAATAACCCTAGAGAGGACGAAAATGACCTAAATGTTAATCCAATTACACAAATGAACTTATTGGATGCACAAGATTGGTTAAAAACCCTAATTTGAAAAGAATAAGCCTAGGGACGACGAATATGACTTAAATGTTAATCCAATGACACAAATGAACTTATTGGACGCACAAGATTGGTTAAAAATCCTAATGGGACAAGAATAAGCCTAGGGAGGACGAAAATTACCTAACTGTTAATCCAATGACACAAATGAACTTATTGGATGCACAAGATTGGTTAAAAACCCTAATTGTAAATAAATAACCCTAGGGAGGACGAAAATGACCTAAATATTAGTCCAATGACACAAATAAACTTATTGGATGCACAAAATTGGTTGAAAACCCTAATTGTATATAAAAAATCCTAGGGAGGACGAAAATAACCTAAATGTTAATCCAATGACACAAATGAAATTTCTGGATGCACAAGATTTGTAAAAACCCTAATTGCACAAGAATAAGCCTAGGCAGGACGAAAATGACCTAAATATTAATCCAATGACACAAATGAACTTATTGGCTGCACAAGATTGGTTAAAAACGCTAATTGCACATAAATAACCCTAGAGAGGACGAAAATGACCTAAATGTTAATCCAATGACACAAATGAACTTATTGGATGCACAAGATTGGTTAAAAACCCTAATTGCACATAAATAAGGCTACGGAGGAAGAAAATGACCTAAATGTTCATCCAATGACACAAATGAACTTTTTGGTTGCAGAAGATTGGCTAAAAACCCTAATTGGACAAGAATAACCCTAGAGAGGACGAAAATGACCTAAATGTTAATCCAATGACACAAATGAACTTATTGGATGCACAAGAATTGATAAAAACCCTAATTGGACAAGAATAAGCCTAGGGATGACGAAAATGACCTAAAAATGTTAATCCAATGACACAAATGAACTTATCGGAGGCACAAGATTGGTTAAAAACCCTAATAGGACAAGAATAAGCCTAGGGAGGACGAAAATGACCTAAATGTTAATCCAATGACACAAATAAACTTATTGGATGCACAAGATTGGTTAAAAACCCTAATTGCACATAAATAACCCTAGAGAGGACGAAAATGACCTAAATGTTAATCCAATTACACAAATGAACTTAATGGATGCACAAGATTGGTTAAAAACCCTAATTGCACATAAATAAGGCTACGAAGGACGAAAATGACCTAAATGTTAATCCAATGACACAAATGAACTTATTGGATGCACAAGATTGGTTAAAAACCCTTATTTGAAAAGAATAAGCCTAGGGACGACGAAAATGACTTGAATGTTAATCCAATGACACAAATGAACTTATTGGACGCACAAGATTGGTTAAAAATCCTAATGGGACAAGAATAAGGCTAGGGAGTACGAAAATTACCTAACTGTTAATCCAATGACACAAATGAACTTATTGGATGCACAAGATTGGTTAAAAACCCTAATTGTAAATAAATAACCCTAGGGAGGACGAAAATGACCTAAATATTAGTCCAATGACACAAATGAACTTATTGGATGCACAAAATTGGTTGAAAACCCTAATTGTATATAAAAAATCCTAGGGAGGACGAAAATAACCTAAATATTAATCCAATGACACAAATGAAATTTGTGGATGCACAAGATTTGTAAAAACCCTAATTGCACAAGAATAAGCCTAGGCAGGACGAAAATGACCTAAATATTAATCCAATGACACAAATGAACTTATTGGCTGCACAAGATTGGTTAAAAACCCTAATTGCACATAAATAACCCTATAGAGGACGAAAATGACCTAAATGTTAATCCAATGACACAAATGAACTTATTAGATGCACAAGATTGGTTAAAAACCCTAATTGGATAAGAATAAGTCTTGGGAGGACAAAAATGACCTAAATGTTAATCCAATGACACAAATGAACTTATTGGATGCACAAGATTGGTTAAAAACCCTAATTGTAAATAAATAACCCTGGGGAGGACGAAAATGACCTAAATGTTAATCCAATGACACAAATGAACTTATAGGATGCACAAGATTGGTTAAAAACCCTAATTGCACATAAATAACCCTAGAGAGGACGAAAATAACCTAAATGTTAATCCAATTACACAAATGAACTTATTGGATGCACAAGATTGGTTAAAAACCCTAATTTGAAAAGAATAAGCCTAGGGACGACGAAAATGACTTAAATGTTAATCCAATGACACAAATGAACTTATTGGACGCACAAGATTGGTTAAAAATCCTAATGGGACAAGAATATGCCTAGGGAGGACGAAAATTACCTAACTGTTAATCCAATGACACAAATGAACTTATTGGATGCACAAGATTGGTTAAAAACCCTAATTGTAAATAAATAACCCTAGGGAGGACGAAAATGACCTAAATATTAGTCCAATGACACAAATGAACTTATTGGATGCACAAAATTGGTTGAAAACCCTAATTGTATATAAAAAATCCTAGGGAGGACGAAAATAACCTAAATGTTAATCCAATGACACGAATGAAATTTCTGGATGCACAAGATTTTAAAAACCCTAATTGCACAAGAATAAGCCTAGGCAGGACGAAAATGACCTAAATATTAATCCAATGACACAAATGAACTTATTGGCTGCACAAGATTGGTTAAAAACGCTAATTGCACATAAATAACCCTAGAGAGGACGAAAATGACCTAAATGTTAATCCAATGACACAAATGAACTTATTGGATGCACAAGATTGGTTAAAAACCCTAATTGCACATAAATAAGGCTACGGAGGAAGAAAATGACCTAAATGTTCATCCAATGACACAAATGAACTTTTTGGTTGCAGAAGATTGGCTAAAAACCCTAATTGGACAAGAATAACCCTAGAGAGGACGAAAATGACCTAAATGTTAATCCAATGACACAAATGAACTTATTGGATGCACAAGAATTGATAAAAACCCTAATTGGACAAGAATAAGCCTAGGGATGACGAAAATGACCTAAAAATGTTAATCCAATGACACAAATGAACTTATCGGAGGCACAAGATTGGTTAAAAACCCTAATAGGACAAGAATAAGCCTAGGGAGGACGAAAATGACCTAAATGTTAATCCAATGACACAAATAAACTTATTGGATGCACAAGATTGGTTAAAAACCCTAATTGCACATAAATAACCCTAGAGAGGACGAAAATGACCTAAATGTTAATCCAATTACACAAATGAACTTAATGGATGCACAAGATTGGTTAAAAACCCTAATTGCACATAAATAAGGCTACGAAGGACGAAAATGACCTAAATGTTAATCCAATGACACAAATGAACTTATTGGATGCACAAGATTGGTTAAAAACCCTTATTTGAAAAGAATAAGCCTAGGGACGACGAAAATGACTTGAATGTTAATCCAATGACACAAATGAACTTATTGGACGCACAAGATTGGTTAAAAATCCTAATGGGACAAGAATAAGCCTAGGGAGTACGAAAATTACCTAACTGTTAATCCAATGACACAAATGAACTTATTGGATGCACAAGATTGGTTAAAAACCCTAATTGTAAATAAATAACCCTAGGGAGGACGAAAATGACCTAAATATTAGTCCAATGACACAAATGAACTTATTGGATGCACAAAATTGGTTGAAAACCCTAATTGTATATAAAAAATCCTAGGGAGGACGAAAATAACATAAATGTTAATCCAATGACACAAATGAAATTTGTGGATGCACAAGATTTGTAAAAACCCTAATTGCACAAGAATAAGCCTAGGCAGGACGAAAATGACCTAAATATTAATCCAATGACACAAATGAACTTATTGGCTGCACAAGATTGGTTAAAAACCCTAATTGCACATAAATAACCCTATAGAGGACGAAAATGACCTAAATGTTAATCCAATGACACAAATGAACTTATTAAATGCACAAGATTGGTTAAAAACCCTAATTGGATAAGAATAAGTCCTGGGAGGACAAAAATGACCTAAATGTTAATCCAATGACACAAATGAACTTATTGGATGCACAAGATTGGTTAAAAACCCTAATTGTAAATAAATAACCCTAGGGAGGACGAAAATGACCTAAATGTTAATCCAATGACACAAATGAACTTATAGGATGCACAAGATTGGTTAAAAACCCTAATTGCACATAAATAACCCTAGAGAGGACGAAAATGACCTAAATGTTAATCCAATTACACAAATGAACTTATTGGATGCACAAGATTGGTTAAAAACCCTAATTGCACATAAATAAGGCTACGGAGGACGAAAATGACCTAAATGTTAATCGAATGACACAAATGAACTTATTGGATGCACAAAATTGGTTAAAAACCCTAATTTGAAAAGAATAAGCCTAGGGACGATGAAAATGACTTAAATGTTAATCCAATGACACAAATGAACTTATTGGACGCACAAGATTGGTTAAAAATCCTAATGGGACAAGAATAAGCCTAGGGAGGACGAAAATTACCTAACTGTTAATCCAATGACACAAATGAACTTATTGGATGCACAAGATTGGTTAAAAACCCTAATTGTAAATAAATAACCCTAGGGAGGACGAAAATGACCTAAATTTTAGTCCAATGACACAAATGAACTTATTGGATGCACAAAATTGGTTGAAAACCTTTATTGTATATAAAAAATCCTAGGGAGGACGAAAATAACCTAAATGTTAATCCAATGACACAAATGAAATTTCTGGATGCACAAGATTTGTATAAAAACCCTAATTGCACAAGAATAAGCCTAGGCAGGACGAAAATGACCTAAATATTAATCCAATGACACAAATGAACTTATTGGATGCACAAGATTCGTTAAAAACCCTAATTGCACATAAATAACCCTAGAGAGGATGAAAATGACCAAAATGTTAATCCAATGACACAAATGAACTTATTGGATGCACAAGATTGGTTAAAAACCTTAATTGCACATAAATAAGGCTATTGAGGACAAAAATGACCTAAATGTTAATCCAATGACACAAATGAACTTATTGGATGCATAAGATTGGTTAAAAACCCTAATTGTAAATAAATAACACTGGGGAGGACGAAAATGACCTAAATGTTAATCCAATGACACAAATGAACTTATTGGATGCACAAGATTGGTTAAAAACCCTAATTGGATAAGAATAAGTCTAGGGAGGACAAAAATGACCTAAATGTTAATCCAATGACACAAATGAACTTATTGGATGCACAAGATTCGTTAAAAACCCTAATTGTAAATAAATAACACTAGGGAGGACGAAAATGACCTAAATGTTAATCCAATGACACAAATGAACTTATAGGATGCACAAGATTGGTTAAAAACCCTAATTGCACATAAATAAGGCTACGGAGGAAGAAAATGACCTAGATGTTCATCCAATGACACAAATGAACTTTTTGGTTGCAGAAGACTGGCTAAAAACCCTAATTGGACAAGAATAACCCTATAGAGGACGAAAATGACCTAAATGTTAATCCAATGACACAAATGAACTTATTGGATGCACAAGAATTGATAAAAACCCTAATTGGACAAGAATAAGCCTAGGGATGACGAAAATGACCTAAAAATGTTAATCCAATGACACAAATGAACTTATCAAAGGCACAAGATTGGTTAAAAACCCTAATTGGACAAGAATAAGCCAAGGGAGGACGAAAATGACCTAAATGTTAATCCAATGACACAAATAAACTTATTGGATGCACAAGATTGGTTAAAAACCCTAATTGCACATAAATAACCCTAGAGAGGACGAAAATGACCTAAATGTTAATCCAATGACACAAATGAACTTATTGGATGCACAAAAATTGATAAAGACCCTAATTGGACAAGAATAAGCCTAGGGATGACGAAAATGACCTAAAAATGTTAATCCAATGACACATATGAACTTATCGGAGGCACAAGATTGGTTAAAAACCCTAATTGGACAAGAATAAGCCTAGGGAGGACGAAAATGACCTAAATGTTAATCCAATGACACAAATAAACTTATTGGATGCACAAGATTGGTTAAAAACCCTAATTGCACAAGAATAAGCCTAGGGAGGACAAAAATTACCTAACTGTTAATCCAATGACACAAATGAACTTATTGGATGCACAAGATTGGTTAAAAACCCTAATTGTAAATAAATAACCCTAGGGAGGACGAAAATGACCTAAATATTAGTCCAATGACACAAATGAACTTATTGGATGCACAAAATTGGTTGAAAACCCTAATTGTATATAAAAAATCCTATGGAGGACGAAAATAACCTAAATGTTAATCCAATGACACAAATGAAATTTCTGGATGCACAAGATTTGTAAAAACCCTAATTGCACAAGAATAAGCCTAGGCAGGACGAAAATGACCTAAATATTAATCCAATGACACAAATGAACTTATTGGCTGCACAAGATTGGTTAAAAACGCTAATTGCACATAAATAACCCTAGAGAGGACGAAAATGACCTAAATGTTAATCCAATGACACAAATGAACTTATTGGATGCACAAGATTGGTTAAAAACCCTAATTGCACATAAATAAGGCTACGGAGGAAGAAAATGACCTAAATGTTCATCCAATGACACAAATGAACTTTTTGGTTGCAGAATATTGGCTAAAAACCCTAATTGGACAAGAATAACCCTAGAGAGGACGAAAATGACCTAAATGTTAATCCAATGAACAAATGAACTTATTGGATGCACAAGAATTGATAAAAACCCTAATTGGACAAGAATAAGCCTAGGGATGACGAAAATGACCTAAAAATGTTAATCCAATGACACAAATGAACTTATCGGAGGCACAAGATTGGTTAAAAACCCTAATAGGACAAGAATAAGCCTAGGGAGGACGAAAATGACCTAAATGTTAATCCAATGACACAAATAAACTTATTGGATGCACAAGATTGGTTAAAAACCCTAATTGCACATAAATAACCCTAGAGAGGACGAAAATGACCTAAATGTTAATCCAATTACACAAATGAACTTAATGGATGCACAAGATTGGTTAAAAACCCTAATTGCACATAAATAAGGCTACGAAGGACGAAAATGACCTAAATGTTAATCCAATGACACAAATGAACTTATTGGATGCACAAGATTGGTTAAAAACCCTTATTTGAAAAGAATAAGCCTAGGGACGACGAAAATGACTTGAATGTTAATCCAATGACACAAATGAACTTATTGGACGCACAAGATTGGTTAAAAATCCTAATGGGACAAGAATAAGCCTAGGGAGTACGAAAATTACCTAACTGTTAATCCAATGACACAAATGAACTTATTGGATGCACAAGATTGGTTAAAAACCCTAATTGTAAATAAATAACCCTAGGGAGGACGAAAATGACCTAAATATTAGTCCAATGACACAAATGAACTTATTGGATGCACAAAATTGGTTGAAAACCCTAATTGTATATAAAAAATCCTAGGGAGGACGAAAATAACATAAATGTTAATCCAATGACACAAATGAAATTTGTGGATGCACAAGATTTGTAAAAACCCTAATTGCACAAGAATAAGCCTAGGCAGGACGAAAATGACCTAAATATTAATCCAATGACACAAATGAACTTATTGGCTGCACAAGATTGGTTAAAAACCCTAATTGCACATAAATAACCCTATAGAGGACGAAAATGACCTAAATGTTAATCCAATGACACAAATGAACTTATTAAATGCACAAGATTGGTTAAAAACCCTAATTGGATAAGAATAAGTCTTGGGAGGACAAAAATGACCTAAATGTTAATCCAATGACACAAATGAACTTATTGGATGCACAAGATTGGTTAAAAACCCTAATTGTAAATAAATAACCCTAGGGAGGACGAAAATGACCTAAATGTTAATCCAATGACACAAATGAACTTATAGGATGCACAAGATTGGTTAAAAACCCTAATTGCACATAAATAACCCTAGAGAGGACGAAAATGACCTAAATGTTAATCCAATTACACAAATGAACTTATTGGATGCACAAGATTGGTTAAAAACCCTAATTTGAAAAGAATAAGCCTAGGGACTACGAAAATGACTTAAATGTTAATCCAATGACACAAATGAACTTATTGGACGCACAAGATTGGTTAAAAACCCTAATTGCACAAGAATAAGCCGAGGGAGGACAAAAATGACCTAAATGTTCATCCAATGACATAAACACACCTATTGGATGCACAAGATTGGTTAAAAACCCTAATTGGACATAAATAGCCCTAGAGAGGACGAAAATGACCTAAATGTAAATCCAAAGACACAAATGAACTTATTGGATGCACAAGATTGGTTAAAAACCCTAATTGTATACAAAAAAGCCTAGGGAGGACGAAAATAACCTAAATGTTAATCCAATGACACAAATGAAATTTCTGGATGCACAAGATTTGTATAAAAACCCTAATTGCACAAGAATAAGCCTAGGCAGGACGAAAATGACCTAAATATTAATCCAATGACACAAATGAACTTATTGGATGCACAAGATTCGTTAAAAACCCTAATTGCACATAAATAACCCTAGAGAGGATGAAAATGACCAAAATGTTAATCCAATGACACAAATGAACTTATTGGATGCACAAGATTGGTTAAAAACCTTAATTGCACATAAATAAGGCTATTGAGGACAAAAATGACCTAAATGTTAATCCAATGACACAAATGAACTTATTGGATGCATAAGATTGGTTAAAAACCCTAATTGTAAATAAATAACACTGGGGAGGACGAAAATGACCTAAATGTTAATCCAATGACACAAATGAACTTATTGGATGCACAAGATTGGTTAAAAACCCTAATTGGATAAGAATAAGTCTAGGGAGGACAAAAATGACCTAAATGTTAATCCAATGACACAAATGAACTTATTGGATGCACAAGATTCGTTAAAAACCCTAATTGTAAATAAATAACACTAGGGAGGACGAAAATGACCTAAATGTTAATCCAATGACACAAATGAACTTATAGGATGCACAAGATTGGTTAAAAACCCTAATTGCACATAAATAAGGCTACGGAGGAAGAAAATGACCTAGATGTTCATCCAATGACACAAATGAACTTTTTAGTTGCAGAAGACTGGCTAAAAACCCTAATTGGACAAGAATAACCCTATAGAGGACGAAAATGACCTAAATGTTAATCCAATGACACAAATGAACTTATTGGATGCACAAGAATTGATAAAAACCCTAATTGGACAAGAATAAGCCTAGGGATGACGAAAATGACCTAAAAATGTTAATCCAATGACACAAATGAACTTATCAAAGGCACAAGATTGGTTAAAAACCCTAATTGGACAAGAATAAGCCTAGGGAGGACGAAAATGACCTAAATGTTAATCCAATGACACAAATAAACTTATTGGATGCACAAGATTGGTTAAAAACCCTAATTGCACATAAATAACCCTAGAGAGGACGAAAATGACCTAAATGTTAATCCAATGACACAAATGAACTTATTGGATGCACAAAAATTGATAAAGACCCTAATTGGACAAGAATAAGCCTAGGGATGACGAAAATGACCTAAAAATGTTAATCCAATGACACATATGAACTTATCGGAGGCACAAGATTGGTTAAAAACCCTAATTGGACAAGAATAAGCCTAGGGAGGACGAAAATGACCTAAATGTTAATCCAATGACACAAATAAACTTATTGGATGCAAAAAATTGGTTAAAAACCCTAATTGCACATAAATAACCCTAGAGAGGACGAAAATGACCTAAATGCTAATCCAATGACACAAATAAACTTATTGGATGCACAAGATTGGTTAAAAACCCTAATTGCACAAGAATAAGCCTAGGGAGGACAAAAATGACCTAAATGTTCATCCAATGACATAAACACACCTATTGGATGCACAAGATTGGTTAAAAACCCTAATTGGACATAAATAGCCCTAGAGAGGACGAAAATGACCTAAATGTAAATCCAAAGACACAAATGAACTTATTGGATGCACAAGATCGGTTAAAAACCCTAATTGTATACAAAAAAGCCTAGGGAGGACGAAAATAACCTAAATGTTAATCCAATGACACAAATGAAATTTCTGGATGCACAAGATTTGTATAAAAACCCTAATTGCACAAGAATAAGCCTAGGCAGGACGAAAATGACCTAAATATTAATCCAATGACACAAATTAACTTATTGGATGCACAAGATTCGTTAAAAACCCTAATTGCACATAAATAACCCTAGAGAGGATGAAAATGACCAAAATGTTAATCCAATGACACAAATGAACTTATTGGATGCACAAGATTGGTTAAAAACCTTAATTGCACATAAATAAGGCTATTGAGGACAAAAATGACCTAAATGTTAATCCAATGACACAAATGAACTTATTGGATGCATAAGATTGGTTAAAAACCCTAATTGTAAATAAATAACACTGGGGAGGACGAAAATGACCTAAATGTAAATCCAATGACACAAATGAACTTATTGGATGCACAAGATTGGTTAAAAACCCTAATTGGATAAGAATAAGTCTAGGGAGGACAAAAATGACCTAAATGTTAATCCAATGACACAAATGAACTTATTGGATGCACAAGATTCGTTAAAAACCCTAATTGTAAATAAATAACACTAGGGAGGACGAAAATGACCTAAATGTTAATCCAATGACACAAATGAACTTATAGGATGCACAATATTGGTTAAAAACCCTAATTGCACAGAAATAACCCTAGAGAGGACGAAAATGACCTAAATGTTAATCCAATGACACAAATGAACTTATTGGATGCACAAGAATTGATAAAAACCCTAATTGGACAAGAATAAGCCTAGGGATGACGAAAATGACCTAAAAATGTTAATCCAATGACACAAATGAACTTATCGGAGGCACAAGATTGGTTAAAAACCCTAATTGGACAAGAATAAGCCTAGGGAGGACGAAAATGACCTATATGTTAATCCAATGACACAAATAAACTTATTGGATGCACAAGATTGGTTAAAAACCCTAATTGCACATAAATAACCCTAGAGAGGACGAAAATGACCTAAATGCTAATCCAATGACACAAATAAACTTATTGGATGCACAAGATTGGTTAAAAACCCTAATTTGAAAAGAATAAGCCTAGGGACGATGAAAATGACTTAAATGTTAATCCAATGACACAAATGAACTTATTGGACGCACAAGATTGGTTAAAAATCCTAATGGGACAAGAATAAGCCTAGGGAGGACGAAAATTACCTAACTGTTAATCCAATGACACAAATGAACTTATTGGATGCACAAGATTGGTTAAAAACCCTAATTGTAAATAAATAACCCTAGGGAGGACGAAAATGACCTAAATTTTAGTCCAATGACACAAATGAACTTATTGGATGCACAAAATTGGTTGAAAACCTTTATTGTATATAAAAAATCCTAGGGAGGACGAAAATAACCTAAATGTTAATCCAATGACACAAATGAAATTTCTGGATGCACAAGATTTGTAAAAACCCTAATTGCACAAGAATAAGCCTAGGCAGGACGAAAATGACCTAAATATTAATCCAATGACACAAATGAACTTATTGGCTGCACAAGATTGGTTAAAAACGCTAATTGCACATAAATAACCCTAGAGAGGACGAAAATGACCTAAATGTTAATCCAATGACACAAATGAACTTATTGGATGCACAAGATTGGTTAAAAACCCTAATTGCACATAAATAAGGCTACGGAGGAAGAAAATGACCTAAATGTTCATCCAATGACACAAATGAACTTTTTGGTTGCAGAATATTGGCTAAAAACCCTAATTGGACAAGAATAACCCTAGAGAGGACGAAAATGACCTAAATGTTAATCCAATGAACAAATGAACTTATTGGATGCACAAGAATTGATAAAAACCCTAATTGGACAAGAATAAGCCTAGGGATGACGAAAATGACCTAAAAATGTTAATCCAATGACACAAATGAACTTATCGGAGGCACAAGATTGGTTAAAAACCCTAATAGGACAAGAATAAGCCTAGGGAGGACGAAAATGACCTAAATGTTAATCCAATGACACAAATAAACTTATTGGATGCACAAGATTGGTTAAAAACCCTAATTGCACATAAATAACCCTAGAGAGGACGAAAATGACCTAAATGTTAATCCAATGACACAAATGAACTTATTGGATGCACAAAAATTGATAAAGACCCTAATTGGACAAGAATAAGCCTAGGGATGACGAAAATGACCTAAAAATGTTAATCCAATGACACATATGAACTTATCGGAGGCACAAGATTGGTTAAAAACCCTAATTGGACAAGAATAAGCCTAGGGAGGACGAAAATGACCTAAATGTTAATCCAATGACACAAATAAACTTATTGGATGCACAAGATTGGTTAAAAACCCTAATTGCACAAGAATAAGCCTAGGGAGGACAAAAATTACCTAACTGTTAATCCAATGACACAAATGAACTTATTGGATGCACAAGATTGGTTAAAAACCCTAATTGTAAATAAATAACCCTAGGGAGGACGAAAATGACCTAAATATTAGTCCAATGACACAAATGAACTTATTGGATGCACAAAATTGGTTGAAAACCCTAATTGTATATAAAAAATCCTATGGAGGACGAAAATAACCTAAATGTTAATCCAATGACACAAATGAAATTTCTGGATGCACAAGATTTGTAAAAACCCTAATTGCACAAGAATAAGCCTAGGCAGGACGAAAATGACCTAAATATTAATCCAATGACACAAATGAACTTATTGGCTGCACAAGATTGGTTAAAAACGCTAATTGCACATAAATAACCCTAGAGAGGACGAAAATGACCTAAATGTTAATCCAATGACACAAATGAACTTATTGGATGCACAAGATTGGTTAAAAACCCTAATTGCACATAAATAAGGCTACGGAGGAAGAAAATGACCTAAATGTTCATCCAATGACACAAAAGAACTTTTTGGTTGCAGAAGATTGGCTAAAAACCCTAATTGCACATAAATAAGGCTACAGAGGAAGAAAATGACCTAAATGTTCATCCAATGACACAAATGAACTTTTTGGTTGCAGAAGATTGGCTAAAAACCCTAATTGGACAAGAATAACCCTAGAGAGGACGAAAATGACCTAAATGTTAATCCAATGACACAAATGAACTTATTGGATGCACAAGATTGGTTAAAAACCCTAATTGGATAAGAATAAGTCTTGGGAGGACAAAAATGACCTAAATGTTAATCCAATGACACAAATGAACTTATTGGATGCACAAGATTGGTTAAAATCCCTAATTGTAAATAAATAACCCTAGGGAGGACGAAAATGACCTAAATGTTAATCCAATGACACAAATGAACTTATAGGATGCACAAGATTGGTTAAAAACCCTAATTGCACATAAATAACCCTAGAGAGGACGAAAATGACCTAAATGTTAATCCAATTACACAAATGAACTTATTGGGTGCATAAGATTGGTTAAAAACCCTAATTGCACATAAATAAGGCTACGGAGGACGAAAATGACCTAAATGTTAATCCAATGACACAAATGAACTTATTGGATGCACAAGATTGGTTAAAAACCCTAATTTGAAAAGAATAAGCATAGGGATGACGAAAATGACTTAAATGTTAATCCAATGACACAAATGAACTTATTGGATGCACAAGATTGGTTAAAAATCCTAATGGGACAAGAATAAGCCTAGGGAGGACGAAAATTACCTAACTGTTAATCCAATGACACAAATGAACTTATTGGATGCACAAGATTGGTTAAAAACCCTAATTGTAAATAAATAACCCTATGGAGGACGAAAATGACCTAAATATTAGTCCAATGACACAAATGAACTTATTGGATGCACAAAATTGGTTGAAAACCCTAATTGTATATAAAAAATCCTAGGGGGGACGAAAATAACCTAAATGTTAATCCAATGACACAAATGAAATTTCTGGATGCACAAGATTTGTAAAAACCCTAATTGCACAAGAATAAGCCTAGGCAGGACGAAAATGACCTAAATATTAATCCAATGACACAAATGAACTTATTGGCTGCACAAGATTGGTTAAAAACGCTAATTGCACATAAATAACCCTAGAGAGGACGAAAATGACCTAAATGTTAATCCAATGACACAAATGAACTTATTGGATGCACAAGATTGGTTAAAAACCCTAATTGCACATAAATAAGGCTACGGAGGAAGAAAATGACCTAAATGTTCATCCAATGACACAAATGAACTTTTTGGTTGCAGAATATTGGCTAAAAACCCTAATTGGACAAGAATAACCCTAGAGAGGACGAAAATGACCTAAATGTTAATCCAATGAACAAATGAACTTATTGGATGCACAAGAATTGATAAAAACCCTAATTGGACAAGAATAAGCCTAGGGATGACGAAAATGACCTAAAAATGTTAATCCAATGACACAAATGAACTTATCGGAGGCACAAGATTGGTTAAAAACCCTAATTGGACAAGAATAAGCCTAGGGAGGACGAAAATGACCTAAATGTTAATCCAATGACACAAATAAACTTATTGGATGCACAAGATTGGTTAAAAACCCTAATTGCACATAAATAACCCTAGAGAGGACGAAAATGACCTAAATGTTAATCCAATGACACAAACAAACTTATTGGATGCACAAGATTGGTTAAAAACCCTAATTGCTCAAGAATAAGCCTAGGGAGGACAAAAATGACCTAAATGTTCATCCAATGACATAAACACACCTATTGGATGCACAAGATTGGTTAAAAACCCTAATTGGACATAAATAGCCCTAGAGAGGACGAAAATGACCTAAATGTAAATCCACAGACACAAATGAACTTATTGGATGCACATGATTGGTTAAAAACCCTAATTGTATACAAAAAAGCCTAGGGAGGACGAAAATAACCTAAATGTTAATGCAATGACACAAATGAAATTTCTGGATGCACAAGATTTGTATAAAAACCCTAATTGCACAAGAATAAGCCTAGGCAGGACGAAAATGACCTAAATATTAATCCAATGACACAAATGAACTTATTGGCTGCACAAGATTGGTTAAAAACCCTAATTGCACATAAATAACCCTAGAGAGGACGAAAATGACCTAAATGTTGATCCAATGACACAAATGAACTTATTGGACGCACAAGATTGGTTAAAAACCCTAATTGGATAAGATTAAGTATTGGGAGGACAAAAATGACCTAAATGTTAATCCAATGACACAAATGAACTTATTGGATGCACAAGATTGGTTAAAAACCCTAATTGTAAATAAATAACCCTAGGGAGGACGAAAATGACCTAAATGTTAATCCAATGACACAAATGAACTTATAGGATCCACAAGATTGGTTAAAAACCTTAATTGCACATAAATAACCCTAGAGAGGACGAAAATGACCTAAATGTTAATCCAATTACACAAATGAACTTATTGGATGCACGAGATTGGTTAAAAACCCTAATTGCACATAAATAAGGCTACGGAGGACGAAAATGACCTAAATGTTAATCCAATGACACAAATGAACTTATTGGAAGCACAAGATTGGTTAAAAACCCTAATTTGAAAAGAATAAGCCTAGGGACGATGAAAATGACTTAAATGTTAATCCAATGACACAAATGAACTTATTGGACGCACAAGATTGGTTAAAAATCCTAATGGGACAAGAATAAGCCTAGGGAGGACGAAAATTACCTAACTGTTAATCCAATGACACAAATGAACTTATTGGATGCACAAGATTGGTTTAAAACCCTAATTGTAAATAAATAACCCTAGGGAGGACGAAAATGACCTAAATATTAGTCCAATGACACAAATGAACTTATTGGATGCACAAAATTGGTTGAAAACCTTAATTGTATATAAAAAATCCTAGGGAGGACGAAAATAACCTAAATGTTAATCCAATGACACAAATGAAATTTGTGGATGCACAAGATTTGTAAAAACCCTAATTGCACAAGAATAAGCCTAGGCAGGACGAAAATGACCTAAATATTAATCCAATGATACAAATGAACTTATTGGCTGCACAAGATTGGTTAAAAACCCTAATTGCACATAAATAACCCTATAGAGGACGAAAATGACCTAAATGTTAATCCAATGACACAAATTAACTTATTGGATGCACAAGATTGGTTAAAAACCCTAATTGGTTAAGAATAAGTCTTGCGAGGACAAAAATGACCTAACTGTTAATCCAATGACACAAATGAACTTATTGGATGCACAAGATTGGTTAAAAACCCTAATTGTAAATAAATAACCCTGGGGAGGACGAAAATGACCTAAATGTTAATCCAATGACACAAATGAACTTATAGGATGCACAAGATTGGTTAAAAACCCTAATTGCTCATAAATAACCCTAGAGAGGACGAAAATGACCTAAATGTTAATCCAATTACACAAATGAACTTATTGGATGCACAAGATTGGTTAAAAACCCTAATTTGAAAAGAATAAGCCTAGGGACGACGAAAATGACTTAAATGTTAATCCAATGACACAAATGAACTTATTGGACGCACAAGATTGGTTAAAAATCCTAATGGGACAAGAATAAGCCTAGGGAGGACGAAAATTACCTAACTGTTAATCCAATGACACAAATGAACTTATTGGATGCACAAGATTGGTTAAAAACCCTAATTGTAAATAAATAACCCTGGGGAGGACGAAAATGACCTAAATGTTAATCCAATGACACAAATGAACTTATAGGATGCACAAGATTGGTTAAAAACCCTAATTGCACATAAATAACCCTAGAGAGGACGAAAATAACCTAAATGTTAATCCAATTACACAAATGAACTTATTGGATGCACAAGATTGGTTAAAAACCCTAATTTGAAAAGAATAAGCCTAGGGACGACGAAAATGACTTAAATGTTAATCCAATGACACAAATGAACTTATTGGACGCACAAGATTGGTTAAAAATCCTAATGGGACAAGAATATGCCTAGGGAGGACGAAAATTACCTAACTGTTAATCCAATGACACAAATGAACTTATTGGATGCACAAGATTGGTTAAAAACCCTAATTGTAAATAAATAACCCTAGGGAGGACGAAAATGACCTAAATATTAGTCCAATGACACAAATGAACTTATTGGATGCACAAAATTGGTTGAAAACCCTAATTGTATATAAAAAATCCTAGGGAGGACGAAAATAACCTAAATGTTAATCCAATGACACAAATGAAATTTCTGGATGCACAAGATTTGTAAAAACCCTAATTGCACAAGAATAAGCCTAGGCAGGACGAAAATGACCTAAATATTAATCCAATGACACAAATGAACTTATTGGCTGCACAAGATTGGTTAAAAACGCTAATTGCACATAAATAACCCTAGAGAGGACGAAAATGACCTAAATGTTAATCCAATGACACAAATGAACTTATTGGATGCACAAGATTGGTTAAAAACCCTAATTGCACATAAATAAGGCTACGGAGGAAGAAAATGACCTAAATGTTCATCCAATGACACAAATGAACTTTTTGGTTGCAGAAGATTGGCTAAAAACCCTAATTGGACAAGAATAACCCTAGAGAGGACGAAAATGACCTAAATGTTAATCCAATGACACAAATGAACTTATTGGATGCACAAGAATTGATAAAAACCCTAATTGGACAAGAATAAGCCTAGGGATGACGAAAATGACCTAAAAATGTTAATCCAATGACACAAATGAACTTATCGGAGGCACAAGATTGGTTAAAAACCCTAATAGGACAAGAATAAGCCTAGGGAGGACGAAAATGACCTAAATGTTAATCCAATGACACAAATAAACTTATTGGATGCACAAGATTGGTTAAAAACCCTAATTGCACATAAATAACCCTAGAGAGGACGAAAATGACCTAAATGTTAATCCAATTACACAAATGAACTTAATGGATGCACAAGATTGGTTAAAAACCCTAATTGCACATAAATAAGGCTACGAAGGACGAAAATGACCTAAATGTTAATCCAATGACACAAATGAACTTATTGGATGCACAAGATTGGTTAAAAACCCTTATTTGAAAAGAATAAGCCTAGGGACGACGAAAATGACTTGAATGTTAATCCAATGACACAAATGAACTTATTGGACGCACAAGATTGGTTAAAAATCCTAATGGGACAAGAATAAGCCTAGGGAGTACGAAAATTACCTAACTGTTAATCCAATGACACAAATGAACTTATTGGATGCACAAGATTGGTTAAAAACCCTAATTGCACATAAATAACCCTAGAGAGGACGAAAATGACCTAAATGTTAATCCAATTACACAAATGAACTTAATGGATGCACAAGATTGGTTAAAAACCCTAATTGCACATAAATAAGGCTACGAAGGACGAAAATGACCTAAATGTTAATCCAATGACACAAATGAACTTATTGGATGCACAAGATTGGTTAAAAACCCTAATTTGAAAAGAATAAGCCTAGGGACGACGAAAATGACTTGAATGTTAATCCAATGACACAAATGAACTTATTGGACGCACAAGATTGGTTAAAAATCCTAATGGGACAAGAATAAGCCTAGGGAGTACGAAAATTACCTAACTGTTAATCCAATGACACAAATGAACTTATTGGATGCACAAGATTGGTTAAAAACCCTAATTGTAAATAAATAACCCTAGGGAGGACGAAAATGACCTAAATATTAGTCCAATGACACAAATGAACTTATTGGATGCACAAAATTGGTTGAAAACCCTAATTGTATATAAAAAATCCTAGGGAGGACGAAAATAACCTAAATATTAATCCAATGACACAAATGAAATTTGTGGATGCACAAGATTTGTAAAAACCCTAATTGCACAAGAATAAGCCTAGGCAGGACGAAAATGACCTAAATATTAATCCAATGACACAAATGAACTTATTGGCTGCACAAGATTGGTTAAAAACCCTAATTGCACATAAATAACCCTATAGAGGACGAAAATGACCTAAATGTTAATCCAATGACACAAATGAACTTATTAGATGCACAAGATTGGTTAAAAACCCTAATTGGATAAGAATAAGTCTTGGGAGGACAAAAATGACCTAAATGGTAATCCAATGACACAAATGAACTTATTGGATGCACAAGATTGGTTAAAAACCCTAATTGTAAATAAATAACCCTGGGGAGGACGAAAATGACCTAAATGTTAATCCAATGACACAAATGAACTTATAGGATGCACAAGATTGGTTAAAAACCCTAATTGCACATAAATAACCCTAGAGAGGACGAAAATAACCTAAATGTTAATCCAATTACACAAATGAACTTATTGGATGCACAAGATTGGTTAAAAACCCTAATTTGAAAAGAATAAGCCTAGGGACGACGAAAATGACTTAAATGTTAATCCAATGACACAAATGAACTTATTGGACGCACAAGATTGGTTAAAAATCCTAATGGGACAAGAATATGCCTAGGGAGGACGAAAATTACCTAACTGTTAATCCAATGACACAAATGAACTTATTGGATGCACAAGATTGGTTAAAAACCCTAATTGTAAATAAATAACCCTAGGGAGGACGAAAATGACCTAAATATTAGTCCAATGACACAAATGAACTTATTGGATGCACAAAATTGGTTGAAAACCCTAATTGTATATAAAAAATCCTAGGGAGGACGAAAATAACCTAAATGTTAATCCAATGACACAAATGAAATTTCTGGATGCACAAGATTTTAAAAACCCTAATTGCACAAGAATAAGCCTAGGCAGGACGAAAATGACCTAAATATTAATCCAATGACACAAATGAACTTATTGGCTGCACAAGATTGGTTAAAAACGCTAATTGCACATAAATAACCCTAGAGAGGACGAAAATGACCTAAATGTTAATCCAATGACACAAATGAACTTATTGGATGCACAAGATTGGTTAAAAACCCTAATTGCACATAAATAAGGCTACGGAGGAAGAAAATGACCTAAATGTTCATCCAATGACACAAATGAACTTTTTGGTTGCAGAAGATTGGCTAAAAACCCTAATTGGACAAGAATAACCCTAGAGAGGACGAAAATGACCTAAATGTTAATCCAATGACACAAATGAACTTATTGGATGCACAAGAATTGATAAAAACCCTAATTGGACAAGAATAAGCCTAGGGATGACGAAAATGACCTAAAAATGTTAATCCAATGACACAAATGAACTTATCGGAGGCACAAGATTGGTTAAAAACCCTAATAGGACAAGAATAAGCCTAGGGAGGACGAAAATGACCTAAATGTTAATCCAATGACACAAATAAACTTATTGGATGCACAAGATTGGTTAAAAACCCTAATTGCACATAAATAACCCTAGAGAGGACGAAAATGACCTAAATGTTAATCCAATTACACAAATGAACTTAATGGATGCACAAGATTGGTTAAAAACCCTAATTGCACATAAATAAGGCTACGAAGGACGAAAATGACCTAAATGTTAATCCAATGACACAAATGAACTTATTGGATGCACAAGATTGGTTAAAAACCCTTATTTGAAAAGAATAAGCCTAGGGACGACGAAAATGACTTGAATGTTAATCCAATGACACAAATGAACTTATTGGACGCACAAGATTGGTTAAAAATCCTAATGGGACAAGAATAAGCCTAGGGAGTACGAAAATTACCTAACTGTTAATCCAATGACACAAATGAACTTATTGGATGCACAAGATTGGTTAAAAACCCTAATTGTAAATAAATAACCCTAGGGAGGACGAAAATGACCTAAATATTAGTCCAATGACACAAATGAACTTATTGGATGCACAAAATTGGTTGAAAACCCTAATTGTATATAAAAAATCCTAGGGAGGACGAAAATAACCTAAATGTTAATCCAATGACACAAATGAAATTTGTGGATGCACAAGATTTGTAAAAACCCTAATTGCACAAGAATAAGCCTAGGCAGGACGAAAATGACCTAAATATTAATCCAATGACACAAATGAACTTATTGGCTGCACAAGATTGGTTAAAAACCCTAATTGCACATAAATAACCCTATAGAGGACGAAAATGACCTAAATGTTAATCCAATGACACAAATGAACTTATTAAATGCACAAGATTGGTTAAAAACCCTAATTGGATAAGAATAAGTCCTGGGAGGACAAAAATGACCTAAATGTTAATCCAATGACACAAATGAACTTATTGGATGCACAAGATTGGTTAAAAACCCTAATTGTAAATAAATAACCCTAGGGAGGACGAAAATGACCTAAATGTTAATCCAATGACACAAATGAACTTATAGGATGCACAAGATTGGTTAAAAACCCTAATTGCACATAAATAACCCTAGAGAGGACGAAAATGACCTAAATGTTAATCCAATTACACAAATGAACTTATTGGATGCACAAGATTGGTTAAAAACCCTAATTGCACATAAATAAGGCTACAGAGGAAGAAAATGACCTAAATGTTCATCCAATGACACAAATGAACTTTTTGGCTGCAGAAGATTGGCTAAAAACCCAAATTGGACAAGAATAACCCTAGAGAGGACGAAAATGACCTAAATGTTAATCCAATGACACAAATGAACTTATTGGATGCACAAGAATTGATAAAAACCCTAATTGGACAAGAATAAGCCTAGGGATGACGAAAATGACCTAAAAATGTTAATCCAATGACAAAAATGAACTTATCGGAGGCACAAGTTTGGTTAAAAACCCTAATAGGACAAGAATAAGCCTAGGAAGGACGAAAATGACCTAAATGTTAATCCAATGACACAAATAAACTTATTGGATGCACAAGATTGGTTAAAAACCCTAATTGCACATAAATAACCCTAGAGAGGACGAAAATGACCTAAATGTTAATCCAATTACACAAATGAACTTAATGGATGCACAAGATTGGTTAAAAACCCTAATTGCACATAAATAAGGCTACGAAGGACGAAAATGACCTAAATGTTAATCCAATGACACAAATGAACTTATTGGATGCACAAGATTGGTTAAAAACCCTTATTTGAAAAGAATAAGCCTAGGGACGACGAAAATGACTTGAATGTTAATCCAATGACACAAATGAACTTATTGGACGCACAAGATTGGTTAAAAATCCTAATGGGACAAGAATAAGCCTAGGGAGTACGAAAATTACCTAACTGTTAATCCAATGACACAAATGAACTTATTGGATGCACAAGATTGGTTAAAAACCCTAATTGTAAATAAATAACCCTAGGGAGGACGAAAATGACCTAAATATTAGTCCAATGACACAAATGAACTTATTGGATGCACAAAATTGGTTGAAAACCCTAATTGTATATAAAAAATCCTAGGGAGGACGAAAATAACCTAAATGTTAATCCAATGACACAAATGAAATTTGTGGATGCACAAGATTTGTAAAAACCCTAATTGCACAAGAATAAGCCTAGGCAGGTTGAAAATGACCTAAATATTAATCCAATGACACAAATGAACTTATTGGCTGCACAAGATTGGTTAAAAACCCTAATTGCACATAAATAACCCTATAGAGGACGAAAATGACCTAAATGTTAATCCAATGACACAAATGAACTTATTGGATGCACAAGATTGGTTAAAAACCCTAATTGGATAAGAATAAGTCTTGGAAGGACAAAAATGACCTAAATGTTAATCCAATGACACAAATGAACTTATTGGATGCACAAGATTGGTTAAAAACCCTAATTGTAAATAAATAACCCTAGGGAGGACGAAAATGACCTAAATGTTAATCGAATGACACAAATGAACTTATAGGATGCACAAGATTGGTTAAAAACCCTAATTGCACATAAATAACCCTAGAGAGGACGAAAATGACCTAAATGTTAATCCAATTACACAAATGAACTTATTGGATGCACAAGATTGGTTAAAAACCCTAATTTGAAAAGAATAAGCCTAGGGACTACGAAAATGACTTAAATGTTAATCCAATGACACAAATGAACTTATTGGACGCACAAGATTGGTTAAAAACCCTAATTGCACAAGAATAAGCCTAGGGAGGACAAAAATGACCTAAATGTTCATCCAATGACATAAACACACCTATTGGATGCACAAGATTGGTTAAAAACCCTAATTGGACATAAATAGCCCTAGAGAGGACGAAAATGACCTAAATGTAAATCCAAAGACACAAATGAACTTATTGGATGCACAAGATTGGTTAAAAACCCTAATTGTATACAAAAAAGCCTAGGGAGGACGAAAATAACCTAAATGTTAATCCAATGACACAAATGAAATTTCTGGATGCACAAGATTTGTATAAAAACCCTAATTGCACAAGAATAAGCCTAGGCAGGACGAAAATGACCTAAATATTAATCCAATGACACAAATGAACTTATTGGATGCACAAGATTCGTTAAAAACCCTAATTGCACATAAATAACCCTAGAGAGGATGAAAATGACCAAAATGTTAATCCAATGACACAAATGAACTTATTGGATGCACAAGATTGGTTAAAAACCTTAATTGCACATAAATAAGGCTATTGAGGACAAAAATGACCTAAATGTTAATCCAATGACACAAATGAACTTATTGGATGCATAAGATTGGTTAAAATTCCTAATTGTAAATAAATAACACTGGGGAGGACGAAAATGACCTAAATGTAAATCCAATGACACAAATGAACTTATTGGATGCACAAGATTGGTTAAAAACCCTAATTGGATAAGAATAAGTCTAGGGAGGACAAAAATGACCTAAATGTTAATCCAATGACACAAATGAACTTATTGGATGCACAAGATTCGTTAAAAACCCTAATTGTAAATAAATAACACTAGGGAGGACGAAAATGACCTAAATGTTAATCCAATGACACCAATGAACTTATAGGATGCACAAGATTGGTTAAAAACCCTAATTGCACAGAAATAACCCTAGAGAGGACGAAAATGACCTAAATGTTAATCCAATGACACAAATGAACTTATTGGATGCACAAGAATTGATAAAAACCCTAATTGGACAAGAATAAGCCTAGGGATGACGAAAATGACCTAAAAATGTTAATCCAATGACACAAATGAACTTATCGGAGGCACAAGATTGGTTAAAAACCCTAATAGGACAAGAATAAGCCTAGGGAGGACGAAAATGACCTAAATGTTAATCCAATGACACAAATAAACTTATTGGATGCACAAGATTGGTTAAAAACCCTAATTGCACATAAATAACCCTAGAGAGGACGAAAATGACCTAAATGTTAATCCAATGACACAAATGAACTTATTGGATGCACAAAAATTGATAAAGACCCTAATTGGACAAGAATAAGCCTAGGGATGACGAAAATGACCTAAAAATGTTAATCCAATGACACATATGAACTTATCGGAGGCACAAGATTGGTTAAAAACCCTAATTGGACAAGAATAAGCCTAGGGAGGACGAAAATGACCTAAATGTTAATCCAATGACACAAATAAACTTATTGGATGCACAAGATTGGTTAAAAACCCTAATTGCACAAGAATAAGCCTAGGGAGGACAAAAATTACCTAACTGTTAATCCAATGACACAAATGAACTTATTGGATGCACAAGATTGGTTAAAAACCCTAATTGTAAATAAATAACCCTAGGGAGGACGAAAATGACCTAAATATTAGTCCAATGACACAAATGAACTTATTGGATGCACAAAATTGGTTGAAAACCCTAATTGTATATAAAAAATCCTATGGAGGACGAAAATAACCTAAATGTTAATCCAATGACACAAATGAAATTTCTGGATGCACAAGATTTGTAAAAACCCTAATTGCACAAGAATAAGCCTAGGCAGGACGAAAATGACCTAAATATTAATCCAATGACACAAATGAACTTATTGGCTGCACAAGATTGGTTAAAAACGCTAATTGCACATAAATAACCCTAGAGAGGACGAAAATGACCTAAATGTTAATCCAATGACACAAATGAACTTATTGGATGCACAAGATTGGTTAAAAACCCTAATTGCACATAAATAAGGCTACGGAGGAAGAAAATGACCTAAATGTTCATCCAATGACACAAATGAACTTTTTGGTTGCAGAAGATTGGTTAAAAACCCTAATTGGACAAGAATAACCCTAGAGAGGACGAAAATGACCTAAATGTTAATCCAATGACACAAATGAACTTATTGGATACACAAGATTGGTTAAAAACCCTAATTGCACATAAATAAGGCTACGGAGGACAAAAATAACCTAAATGTTCGTCCAATTACACAAATGAACTTTTTGGTTGCAGAAGATTGGTTAAAAACCCTAATTGGACAAGAATAACCCTAGAGAGGACGAAAATGACCTAAATGTTAATCCAATGAGACAAATGAACTTATTGGATGCACAAGATTGGTTAAAAACACTAATTGCACATAAATAAGGCTACGGAGGACAAAAATGACCTAAATGTTCATCCAATGACACAAATGAACTTTTTGGTTGCAGAAGATTGGTTAAAAACCCTAATTGGAAAAGAATAAGCCTAGGGAGGACGAAAATGACCTAAATGTTAATTCAATGACACAAACGAACTTATTGGATGCACAAGAATTGTTAAAAACACTAATTGGACAAGAATAAGCCTAGGGATGACGAAAATGAACTAAAAATGTTAATCCAATGACACAAATGATGTTATCGGAGGCACAAGATTGGTTAAAAACCCTAATTGCACATAAATAACCCAAGAGAGGACGAAAATGACCTAAATGTTAATCCAATGACACAAATGAACTTATTGGATGCACAAGATTGGTTAAAAACCCTAATTGCACAAGGATAAGACTAGGGAGGACGAAAATGACCTAAACGTTAATCCAATGACACAAATGAACTTATTGGAAGCACAAGATTGGTTAAAAACACTAATTGCACATAAATAACCCTAGAGAGGACGAAAATGACCTAAATGTTAATCCAATGACACAAATGAACTTATTGGATGCAAAAGATTGGTTAAAAACCCTAATTGCACATAAATAAGGCTACATACGACAAAAATGACCTAAATGTTCGTCCAATGACACAAATGAACTTTTTGGTTGCAGAAGATTGGTTAAAAACCCAAATTGGACAAGAATAAGCCTAGAGAGGATGAAAATGACCTAAATGTTAATCCAATGACACAAATGAACTTATTGGATGCACAAGATTGGTTAAAAACCCTAATTGCACATAAAAAAGGCTACGAAGGACAAAAATGACCTAAATGTTAATCCAATGATACAAATAAACTTATTGAATGCACAAGATTGGTTAAAAACCCTAATTGCACATAAATAACCCTAGAGAGGACGAAAATGGCCTAAATGTTAATCCAATGACACAAATGAACTTATTGGAGGCACAAGATTGGTTAAAAACCCTAATTGTAAATAAATAACCCTAGGGAGGACGAAAATGACCTAAATGTTAATCCAATGACACAAATGAACTTATAGGATGCACAAGATTGGTTAAAAACCCTAATTGCACATAAATAACCCTAGAGAGGACGAAAATGACCTAAATGTTAATCCAATTACACAAATGAACTTATTGGATGCACAAGATTGGTTAAAAACCCTAATTTGAAAAGAATAAGCCTAGGGACTACGAAAATGACTTAAATGTTAATCCAATGACACAAATGAACTTATTGGACGCACAAGATTGGTTAAAAACCCTAATTGCACAAGAATAAGCCTAGGGAGGACAAAAATGACCTAAATGTTCATCCAATGACATAAACACACCTATTGGATGCACAAGATTGGTTAAAAACCCTAATTGGACATAAATAGCCCTAGAGAGGACGAAAATGACCTAAATGTAAATCCAAAGACACAAATGAACTTATTGGATGCACAAGATTGGTTAAAAACCCTAATTGTATACAAAAAAGCCTAGGGAGGACGAAAATAACCTAAATGCTAATCCAATGACACAAATGAAATTTCTAGATGCACAAGATTTGTATAAAAACCCTAATTGCACAAGAATAAGCCTAGGCAGGACGAAAATGACCTAAATATTAATCCAATGACACAAATGAACTTATTGGATGCGCAAGATTCGTTAAAAACCCTAATTGCACATAAATAACCCTAGAGAGGATGAAAATGACCAAAATGTTAATCCAATGACACAAATGAACTTATTGGATGCACAAGATTGGTTAAAAACCTTAATTGCACATAAATAAGGCTATTGAGGACAAAAATGACCTAAATGTT
>JBBPBR010000008.1:24783045-24810523 GCA_037974775.1 Cicer pinnatifidum | reverse complement strand
TAAAAATGTTAATCCAATGACACAAATGAACTTATCAAAGGCACAAGATTGGTTAAAAACCCTAATTGGACAAGAATAAGCCAAGGGAGGACGAAAATGACCTAAATGTTAATCCAATGACACAAATAAACTTATTGGATGCACAAGATTGGTTAAAAACCCTAATTGCACATAAATAACCCTAGAGAGGACGAAAATGACCTAAATGTTAATCCAATGACACAAATGAACTTATTGGATGCACAAAAATTGATAAAGACCCTAATTGGACAAGAATAAGCCTAGGGATGACGAAAATGACCTAAAAATGTTAATCCAATGACACATATGAACTTATCGGAGGCACAAGATTGGTTAAAAACCCTAATTGGACAAGAATAAGCCTAGGGAGGACGAAAATGACCTAAATGTTAATCCAATGACACAAATAAACTTATTGGATGCACAAGATTGGTTAAAAACCCTAATTGCACAAGAATAAGCCTAGGGAGGACAAAAATGACCTAAATGTTCATCCAATGACATAAAGACACCTATTGGATGCACAAGATTGGTTAAAAACCCTAATTGGACATAAATAGCCCTAGAGAGGAAGAAAATGACCTAAATGTTCATCCAATGACACAAATGAACTTTTTGGTTGCAGAAGATTGGCTAAAAACCCTAATTGGACAAGAATAACCCTATAGAGGACGAAGATGACCTAAATGTTAATCCAATGACACAAATGAACTTATTGGATGCACAAGAATTGATAAAAACCCTAATTGGACAAGAATAAGCCTAGGGATGACGAAAATGACCTAAAAATGTTAATCCAATGACACAAATGAACTTATCAAAGGCACAAGAATGGTTAAAAACCCTAATTGTACAACAATAAGCCTAGGGAGGACGAAAATGACCTAAATTTTAGTCCAATGACACAAATGAACTTATTGGATGCACAAAATTGGTTGAAAACCTTTATTGTATATAAAAAATCCTAGGGAGGACGAAAATAACCTAAATGTTAATCCAATGACACAAATGAAATTTCTGGATGCACAAGATTTGTAAAAACCCTAATTGCACAAGAATAAGCCTAGGCAGGACGAAAATGACCTAAATATTAATCCAATGACACAAATGAACTTATTGGCCGCACAAGATTGGTTAAAAACCCTAATTGCACATAAATAACCCTAGAGAGGACGAAAATGACCTAAATGTTAATCCAATGACACAAATAAACTTATTGGATGCAAAAAATTGGTTAAAAACCCTAATTGCACATAAATAACCCTAGAGAGGACGAAAATGACCTAAATGTTAATCCAATGACACAAATAAACTTATTGGATGCACAAGATTGGTTAAAAACCCTAATTGCACAAGAATAAGCCTAGGGAGGACAAAAATGACCTAAATGTTCATCCAATGACATAAACACACCTATTGGATGCACAAGATTGGTTAAAAACCCTAATTGGACATAAATAGCCCTAGAGAGGACGAAAATGACCTAAATGTAAATCCAAAGACACAAATGAACTTATTGGATGCACAAGATTGGTTAAAAACCCTAATTGTATACAAAAAAGCCTAGGGAGGACGAAAATAACCTAAATGTTAATCCAATGACACAAATGAAATTTCTGGATGCACAAGATTTGTATAAAAACCCTAATTGCACAAGAATAAGCCTAGGCAGGACGAAAATGACCTAAATATTAATCCAATGACACAAATGAACTTATTGGATGCACAAGATTCGTTAAAAACCCTAATTGCACATAAATAACCCTAGAGAGGATGAAAATGACCAAAATGTTAATCCAATGACACAAATGAACTTATTGGATGCACAAGATTGGTTAAAAACCTTAATTGCACATAAATAAGGCTATTGAGGACAAAAATGACCTAAATGTTAATCCAATGACACAAATGAACTTATTGGATGCATAAGATTGGTTAAAATTCCTAATTGTAAATAAATAACACTGGGGAGGACGAAAATGACCTAAATGTAAATCCAATGACACAAATGAACTTATTGGATGCACAAGATTGGTTAAAAACCCTAATTGGATAAGAATAAGTCTAGGGAGGACAAAAATGACCTAAATGTTAATCCAATGACACAAATGAACTTATTGGATGCACAAGATTCGTTAAAAACCCTAATTGTAAATAAATAACACTAGGGAGGACGAAAATGACCTAAATGTTAATCCAATGACACCAATGAACTTATAGGATGCACAAGATTGGTTAAAAACCCTAATTGCACAGAAATAACCCTAGAGAGGACGAAAATGACCTAAATGTTAATCCAATGACACAAATGAACTTATTGGATGCACAAGAATTGATAAAAACCCTAATTGGACAAGAATAAGCCTAGGGATGACGAAAATGACCTAAAAATGTTAATCCAATGACACAAATGAACTTATCGGAGGCACAAGATTGGTTAAAAACCCTAATTGGACAAGAATAAGCCTAGGGAGGACGAAAATGACCTATATGTTAATCCAATGACACAAATAAACTTATTGGATGCACAAGATTGGTTAAAAACCCTAATTGCACATAAATAACCCTAGAGAGGACGAAAATGACCTAAATGCTAATCCAATGACACAAATAAACTTATTGGATGCACAAGATTGGTTAAAAACCCTAATTGCACAAGAATAAGCCTAGGGAGGACAAAAATGACCTAAATGTTCATCCAATGACATAAACACACCTATTGGATGCACAAGATTGGTTAAAAACCCTAATTGGACATAAATAGCCCTAGAGAGGACGAAAATGACCTAAATGTAAATCCAAAGACACAAATGAACTTATTGGATGCACAAGATTGGTTAAAAACCCTAATTGTATACAAAAAAGCCTAGGGAGGACGAAAATAACCTAAATGTTAATCCAATGACACAAATGAACTTATTGGATGCACAAGATTGGTTAAAAACCCTAATTGTAAATAAATAACCCTAGGGAGGACGAAAATGACCTAAATGTTAATCCAATGACACAAATGAACTTATAGGATGCACAAGATTGGTTAAAAACCCTAATTGCACATAAATAACCCTAGAGAGGACGAAAATGACCTAAATGTTAATCCAATTACACAAATGAACTTATTGGATGCACAAGATTGGTTAAAAACCCTAATTGCACATAAATAAGGCTACGGAGGACGAAAATGACCTAAATGTTAATCGAATGACACAAATGAACTTATTGGATGCACAAAATTGGTTAAAAACCCTAATTTGAAAAGAATAAGCCTAGGGACGATGAAAATGACTTAAATGTTAATCCAATGACACAAATGAACTTATTGGACGCACAAGATTGGTTAAAAATCCTAATGGGACAAGAATAAGCCTAGGGAGGACGAAAATTACCTATCTGTTAATCCAATGACACAAATGAACTTATTGGATGCACAAGATTGGTTAAAAACCCTAATTGTAAATAAATAACCCTAGGGAGGACGAAAATGACCTAAATTTTAGTCCAATGACACAAATGAACTTATTGGATGCACAAAATTGGTTGAAAACCTTTATTGTATATAAAAAATCCTAGGGAGGACGAAAATAACCTAAATGTTAATCCAATGACACAAATGAAATTTCTGGATGCACAAGATTTGTAAAAACCCTAATTGCACAAGAATAAGCCTAGGCAGGACGAAAATGACCTAAACATTAATCCAATGACACAAATGAACTTATTGGCTGCACAAGATTGGTTAAAAACCCTAATTGCACATAAATAACCCTAGAGAGGACGAAAATGACCTAAATGTTAATCCAATGACACAAATGAACTTATTGGATGCACAAGATTGGTTAAAAACCCTAATTGCACATAAATAAGGCTACGGAGGAAGAAAATGACCTAAATGTTCATCCAATGACACAAATGAACTTTTTGGTTGCAGAAGATTGGCTAAAAACCCTAATTGGACAAGAATAACCCTATAGAGGACGAAAATGACCTAAATGTTAATCCAATGACACAAATGAACTTATTGGATGCACAAGAATTGATAAAAACCCTAATTGGACAAGAATAAGCCTAGGGATGACGAAAATGACCTAAAAATGTTAATCCAATGACACAAATGAACTTATCAAAGGCACAAGAATGGTTAAAAACCCTAATTGGACAAGAATAAGCCTAGGGAGGATGAAAATGACCTAAATGTTAATCCATTGACACAAATAAACTTATTGGATGCATAAGATTGGTTAAAAACCCTAATTGCACATAAATAACCCTAGAGAGGACGAAAATGACCTAAATGTTAATCCAATGACACAAATGAACTTATTGGATGCACAAAAATTGATAAAGACCCTAATTGGACAAGAATAAGCCTAGGGATGACGAAAATGACCTAAAAATGTTAATCCAATGACACATATGAACTTATCGGAGGAACAAGATTGGTTAAAAACCCTAATTGGACAAGAATAAGCCTAGGGAGGACGAAAATTACCTAACTGTTAATCCAATGACACAAATGAACTTATTGGATGCACAAGATTGGTTAAAAACCCTAATTGTAAATAAATAACCCTAGGGAGGACGAAAATGACCTAAATTTTAGTCCAATGACACAAATGAACTTATTGGATGCACAAAATTGGTTGAAAACCTTTATTGTATATAAAAAATCCTAGGGAGGACGAAAATAACCTAAATGTTAATCCAATGACACAAATGAAATTTCTGGATGCACAAGATTTGTATAAAAACCCTAATTGCACAAGAATAAGCCTAGGCAGGACGAAAATGACCTAAATATTAATCCAATGACACAAATGAACTTATTGGATGCACAAGATTCGTTAAAAACCCTAATTGCACATAAATAACCCTAGAGAGGATGAAAATGACCAAAATGTTAATCCAATGACACAAATGAACTTATTGGATGCACAAGATTGGTTAAAAACCTTAATTGCACATAAATAAGGCTATTGAGGACAAAAATGACCTAAATGTTAATCCAATGACACAAATGAACTTATTGGATGCATAAGATTGGTTAAAAACCCTAATTGTAAATAAATAACACTGGGGAGGACGAAAATGACCTAAATGTAAATCCAATGACACAAATGAACTTATTGGATGCACAAGATTGGTTAAAAACCCTAATTGGATAAGAATAAGTCTAGGGAGGACAAAAATGACCTAAATGTTAATCCAATGACACAAATGAACTTATTGGATGCACAAGATTCGTTAAAAACCCTAATTGTAAATAAATAACACTAGGGAGGACGAAAATGACCTAAATGTTAATCCAATGACACAAATGAACTTATAGGATGCACAAGATTGGTTAAAAACCCTAATTGCACAGAAATAACCCTAGAGAGGACGAAAATGACCTAAATGTTAATCCAATTACACAAATGAACTTATTGGATGCACAAGATTGGTTAAAAACCCTAATTGCACATAAATAAGGCTACGGAGGACGAAAATGACCTAAATGTTAATCCAATGACACAAATGAACTTATTGGATGCACAAGATTGGTTAAAAACCCTAATTGGATAAGAATAAGTCTAGGGAGGACAAAAATGACCTAAATGTTAATCCAATGACACAAATGAACTTATTGGATGCACAAGATTCGTTAAAAACCCTAATTGCACATAAATAACCCTAGAGAGGATGAAAATGACCAAAATGTTAATCCAATGACACAAATGAACTTATTGGATGCACAAGATTGGTTAAAAACCTTAATTGCACATAAATAAGGCTATTGAGGACAAAAATGACCTAAATGTTAATCCAATGACACAAATGAACTTATTGGATGCATAAGATTGGTTAAAAACCCTAATTGTAAATAAATAACACTGGGGAGGACGAAAATGACCTAAATGTAAATCCAATGACACAAATGAACTTATTGGATGCACAAGATTGGTTAAAAACCCTAATTGGATAAGAATAAGTCTAGGGAGGACAAAAATGACCTAAATGTTAATCCAATGACACAAATGAACTTATTGGATGCACAAGATTCGTTAAAAACCCTAATTGTAAATAAATAACACTAGGGAGGACGAAAATGACCTAAATGTTAATCCAAGGACACAAATGAACTTATAGGATGCACAAGATTGGTTAAAAACCCTAATTGCACAGAAATAACCCTAGAGAGGACGAAAATGACCTAAATGTTAATCCAATGACACAAATGAACTTATTGGATGCACAAGAATTGATAAAAACCCTAATTGGACAAGAATAAGCCTAGGGATGACGAAAATGACCTAAAAATGTTAATCCAATGACACAAATGAACTTATCGGAGGCACAAGATTGGTTAAAAACCCTAATTGGACAAGAATAAGCCTTGGGAGGACGAAAATGACCTATATGTTAATCCAATGACACAAATAAACTTATTGGATGCACAAGATTGGTTAAAAACCCTAATTGCACATAAATAACCCTAGAGAGGACGAAAATGACCTAAATGCTAATCCAATGACACAAATAAACTTATTGGATGCACAAGATTGGTTAAAAACCCTAATTGCACAAGAATAAGCCTAGGGAGGACAAAAATGACCTAAATGTTCATCCAATGACATAAACACACCTATTGGATGCACAAGATTGGTTAAAAACCCTAATTGGACATAAATAGCCCTAGAGAGGACGAAAATGACCTAAATGTAAATCCAAAGACACAAATGAACTTATTGGATGCACAAGATTGGTTAAAAACCCTAATTGTATACAAAAAAGCCAAGGGAGGACGAAAATAACCTAAATGTTAATCCAATGACACAAATGAACTTATTGGATGCACAAGATTGGTTAAAAACCCTAATTGTAAATAAATAACCCTAGGGAGGACGAAAATGACCTAAATGTTAATCCAATGACACAAATGAACTTATAGGATGCACAAGATTGGTTAAAAACCCTAATTGCACATAAATAACCCTAGAGAGGACGAAAATGACCTAAATGTTAATCCAATTACACAAATGAACTTATTGGATGCACAAGATTGGTTAAAAACCCTAATTGCACATAAATAAGGCTACGGAGGACGAAAATGACCTAAATGTTAATCGAATGACACAAATGAACTTATTGGATGCACAAAATTGGTTAAAAACCCTAATTTGAAAAGAATAAGCCTAGGGACGATGAAAATGACTTAAATGTTAATCCAATGACACAAATGAACTTATTGGACGCACAAGATTGGTTAAAAATCCTAATGGGACAAGAATAAGCCTAGGGAGGACGAAAATTACCTATCTGTTAATCCAATGACACAAATGAACTTATTGGATGCACAAGATTGGTTAAAAACCCTAATTGTAAATAAATAACCCTAGGGAGGACGAAAATGACCTAAATTTTAGTCCAATGACACAAATGAACTTATTGGATGCACAAAATTGGTTGAAAACCTTTATTGTATATAAAAAATCCTAGGGAGGACGAAAATAACCTAAATGTTAATCCAATGACACAAATGAAATTTCTGGATGCACAAGATTTGTAAAAACCCTAATTGCACAAGAATAAGCCTAGGCAGGACGAAAATGACCTAAACATTAATCCAATGACACAAATGAACTTATTGGCTGCACAAGATTGGTTAAAAACCCTAATTGCACATAAATAACCCTAGAGAGGACGAAAATGACCTAAATGTTAATCCAATGACACAAATGAACTTATTGGATGCACAAGATTGGTTAAAAACCCTAATTGCACATAAATAAGGCTACGGAGGAAGAAAATGACCTAAATGTTCATCCAATGACACAAATGAACTTTTTGGTTGCAGAAGATTGGCTAAAAACCCTAATTGGACAAGAATAACCCTATAGAGGACGAAAATGACCTAAATGTTAATCCAATGACACAAATGAACTTATTGGATGCACAAGAATTGATAAAAACCCTAATTGGACAAGAATAAGCCTAGGGATGACGAAAATGACCTAAAAATGTTAATCCAATGACACAAATGAACTTATCAAAGGCACAAGAATGGTTAAAAACCCTAATTGGACAAGAATAAGCCTAGGGAGGATGAAAATGACCTAAATGTTAATCCATTGACACAAATAAACTTATTGGATGCATAAGATTGGTTAAAAACCCTAATTGCACATAAATAACCCTAGAGAGGACGAAAATGACCTAAATGTTAATCCAATGACACAAATGAACTTATTGGATGCACAAAAATTGATAAAGACCCTAATTGGACAAGAATAAGCCTAGGGATGACGAAAATGACCTAAAAATGTTAATCCAATGACACATATGAACTTATCGGAGGAACAAGATTGGTTAAAAACCCTAATTGGACAAGAATAAGCCTAGGGAGGACGAAAATTACCTAACTGTTAATCCAATGACACAAATGAACTTATTGGATGCACAAGATTGGTTAAAAACCCTAATTGTAAATAAATAACCCTAGGGAGGACGAAAATGACCTAAATTTTAGTCCAATGACACAAATGAACTTATTGGATGCACAAAATTGGTTGAAAACCTTTATTGTATATAAAAAATCCTAGGGAGGACGAAAATAACCTAAATGTTAATCCAATGACACAAATGAAATTTCTGGATGCACAAGATTTGTATAAAAACCCTAATTGCACAAGAATAAGCCTAGGCAGGACGAAAATGACCTAAATATTAATCCAATGACACAAATGAACTTATTGGATGCACAAGATTCGTTAAAAACCCTAATTGCACATAAATAACCCTAGAGAGGATGAAAATGACCAAAATGTTAATCCAATGACACAAATGAACTTATTGGATGCACAAGATTGGTTAAAAACCTTAATTGCACATAAATAAGGCTATTGAGGACAAAAATGACCTAAATGTTAATCCAATGACACAAATGAACTTATTGGATGCATAAGATTGGTTAAAAACCCTAATTGTAAATAAATAACACTGGGGAGGACGAAAATGACCTAAATGTAAATCCAATGACACAAATGAACTTATTGGATGCACAAGATTGGTTAAAAACCCTAATTGGATAAGAATAAGTCTAGGGAGGACAAAAATGACCTAAATGTTAATCCAATGACACAAATGAACTTATTGGATGCACAAGATTCGTTAAAAACCCTAATTGTAAATAAATAACACTAGGGAGGACGAAAATGACCTAAATGTTAATCCAATGACACAAATGAACTTATAGGATGCACAAGATTGGTTAAAAACCCTAATTGCACAGAAATAACCCTAGAGAGGACGAAAATGACCTAAATGTTAATCCAATGACACAAATGAACTTATTGGATGCACAAGAATTGATAAAAACCCTAATTGGACAAGAATAAGCCTAGGGATGACGAAAATGACCTAAAAATGTTAATCCAATGACACAAATGAACTTATCGGAGGCACAAGATTGGTTAAAAACCCTAATTGGACAAGAATAAGCCTAGGGAGGACGAAAATGACCTATATGTTAATCCAATGACACAAATAAACTTATTGGATGCACAAGATTGGTTAAAAACCCTAATTGCACATAAATAACCCTAGAGAGGACGAAAATGACCTAAATGCTAATCCAATGACACAAATAAACTTATTGGATGCACAAGATTGGTTAAAAACCCTAATTGCACAAGAATAAGCCTAGGGAGGACAAAAATGACCTAAATGTTCATCCAATGACATAAACACACCTATTGGATGCACAAGATTGGTTAAAAACCCTAATTGGACATAAATAGCCCTAGAGAGGACGAAAATGACCTAAATGTAAATCCAAAGACACAAATGAACTTATTGGATGCACAAGATTGGTTAAAAACCCTAATTGTATACAAAAAAGCCTAGGGAGGACGAAAATAACCTAAATGTTAATCCAATGACACAAATGAACTTATTGGATGCACAAGATTGGTTAAAAACCCTAATTGCACATAAATAACCCTAGAGAGGACGAAAATGACCTAAATGTTAATCCAATGACACAAATAAACTTATTGGATGCACAAGATTGGTTAAAAACCCTAATTGCACAAGAATAAGCCTAGGGAGGACAAAAATGACCTAAATGTTCATCCAATGACATAAACACACCTATTGGATGCACAAGATTGGTTAAAAACCCTAATTGGACATAAATAGCCCTAGAGAGGACGAAAATGACCTAAATGTAAATCCAAAGACACAAATGAACTTATTGGATGCACAAGATTGGTTAAAAACCCTAATTGTATACAAAAAAGCCTAGGGAGGACGAAAATAACCTAAATGTTAATCCAATGACACAAATGAAATTTCTGGATGCACAAGATTTGTATAAAAACCCTAATTGCACAAGAATAAGCCTAGGCAG
The DNA here is from genome assembly GCA_037974775.1 of Cicer pinnatifidum. Classification (NCBI taxonomy): domain Eukaryota; kingdom Viridiplantae; phylum Streptophyta; class Magnoliopsida; order Fabales; family Fabaceae; genus Cicer; species Cicer pinnatifidum. The sequence goes on along the minus strand of JBBPBR010000008.1, from coordinate 24,800,115 downwards.
GACGAAAATGACCTAAATATTAATCCAATGACACAAATGAACTTATTGGATGCACAAGATTCGTTAAAAACCCTAATTGCACATAAATAACCCTAGAGAGGATGAAAATGACCAAAATGTTAATCCAATGACACAAATGAACTTATTGGATGCACAAGATTGGTTAAAAACCTTAATTGCACATAAATAAGGCTATTGAGGACAAAAATGACCTAAATGTTAATCCAATGACACAAATGAACTTATTGGATGCATAAGATTGGTTAAAATTCCTAATTGTAAATAAATAACACTGGGGAGGACGAAAATGACCTAAATGTAAATCCAATGACACAAATGAACTTATTGGATGCACAAGATTGGTTAAAAACCCTAATTGGATAAGAATAAGTCTAGGGAGGACAAAAATGACCTAAATGTTAATCCAATGACACAAATGAACTTATTGGATGCACAAGATTCGTTAAAAACCCTAATTGTAAATAAATAACACTAGGGAGGACGAAAATGACCTAAATGTTAATCCAATGACACCAATGAACTTATAGGATGCACAAGATTGGTTAAAAACCCTAATTGCACAGAAATAACCCTAGAGAGGACGAAAATGACCTAAATGTTAATCCAATGACACAAATGAACTTATTGGATGCACAAGAATTGATAAAAACCCTAATTGGACAAGAATAAGCCTAGGGATGACGAAAATGACCTAAAAATGTTAATCCAATGACACAAATGAACTTATCGGAGGCACAAGATTGGTTAAAAACCCTAATAGGACAAGAATAAGCCTAGGGAGGACGAAAATGACCTAAATGTTAATCCAATGACACAAATAAACTTATTGGATGCACAAGATTGGTTAAAAACCCTAATTGCACATAAATAACCCTAGAGAGGACGAAAATGACCTAAATGTTAATCCAATGACACAAATGAACTTATTGGATGCACAAAAATTGATAAAGACCCTAATTGGACAAGAATAAGCCTAGGGATGACGAAAATGACCTAAAAATGTTAATCCAATGACACATATGAACTTATCGGAGGCACAAGATTGGTTAAAAACCCTAATTGGACAAGAATAAGCCTAGGGAGGACGAAAATGACCTAAATGTTAATCCAATGACACAAATAAACTTATTGGATGCACAAGATTGGTTAAAAACCCTAATTGCACAAGAATAAGCCTAGGGAGGACAAAAATGACCTAAATGTTCATCCAATGACATAAAGACACCTATTGGATGCACAAGATTGGTTAAAAACCCTAATTGGACATAAATAGCCCTAGAGAGGAAGAAAATGACCTAAATGTTCATCCAATGACACAAATGAACTTTTTGGTTGCAGAAGATTGGCTAAAAACCCTAATTGGACAAGAATAACCCTATAGAGGACGAAGATGACCTAAATGTTAATCCAATGACACAAATGAACTTATTGGATGCACAAGAATTGATAAAAACCCTAATTGGACAAGAATAAGCCTAGGGATGACGAAAATGACCTAAAAATGTTAATCCAATGACACAAATGAACTTATCAAAGGCACAAGAATGGTTAAAAACCCTAATTGTACAACAATAAGCCTAGGGAGGACGAAAATGACCTAAATTTTAGTCCAATGACACAAATGAACTTATTGGATGCACAAAATTGGTTGAAAACCTTTATTGTATATAAAAAATCCTAGGGAGGACGAAAATAACCTAAATGTTAATCCAATGACACAAATGAAATTTCTGGATGCACAAGATTTGTAAAAACCCTAATTGCACAAGAATAAGCCTAGGCAGGACGAAAATGACCTAAATATTAATCCAATGACACAAATGAACTTATTGGCCGCACAAGATTGGTTAAAAACCCTAATTGCACATAAATAACCCTAGAGAGGACGAAAATGACCTAAATGTTAATCCAATGACACAAATAAACTTATTGGATGCAAAAAATTGGTTAAAAACCCTAATTGCACATAAATAACCCTAGAGAGGACGAAAATGACCTAAATGTTAATCCAATGACACAAATAAACTTATTGGATGCACAAGATTGGTTAAAAACCCTAATTGCACAAGAATAAGCCTAGGGAGGACAAAAATGACCTAAATGTTCATCCAATGACATAAACACACCTATTGGATGCACAAGATTGGTTAAAAACCCTAATTGGACATAAATAGCCCTAGAGAGGACGAAAATGACCTAAATGTAAATCCAAAGACACAAATGAACTTATTGGATGCACAAGATTGGTTAAAAACCCTAATTGTATACAAAAAAGCCTAGGGAGGACGAAAATAACCTAAATGTTAATCCAATGACACAAATGAAATTTCTGGATGCACAAGATTTGTATAAAAACCCTAATTGCACAAGAATAAGCCTAGGCAGGACGAAAATGACCTAAATATTAATCCAATGACACAAATGAACTTATTGGATGCACAAGATTCGTTAAAAACCCTAATTGCACATAAATAACCCTAGAGAGGATGAAAATGACCAAAATGTTAATCCAATGACACAAATGAACTTATTGGATGCACAAGATTGGTTAAAAACCTTAATTGCACATAAATAAGGCTATTGAGGACAAAAATGACCTAAATGTTAATCCAATGACACAAATGAACTTATTGGATGCATAAGATTGGTTAAAAACCCTAATTGTAAATAAATAACACTGGGGAGGACGAAAATGACCTAAATGTAAATCCAATGACACAAATGAACTTATTGGATGCACAAGATTGGTTAAAAACCCTAATTGGATAAGAATAAGTCTAGGGAGGACAAAAATGACCTAAATGTTAATCCAATGACACAAATGAACTTATTGGATGCACAAGATTCGTTAAAAACCCTAATTGTAAATAAATAACACTAGGGAGGACGAAAATGACCTAAATGTTAATCCAATGACACAAATGAACTTATAGGATGCACAAGATTGGTTAAAAACCCTAATTGCACAGAAATAACCCTAGAGAGGACGAAAATGACCTAAATGTTAATCCAATGACACAAATGAACTTATTGGATGCACAAGAATTGATAAAAACCCTAATTGGACAAGAATAAGCCTAGGGATGACGAAAATGACCTAAAAATGTTAATCCAATGACACAAATGAACTTATCGGAGGCACAAGATTGGTTAAAAACCCTAATTGGACAAGAATAAGCCTAGGGAGGACGAAAATGACCTATATGTTAATCCAATGACACAAATAAACTTATTGGATGCACAAGATTGGTTAAAAACCCTAATTGCACATAAATAACCCTAGAGAGGACGAAAATGACCTAAATGCTAATCCAATGACACAAATAAACTTATTGGATGCACAAGATTGGTTAAAAACCCTAATTGCACAAGAATAAGCCTAGGGAGGACAAAAATGACCTAAATGTTCATCCAATGACATAAACACACCTATTGGATGCACAAGATTGGTTAAAAACCCTAATTGGACATAAATAGCCCTAGAGAGGACGAAAATGACCTAAATGTAAATCCAAAGACACAAATGAACTTATTGGATGCACAAGATTGGTTAAAAACCCTAATTGTATACAAAAAAGCCTAGGGAGGACGAAAATAACCTAAATGTTAATCCAATGACACAAATGAACTTATTGGATGCACAAGATTGGTTAAAAACCCTAATTGTAAATAAATAACCCTAGGGAGGACGAAAATGACCTAAATGTTAATCCAATGACACAAATGAACTTATAGGATGCACAAGATTGGTTAAAAACCCTAATTGCACATAAATAACCCTAGAGAGGACGAAAATGACCTAAATGTTAATCCAATTACACAAATGAACTTATTGGATGCACAAGATTGGTTAAAAACCCTAATTGCACATAAATAAGGCTACGGAGGACGAAAATGACCTAAATGTTAATCGAATGACACAAATGAACTTATTGGATGCACAAAATTGGTTAAAAACCCTAATTTGAAAAGAATAAGCCTAGGGACGATGAAAATGACTTAAATGTTAATCCAATGACACAAATGAACTTATTGGACGCACAAGATTGGTTAAAAATCCTAATGGGACAAGAATAAGCCTAGGGAGGACGAAAATTACCTATCTGTTAATCCAATGACACAAATGAACTTATTGGATGCACAAGATTGGTTAAAAACCCTAATTGTAAATAAATAACCCTAGGGAGGACGAAAATGACCTAAATTTTAGTCCAATGACACAAATGAACTTATTGGATGCACAAAATTGGTTGAAAACCTTTATTGTATATAAAAAATCCTAGGGAGGACGAAAATAACCTAAATGTTAATCCAATGACACAAATGAAATTTCTGGATGCACAAGATTTGTAAAAACCCTAATTGCACAAGAATAAGCCTAGGCAGGACGAAAATGACCTAAACATTAATCCAATGACACAAATGAACTTATTGGCTGCACAAGATTGGTTAAAAACCCTAATTGCACATAAATAACCCTAGAGAGGACGAAAATGACCTAAATGTTAATCCAATGACACAAATGAACTTATTGGATGCACAAGATTGGTTAAAAACCCTAATTGCACATAAATAAGGCTACGGAGGAAGAAAATGACCTAAATGTTCATCCAATGACACAAATGAACTTTTTGGTTGCAGAAGATTGGCTAAAAACCCTAATTGGACAAGAATAACCCTATAGAGGACGAAAATGACCTAAATGTTAATCCAATGACACAAATGAACTTATTGGATGCACAAGAATTGATAAAAACCCTAATTGGACAAGAATAAGCCTAGGGATGACGAAAATGACCTAAAAATGTTAATCCAATGACACAAATGAACTTATCAAAGGCACAAGAATGGTTAAAAACCCTAATTGGACAAGAATAAGCCTAGGGAGGATGAAAATGACCTAAATGTTAATCCATTGACACAAATAAACTTATTGGATGCACAAGATTGGTTAAAAACCCTAATTGCACATAAATAACCCTAGAGAGGACGAAAATGACCTAAATGTTAATCCAATGACACAAATGAACTTATTGGATGCACAAAAATTGATAAAGACCCTAATTGGACAAGAATAAGCCTAGGGATGACGAAAATGACCTAAAAATGTTAATCCAATGACACATATGAACTTATCGGAGGCACAAGATTGGTTAAAAACCCTAATTGGACAAGAATAAGCCTAGGGAGGACGAAAATGACCTAAATGTTAATCCAATGACACAAATAAACTTATTGGATGCACAAGATTGGTTAAAAACCCTAATTGCACAAGAATAAGCCTAGGGAGGACAAAAATGACCTAAATGTTCATCCAATGACATAAAGACACCTATTGGATGCACAAGATTGGTTAAAAACCCTAATTGGACATAAATAGCCCTAGAGAGGAAGAAAATGACCTAAATGTTCATCCAATGACACAAATGAACTTTTTGGTTGCAGAAGATTGGCTAAAAACCCTAATTGGACAAGAATAACCCTATAGAGGACGAAGATGACCTAAATGTTAATCCAATGACACAAATGAACTTATTGGATGCACAAGAATTGATAAAAACCCTAATTGGACAAGAATAAGCCTAGGGATGACGAAAATGACCTAAAAATGTTAATCCAATGACACAAATGAACTTATCAAAGGCACAAGAATGGTTAAAAACCCTAATTGTACAACAATAAGCCTAGGGAGGACGAAAATGACCTAAATTTTAGTCCAATGACACAAATGAACTTATTGGATGCACAAAATTGGTTGAAAACCTTTATTGTATATAAAAAATCCTAGGGAGGACGAAAATAACCTAAATGTTAATCCAATGACACAAATGAAATTTCTGGATGCACAAGATTTGTAAAAACCCTAATTGCACAAGAATAAGCCTAGGCAGGACGAAAATGACCTAAATATTAATCCAATGACACAAATGAACTTATTGGCCGCACAAGATTGGTTAAAAACCCTAATTGCACATAAATAACCCTAGAGAGGACGAAAATGACCTAAATGTTAATCCAATGACACAAATAAACTTATTGGATGCAAAAAATTGGTTAAAAACCCTAATTGCACATAAATAACCCTAGAGAGGACGAAAATGACCTAAATGTTAATCCAATGACACAAATAAACTTATTGGATGCACAAGATTGGTTAAAAACCCTAATTGCACAAGAATAAGCCTAGGGAGGACAAAAATGACCTAAATGTTCATCCAATGACATAAACACACCTATTGGATGCACAAGATTGGTTAAAAACCCTAATTGGACATAAATAGCCCTAGAGAGGACGAAAATGACCTAAATGTAAATCCAAAGACACAAATGAACTTATTGGATGCACAAGATTGGTTAAAAACCCTAATTGTATACAAAAAAGCCTAGGGAGGACGAAAATAACCTAAATGTTAATCCAATGACACAAATGAAATTTCTGGATGCACAAGATTTGTATAAAAACCCTAATTGCACAAGAATAAGCCTAGGCAGGACGAAAATGACCTAAATATTAATCCAATGACACAAATGAACTTATTGGATGCACAAGATTCGTTAAAAACCCTAATTGCACATAAATAACCCTAGAGAGGATGAAAATGACCAAAATGTTAATCCAATGACACAAATGAACTTATTGGATGCACAAGATTGGTTAAAAACCTTAATTGCACATAAATAAGGCTATTGAGGACAAAAATGACCTAAATGTTAATCCAATGACACAAATGAACTTATTGGATGCATAAGATTGGTTAAAATTCCTAATTGTAAATAAATAACACTGGGGAGGACGAAAATGACCTAAATGTAAATCCAATGACACAAATGAACTTATTGGATGCACAAGATTGGTTAAAAACCCTAATTGGATAAGAATAAGTCTAGGGAGGACAAAAATGACCTAAATGTTAATCCAATGACACAAATGAACTTATTGGATGCACAAGATTCGTTAAAAACCCTAATTGTAAATAAATAACACTAGGGAGGACGAAAATGACCTAAATGTTAATCCAATGACACCAATGAACTTATAGGATGCACAAGATTGGTTAAAAACCCTAATTGCACAGAAATAACCCTAGAGAGGACGAAAATGACCTAAATGTTAATCCAATGACACAAATGAACTTATTGGATGCACAAGAATTGATAAAAACCCTAATTGGACAAGAATAAGCCTAGGGATGACGAAAATGACCTAAAAATGTTAATCCAATGACACAAATGAACTTATCGGAGGCACAAGATTGGTTAAAAACCCTAATTGGACAAGAATAAGCCTAGGGAGGACGAAAATGACCTATATGTTAATCCAATGACACAAATAAACTTATTGGATGCACAAGATTGGTTAAAAACCCTAATTGCACATAAATAACCCTAGAGAGGACGAAAATGACCTAAATGCTAATCCAATGACACAAATAAACTTATTGGATGCACAAGATTGGTTAAAAACCCTAATTTGAAAAGAATAAGCCTAGGGACGATGAAAATGACTTAAATGTTAATCCAATGACACAAATGAACTTATTGGACGCACAAGATTGGTTAAAAATCCTAATGGGACAAGAATAAGCCTAGGGAGGACGAAAATTACCTAACTGTTAATCCAATGACACAAATGAACTTATTGGATGCACAAGATTGGTTAAAAACCCTAATTGTAAATAAATAACCCTAGGGAGGACGAAAATGACCTAAATTTTAGTCCAATGACACAAATGAACTTATTGGATGCACAAAATTGGTTGAAAACCTTTATTGTATATAAAAAATCCTAGGGAGGACGAAAATAACCTAAATGTTAATCCAATGACACAAATGAAATTTCTGGATGCACAAGATTTGTAAAAACCCTAATAGCACAAGAATAAGCCTAGGCAGGACGAAAATGACCTAAATATTAATCCAATGACACAAATGAACTTATTGGCTGCACAAGATTGGTTAAAAACCCTAATTGCACATAAATAACCCTAGAGAGGACGAAAATGACCTAAATGTTAATCCAATGACACAAATGAACTTATTGGATGCACAAGATTGGTTAAAAACCCTAATTGCACATAAATAAGGCTACGGAGGAAGAAAATGACCTAAATGTTCATCCAATGACACAAATGAACTTTTTGGTTGCAGAAGATTGGCTAAAAACCCTAATTGGACAAGAATAACCCTATAGAGGACGAAAATGACCTAAATGTTAATCCAATGACACAAATGAACTTATTGGATGCACAAGAATTGATAAAAACCCTAATTGGACAAGAATAAGCCTAGGGATGACGAAAATGACCTAAAAATGTTAATCCAATGACACAAATGAACTTATCAAAGGCACAAGAATGGTTAAAAACCCTAATTGGACAAGAATAAGCCTAGGGAGGATGAAAATGACCTAAATGTTAATCCATTGACACAAATAAACTTATTGGATGCATAAGATTGGTTAAAAACCCTAATTGCACATAAATAACCCTAGAGAGGACGAAAATGACCTAAATGTTAATCCAATGACACAAATGAACTTATTGGATGCACAAAAATTGATAAAGACCCTAATTGGACAAGAATAAGCCTAGGGATGACGAAAATGACCTAAAAATGTTAATCCAATGACACATATGAACTTATCGGAGGAACAAGATTGGTTAAAAACCCTAATTGGACAAGAATAAGCCTAGGGAGGACGAAAATGACCTAAATGTTAATCCAATGACACAAATAAACTTATTGGATGCAAAAAATTGGTTAAAAACCCTAATTGCACATAAATAACCATAGAGAGGACGAAAATGACCTAAATGTTAATCCAATGACACAAATAAACTTATTGGATGCACAAGATTGGTTAAAAACCCTAATTGCACAAGAATAAGCCTAGGGAGGACAAAAATGACCTAAATGTTCATCCAATGACATAAACACACCTATTGGATGCACAAGATTGGTTAAAAACCCTAATTGGACATAAATAGCCCTAGAGAGGACGAAAATGACCTAAATGTAAATCCAAAGACACAAATGAACTTATTGGATGCACAAGATTGGTTAAAAACCCTAATTGTATACAAAAAAGCCTAGGGAGGACGAAAATGACCTAAATGTTAATCCAATGACACAAATGAAATTTCTGGATGCACAAGATTTGTATAAAAACCCTAATTGCACAAGAATAAGCCTAGGCAGGACGAAAATGACCTAAATATTAATCCAATGACACAAATGAACTTATTGGATGCACAAGATTCGTTAAAAACCCTAATTGGATAAGAATAAGTATTGGGAGGACAAAAATGACCTAAATGTTAATCCAATGACACAAATGAACTTATTGGATGCACAAGATTGGTTAAAAACCCTAATTGTAAATAAATAACCCTAGGGAGGACGAAAATGACCTAAATGTTAATCCAATGACACAAATGAACTTATAGGATGCACAAGATTGGTTAAAAACCCTAATTGCACATAAATAACCCTAGAGAGGACGAAAATGACCAAAATGTTAATCCAATGACACAAATGAACTTATTGGATGCACAAGATTGGTTAAAAACCTTAATTGCACATAAATAAGGCTATTGAGGATAAAAATGACCTAAATGTTAATCCAATGACACAAATGAACTTATTGGATGCATAAGATTGGTTAAAAACCCTAATTGTAAATAAATAACACTGGGGAGGACGAAAATGACCTAAATGTTAATCCATTGACACAAATGAACTTATTGGATGCACAAGATTGGTTAAAAACCCTAATTGGATAAGAATAAGTCTAGGGAGGACAAAAATGACCTAAATGTTAATCCAATGACACAAATGAACTTATTGGATGCACAAGATTCGTTAAAAACCCTAATTGTAAATAAATAACACTAGGGAGGACGAAAATGACCTAAATGTTAATCCAATGACACAAATGAACTTATAGGATGCACAAGATTGGTTAAAAACCCTAATTGCACAGAAATAACCCTAGAGAGGACGAAAATGACCTAAATGTTAATCCAATTACACAAATGAACCTATTGGATGCACAAGATTGGTTAAAAACCCTAATTGCACATAAATAAGGCTACGGAGGACGAAAATGACCTAAATGTTAATCCAATGACACAAATGAACTTATTGGATGCACAAGATTGGTTAAAAACCCTAATTTGAAAAGAATAAGCCTAGGGACGACGAAAATGACTTAAATGTTAATCCAATGACACAAATGAACTTATTGGACGCACAAGATTGGTTAAAAATCCTAATGGGACAAGAATAAGCCTAGGGAGGACGAAAATTACCTAATTGTTAATCCAATGACACAAATGAACTTATTGGATGCACAAGATTGGTTAAAAACCTTAATTGCACATAAATAAGGCTACGGAGGAAGAAAATGACCTAAATGTTCATCCAATGACACAAATGAACTTTTTGGTTGCAGACGATTGGCTAAAAACCCTAATTGGACAAGAATAACCCTAGAGAGGACGAAAATGACCTAAATGTTAATCCAATGACACAATTGAACTTATTGGATGCACAAGAATTGTTAAAAACCCTAATTGGACAAGAATAAGCCAAGGGATGACGAAAATGACCTAAAAATGTTAATCCAATGACACAAATGAAATTTCTGGATGCACAAGATTTGTATAAAAACCCTAATTGCACAAGAATAAGCCTAGGCAGGAAGAAAATGACCTAAATATTAATCCAATGACACAAATGAACTTATTGGCTGCACAAGATTGGTTAAAAACCCTAATTGCACATAAATAACCCTAGAGAGGACGAAAATAACCTAAATGTTAATCCAATGACACAAATGAACTTATTGGATGCACAAGATTGGTTAAAAATCCTAATTGCACATAAATAAGGCTACTGAGGACGAAAATGACCTAAATGTTCATCCAATGACACAAATGAACTTTTTGGTTGCACAAGATTGGTTAAAAACCCTAATTGGACTAGAATAACCCTAGAGAGGACGAAAATGACCTAAATGTTAATCCAATGACACAAATGAACTTATTGGATGCACAAGATTGTTTAAAAACCCTAATTGCACATAAATAAGGCTACGGAGGACAAAAATGACCTAAATGTTCGTCCAATGACACAAATGAACTTTTTGGTTGCAGAAGATTGGTTAAAAACCCTAATGGGTCAAGAATAACCCTAGAGATGACGAAAATGACCTAAATGGTAATCCAATTACACAAATGAACTTATTGGATGCACAAGATTGGTTAAAAACCCTAATTGCACATAAATAAGGCTATGGAGTACGAAAATGACCTAAATGTTAATCCAATGACACAAATGAACTTATTGGATGCACAAGATTGGTTAAAAACCCTAATTTGAAAAGAATAAGCCTAGGGACGACGAAAATGACTTAAATGTTAATCCAATGACACAAATGAACTTATTGGACACACAAGATTGGTTAAAAATCCTAATGGGACAAGAATAAGCCTAGGGAGGACGAAAATTACCTAACTGTTAATCCAATGACACAAATGAACTTATTGGATGCACAAGATTGGTTAAAAACCCTAATTGCACATAAATAAGGCTACGGAGGAAGAAAATGACCTAAATGTCCATCCAATGACACAAATGAACTTTTTGGTTGCAGAAGATTGGCTAAAAACCCTAATTGGACAAGAATAACCCTAGAGAGGACGAAAATGACCTAAATGTTAATCCAATGACACAAATGAACTTATTGGATGCATAAGATTGGTTAAAAACCCTAATTGTAAATAAATAACACTGGGGAGGACGAAAATGACCTAAATGTTAATCCATTGACACAAATGAACTTATTGGATGCACAAGATTGGTTAAAAACCCTAATTGGATAAGAATAAGTCTAGGGAGGACAAAAATGACCTAAATGTTAATCCAATGACACAAATGAACTTATTGGATGCACAAGATTCGTTAAAAACCCTAATTGTAAATAAATAACACTAGGGAGGACGAAAATGACCTAAATGTTAATCCAATGACACAAATGAACTTATAGGATGCACAAGATTGGTTAAAAACCCTAATTGCACAGAAATAACCCTAGAGAGGACGAAAATGACCTAAATGTTAATCCAATTACACAAATGAACTTATTGGATGCACAAGATTGGTTAAAAACCCTAATTGCACATAAATAAGGCTACGGAGGACGAAAATGACCTAAATGTTAATCCAATGACACAAATGAACTTATTGGATGCACAAGATTGGTTAAAAACCCTAATTTGAAAAGAATAAGCCTAGGGACGACGAAAATGACTTAAATGTTAATCCAATGACACAAATGAACTTATTGGACGCACAAGATTGGTTAAAAATCCTAATGGGACAAGAATAAGCCTAGGGAGGACGAAAATTACCTAATTGTTAATCCAATGACACAAATGAACTTATTGGATGCACAAGATTGGTTAAAAACCTTAATTGCACATAAATAAGGCTACGGAGGAAGAAAATGACCTAAATGTTCATCCAATGACACAAATGAACTTTTTGGTTGCAGACGATTGGCTAAAAACCCTAATTGGACAAGAATAACCCTAGAGAGGACGAAAATGACCTAAATGTTAATCCAATGACACAATTGAACTTATTGGATGCACAAGAATTGTTAAAAACCCTAATTGGACAAGAATAAGCCAAGGGATGACGAAAATGACCTAAAAATGTTAATCCAATGACACAAATGAAATTTCTGGATGCACAAGATTTGTATAAAAACCCTAATTGCACAAGAATAAGCCTAGGCAGGAAGAAAATGACCTAAATATTAATCCAATGACACAAATGAACTTATTGGCTGCACAAGATTGGTTAAAAACCCTAATTGCACATAAATAACCCTAGAGAGGACGAAAATAACCTAAATGTTAATCCAATGACACAAATGAACTTATTGGATGCACAAGATTGGTTAAAAATCCTAATTGCACATAAATAAGGCTACTGAGGACGAAAATGACCTAAATGTTCATCCAATGACACAAATGAACTTTTTGGTTGCACAAGATTGGTTAAAAACCCTAATTGGACTAGAATAACCCTAGAGAGGACGAAAATGACCTAAATGTTAATCCAATGACACAAATGAACTTATTGGATGCACAAGATTGTTTAAAAACCCTAATTGCACATAAATAAGGCTACGGAGGACAAAAATGACCTAAATGTTCGTCCAATGACACAAATGAACTTTTTGGTTGCAGAAGATTGGTTAAAAACCCTAATGGGTCAAGAATAACCCTAGAGATGACGAAAATGACCTAAATGGTAATTCAATTACACAAATGAACTTATTGGATGCACAAGATTGGTTAAAAACCCTAATTGCACATAAATAAGGCTATGGAGTACGAAAATGACCTAAATGTTAATCCAATGACACAAATGAACTTATTGGATGCACAAGATTGGTTAAAAACCCTAATTTGAAAAGAATAAGCCTGGGGACGACGAAAATGACTTAAATGTTAATCCAATGACACAAATGAACTTATTGGACACACAAGATTGGTTAAAAATCCTAATGGGACAAGAATAAGCCTAGGGAGGACGAAAATTACCTAACTGTTAATCCAATGACACAAATGAACTTATTGGATGCACAAGATTGGTTAAAAACCCTAATTGCACATAAATAAGGCTACGGAGGAAGAAAATGACCTAAATGTCCATCCAATGACACAAATGAACTTTTTGGTTGCAGAAGATTGGCTAAAAACCCTAATTGGACAAGAATAACCCTAGAGAGGACGAAAATGACCTAAATGTTAATCCAATGACACAAATGAACTTATTGGATGCACAAGATTGGTTAAAAACCCTAATTGCACATAAATAAGGATACGGAGGACAAAAATGACCTAAATGTTCATCCAATGACACAAATCAACTTTTTGGTTGCAGAAGATTGGTTAAAAACCCTAATTGGAAAAGAATAAGCCTAGGGAGGATGAAAATGACCTAAATGTTAATCCAATTACACAAATGAACTTATTGGATGCACATGAATTGTTAAAAACCCTAATTGTACAAGAATAAGCCTAGGGATGACGAAAATGACCTAAAAATGTTAATCCAATGACACAAATGAACTTATCGGAGTCACAAGATTGGTTAAAAACCCTAATTGGACAAGAATAAGCCTAGGAAGGACGAAAATGACCTAAATGTTAATCCAATGACACAAATGAACTTATTGGATGCTCAAGATTGGTTAAAAACCCTAATTGCACATAAATAACCCTAGAGAGGACGAAAATGACCTAAATGTTAATCCAATGACACAAATGTACTTATTGGATGCACAAGATTGGTTAAAAACCCTAATTGGATAAGAATAAGTCTAGGGAGGACAAAAATGACCTAAATGTTAATCCAATGACACAAATGAACTTATTGGATGCACAAGATTCGTTAAAAACCCTAATTGTAAATAAATAACACTAGGGAGGACGAAAATGACCTAATAGTTAATCCAATGACACAAATGAACTTATAGGATGCACAAGATTGGTTAAAAACCCTAATTGCACAGAAATAACCCTAGAGAGGACAAAAATGACCTAAATGTTAATCCAATTATACAAATGAACTTATGTGATGCACAAGATTGGTTAAAAACCCTAATTGCACATAAATAAGGCTACGGAGGACGAAAATGACCTAAATGTTAATCCAATGACACAAATGAACTTATTGGATGCACAAGATTGGTTAAAAACCCTAATATGAAAAGAATAAGCCTAGGGACGACGAAAATGACTTAAATGTTAATCCAATGACACAAATGAACTTATTGGACGCACAAGATTGGTTAAAAATCCTAATGGGACAAGAATAAGCCTAGGGAGGACGAAAATTACCTAACTGTTAATCCAATGACACAAATGAACTTATTGGATGCACAAGATTGGTTAAAAACCCTAATTGCACATAAATAAGGCTACGGAGGAAGAAAATGACCTAAATGTTCATCCAATGACACAAATGAACTTTTTGGTTGCAGAAGATTGGTTAAAAACCCTAATTGGACAAGAATAACCCTAGAGAGGACGTAAATGACCTAAATGTTAATCCAATGACACAAATGAACTTATTGGATGCACAAGAATTGTTAAAAACCCTAATTGGACAAGAATAAGCCTAGGGATGACGAAAATGACCTAAAAATGTTAATCCAATGACACAAATGAACTTATCGGAGGCACAAGATTGGTTAAAAACCCTAATTGGACAAGAATAAGCCTAGGGAGGACGAAAATGACCTAAATGTTAATCCAATGAAAAAAATGAACTTATTGGATGCACAAGATTGGTTAAGAACCCTAATTGCACATAAATAACCCTAGAGAGGATGAAAATGACCTAAATGTTAATCCAATGACACAAATAAACTTATTGGATACACAAGATTGGTTAAAAACCTTAATTGCACAAGAATAAACCTAGGGAGGACAAAAATGACCTAAATGTTCATCCAATGACATAAACCCACCTATTGGATGCACAAGATTGGTTAAAAACCTAAATTGGACATAAATAGCCCTAGAGAGGACGAAAATGACCTAAATGTAAATCCAAAGACACAAATGAACTTATTGGATGCACAAGATTGGTTAAAAATCCTAATTGCACATAAATAAGGCTACTGAGGACGAAAATGACCTAAATGTTCATCCAATGACACAAATGAACTTTTTGGTTGCACAAGATTGGTTAAAAACCCTAATTGGACTAGAATAACCCTAGAGAGGACGAAAATGACCTAAATGTTAATCCAATGACACAAATGAACTTATTGGATGCACAAGATTGTTTAAAAACCCTAATTGCACATAAATAAGGCTACGGAGGACAAAAATGACCTAAATGTTCGTCCAATGACACAAATGAACTTTTTGGTTGCAGAAGATTGGTTAAAAACCCTAATGGGTCAAGAATAACCCTAGAGAGGACGAAAATGACCTAAATGTTAATCCAATTACACAAATGAACTTATTGGATGCACAAGATTGGTTAAAAACCCTAATTGCACATAAATAAGGCTATGGAGTACGAAAATGACCTAAATGTTAATCCAATGACACAAATGAACTTATTGGATGCACAAGATTGGTTAAAAACCCTAATTTGAAAAGAATAAGCCTAGGGACGACGAAAATGACTTAAATGTTAATCCAATGACACAAATGAACTTATTGGACGCACAAGATGGGTTATAAATCCTAATGGGACAAGAATAAGCCTAGGGAGGACGAAAATTACCTAACTGTTATACCAATGACACAAATGAACTTATTGGATGCACAAGATTGGTTAAAAACCCTAATTGCACATAAATAAGGCTACGGAGGAAGAAAATGACCTAAATGTTCATCCAATGACACAAATGAACTTTTTGGTTGCAGAAGATTGGCTAAAAACCCTAATTGGACAAGAATAACCCTAGAGAGGACGAAAATGACCTAAATGTTAATCCAATGACACAAATGAACTTATTGGATGCACAAGATTGGTTAAAAACCCTAATTGCACATAAATAAGGATACGGAGGACAAAAATGACCTAAATGTTCATCCAATGACACAAATCAACTTTTTGGTTGCAGAAGATTGGTTAAAAACCCTAATTGGAAAAGAATAAGCCTAGGGAGGATGAAAATGACCTAAATGTTAATCCAATGACACAAATGAACTTATTGGATGCACATGAATTGTTAAAAACCCTAATTGTACAAGAATAAGCCTAGGGATGACGAAAATGACCTAAAAATGTTAATCCAATGACACAAATGAACTTATCGGAGTCACAAGATTGGTTAAAAACCCTAATTGGACAAGAATAAGCCTAGGAAGGACGAAAATGACCTAAATGTTAATCCAATGACACAAATGAACTTATTGGATGCTCAAGATTGGTTAAAAACCCTAATTGCACATAAATAACCCTAGAGAGGACGAAAATGACCTAAATGTTAATCCAATGACACAAATG